>JAOPSE010000586.1:0-429239 GCA_029449295.1 Zea luxurians
TCGATTGGGCCTTCGGGGTCACCCCTTATGAATTTCTCCTCACTTGAAAAAGCGCCAACGCTGGCGAAGCTGTTTTACTTTTTTAACACATTCCATAGATTTGTCGTAGCATCTTTCTTAGATGCACGAAGCTCTTCAATATTTTTCTCCAAATGATTTGCCCACTGTTCACTGATTTCTCGTTTTGCTTCTTCAAGTGTGCGCTCCTCTTTAGCTCTGGCCAGTTGCTTTCGAAGATCTTCAATTTCACGCTTCTGAGCCTCAGCTTGAGCATTAAAAGTAGCTTTGTCTTCTTTTATTCTATTTATCAATGAATATAATATTTTATCTTTTCAAAACCTTCGTTCCTTAGTTCAATAACTTCGGAACGAAGGTTGCTCAGGGCCATAACGCACCTTCGTCTTCAGCATCTTTTTGAGCCCTAAGGGCATTGCTAAGTATAGACCCTGCAAAAAGTTTGGTTTCAATAAGTTAAATAAATGAAAAATTTTGATTTCAAGAAATAATACGAAGACCTCATTTTCGCACCTTTAAGCTATTATACGCCAGGCTATCGGCTAGCTCGTCTTTTGATAATACCGAGAGCCTGTTTTCTAGTGTTGGGAATCCGAAGCTCTTGCTCATGTCCCGACAGACAGAATTCTCCTTGCTGTCAGGGAGACAATACAAAAAGTCTTCTTCTCCACTGCCGTTGAAAATCAACGCCCCCTTTGGATATTTCAATTTTTGGGCATAAAACTGGCCTCTTTTTCTTTTTCAGATAATTTTTCCCCGAAGCATGACGTAAAATATAATCGAAGGCTTCGGAAGAAGCTTCGGGGGTGGCAGTATCAGTTTCTTTAGCCGAAATTTGTTCTGTTATTTCTGTTTCTTCTGCCTCCAAGGATTTCACCTTGGTGGGCTCTGAAGGCCCAGCTTCAGTCTTAGATTGATGTTTTGAAACTTCGGCATCAGGTGCTTCAATATGCACTTCAGAAGATTCAACAGTTTTCTTCGGAGTTGTGCTTGAAGACTTTATTGTCTCCAAAACTCCAGCACGTTAACCATCCTTTTTCTTTTGGGGGTCACTACTGGCCCCTTTTGGCTTATTGTGCCCCAATTTCTGCTGAAGGACTTAGAACTCCGATGTTTTTGGATCTTCAGCCCTCGGTTCTTCTATTTTCTTTGTCGCCGGCACTTCGGCCGGCCCTTCAATAGTCGGCAGGGGAGTTGGTTCTTTAGCTTCGGTGGCCGAAGAGGTCACCCGACAAAATCAGGCACTGTGGCCGGTTCAATATAACGTGGCCGGTGTGTGAGAACCTTTACCCTTTTCCTCTTCGGCATCGGCTCGCTAGGAGCGGCTGAAGCAACTTCCTTCGCAGAAGATGTATTCTTTCTTTTTGACCCCGCGTTGGATAATGATAGTCGGGGTAGACAAACCCAATTGCATCAAATACCCGGTTGTCTCTTTTTCTTTCGGCCTCCGAAGGCCGCTGATAATGCAGTATCTTCGGCCTTTGAGTATACTCCAAGCAATTCATCACTTATGGCTTCAATGCTTTTTAGCCAGTCGTCATCTGGCTCGACGAATTTATCTCCATATTGGAATGTGTATTTTAGCTTAACTAATCCACCTTCATCAGTTTCTTTAATGGTTCCTTCGGCATTTCCCACTTTTCTACAAGTGGCCATACTCTGAAGGCAATGTGTTCTTGGACCAAATCCCTTGTCCCAATAAAAGAGCAAACCACGCCGAAGGCTCTTTTTGCATTCTTCGACTGCTTCATTCATTTCCACCTTCGGCCTCCGGAGGCCGAAGCGTTGCCAGATAGGGCGCATAATGATATCTTTAATATCTTCCCGTGTTTCAAGTCATTCTTCACATAAAATCATTCCGTCATCCAGTCGCCGGGCCACTTCTTTCGAAAGGTTGGCATAGGACAGCTTGACCCAGATCGGGCGCCGAAGCTTTGTAGCAGCCAAAATTGTTATGATACTGCTCTTTACCCCAGGGTTTCGTCTCGTACAATAGCTCATGTATGTTGCAGAAAACTTTTTGCATTTGGTTCTAAACCTTGGCTCCTCACGGCCCACACAAAGATGCCCATCCTTATGATTGCTTCGGGAGTAAGTTGGTGAAGGTAGATTTTCAAATATCTTCAGTATTTCCACAACAAAACTGCTCAAGGGAAATCGCAGTCTAGCCTTTAAGAAGCTTCAGAATATCACGACTTCATTTTCCTCGGGAGTCGGACAAGTCTTCTCTCCTTCGTCAGCCCTCACAATAGACAAGTCCCAAAAATATCTGCCTCTCATATTGACAAGATGGCTTTCTTTAATACTTGATTTACCAAAAACTGCATGGCTTGGTCGCCAAGGTCGATCTTCGGAGTCTTCACCACCACTATCCACATCATAACTGTCACTGTCACCAGTATCTTCAGATAAACCCTCCAAAATCTCCCTAGTAATCTTCTCTGTATTGGTCTTTGATATTGATTAAAGAAAGCCCAGATGCATCTCCTCAGAAAGGCTCAGCTTTGAATCACCAACAGCTTTCTTATCCTCAGACATCTTCGCAAACGCTGAGAAAGTGCTCTCGAAACTGAAGCTTAAAAATTTAAAAAGCCAAGCAAGTGTTGTTGCGCACAGGCTAAAGTTGAGTGAGCAAGAGCAGATGGCAAGAAAGCGTGCCAAATAAACTCGTGGTGAGCTCTTATTTATACACCTAGTGCGTTGAAAACTGGAGGGTCCCGCTTGTCAATGACTGTTGCTATTCTAGCAAAGGGAAGGTGTTTTTTCGGACCTTCGGCTTAAAGCCTTCGTCCATGTCGCAATATGAATTTATTCTTCTAGCAAATTAATATTGCGAGGGGCTACTGTTGGGGGCCTTCGGCTTCCGAAGGTCATCAAACACATGATTTGACAATGTTTTCCAAGTGAAATATGTGAACAGGTATCTTCGGAATCGGGTTATGAGTATACAAAAGTATGATCAGGACGAAGCTTGAGTAAGACGGAAGGTGATTATGATGAAGGATAAGATGATCACGAAGCTATGTGCAGAGAAGCTTCGGCATGGCAGCAGAAAAGGGAACCGACTTAAAGATGAAAAGGCTATTCAGACCTCAATGGGTTACTATAGAGTCATTAGCAAATGTAAAGGGCATGGGTGTAATTTTACATGGGCTGCGTCCCGTGCCTATAAATAGATGAACAGTGCTCCCGTACTGTTCAGGCTGACTTGGCATTCGCTTTTTGCATCACGCCTTGTACCTTTACTTTCCGTCAAACCGAAGGTACATTTATAACTTGTTATTCTGGATATGATAACGCAAATAAGAATAAATTGATAATGATTTCTATATTATTCTTCATATTTTGCATATGAATTCCTCCTTATTATCTATGGTGCTTACGAAGGATTTTTTCTTCATGACCTTCGTCCGAAATACATTATATCCGAAGGGACATAATGTCTTGAAGGACGAAGGACCTTTATATTTAACACATTTTATGTTGCCTTGTTCTTAACTCTTAGCATTTGAGAATAAGTCCCCAACACAAGTATAAGGCTAGTTGTATCCTTGATCACTCTTATTTACCTAATAATGTTCCTGTTATTCATTGTGACATGTTCAGGTTAAATTGATGGGACCTAATAGTTTACCCTAGTTTTGTGTACCCCACACCTTGCAAACAAATAAACTATTGGGTAGACCTGCTATTGCTCTACCAGGTTTTGGGATTAATGTTATACTGAATTATGATCATGCTCCATTAATATTGTTGGTTTAATTATTGTTTATGATAAGATAATTGTGTTAATTGGAACATGGAGAACCACCCGGGAAAACAGTGCTACTACAAGGGTGGAATGGGACGCCCTTGGCTGACTAATTAGGAAAGCTAGTGGAGGACAACTTTACTTGAAAGGGGTAAGGGTGATAGAGGAGTTGCCAGTGTAGGGAGGTTATCGGGTCGATCATGCTGCGATGGCTTTTCGGACGAGGGATTTCTATACCGCTCTTCTCACGAAATCATAGCGGGTTTTCTAAAGCTAGTGGAACTTTGTAAAAGCCTCATAGTGGATCCTTAGCCATTCACCTTGGCAGTGTCTAAGAACCTTGCAAACCCTGGCTATAGGGCTGGAAACGAGCCGAGTCGAGCTCGGCTCGGCTTGGTGCAGTTCGATGGCTGATCGAGCTCGGCTCGGCTCGCCCATTTCACGAGCTGGGGAGATAGGCTCGGCTCGACTCGAAGGCGGGCTCGCGAGCCACACCCTGATATATATAATTGCATTATATAGTGAATTATTAGTATATAATTATGAAATATATAGATATCATTCATCATTATGAGTAATCTAAATTATGAGTTGTCATATATCTATCATGAAACGCTAAGGAACAAATTGATTATACATAAAATTATTCAATATCCATCATTATTCTACATATTAAGTAATTTAGCATAGCTCGTGAGCCAGGACGAGCCGGCTCGACTCGGCTCGCTATGGCAATGAGCCCAAAAGGCTGGCTTGGCTGGCTCGAGGCTCGCGAGCCGCTCCTACACGACTTGTGGATAAAGGGCACAACCTCTACAGAGTGTAAAACTGGTATATCATCCGTGCTCATGGTCGAGAGCGGCTCAGACCCTCACATGAGTAACTTATGGAATTAAACTTAATCTGTCATTTACATTGCATTGTGGGTTTTATTATTAATTGTGATCAATCATTTAATTGGAATGATATCTACTTGTACTTAGTAACTGCTAATAAAATTTTGACCAACTTGTTAAAATCAATGCTCAGCCTTAACCATTTTCTTTGGTAACCCTTACACTTCACATGAACCCCCACCGTAAGTGAGCTCATGCACATTATTCCCCACAACTTGTTGAGCGATGAACGTATGTGAGTTCACCCTTGCTGTACTCACACCCGTAGGTCAAGAACATATACCGTCAAGATGAGGAGCATGAAGGATGCATCGATGAGTTCGTGAGAGGTCTAGGTCTTCATCTCTCAGTCAACTATGGTTGCAGAGGATCGTTGTCTTCATATGATGTAATTATTTAGCTATTTTATATATAACTCCTATTATATAGTAAAGATGTTATATTCATTTCTGTACCTTGAGTCATCATATGTGTGAGACTTGATCGTAGCACACATTTGATTCGCACCAGGATTTGCCCTTAAATTCGGGTGTGACATAAGGGCCCACTCATTTTCTCTCCAATCCATGTGGATTGGAGGGGATTGGATGGATTTCAATCCATATCTAGTCAAAATCTCTACTATTTTTTTCCAATCCTATCTAATTCATGTGATATAGGAATAACCGAACAAGGCCTAATAGAAGATGACTATATTTAGATTGCCATTTAAATAAGCTGTTGGAAGTTACTTTTTTACACAAATCTCTATTCATATTAATGATGAGAAATATAGAGAGCCTTTTGAAGTTGATCTTAGATGGGATGACTGCTAAATGTTTTAGCCCGCTGTTTAGAACATCAGCCGAAACTAACATACACTAGTAGAAAAAGCTCTAAACCTATGGCGAGGCCTAATTTTTATAGGCAGATTTGGTTATCAACCGCTAGTGCTATTTTATAGAGGCGGTTCCTTAAAAAACTGCCACTAGAAATCATTTTATTCTTAATTTTTTGCGTTTTCAAATGACCTCGGATGATAAAACTACCAAAATAAAAGTTATAGATCTCAAAATGTTATTGTTGGGGGCCTTCGTCTTTCGAAGGTCCTCAAAAACACGGTTAAACATTTGTTTTCAGCATATTATTAAGTATTACAGGAGCTTCAGATCTAAATAGCTTCGGCGCAGAATGATGGAAGCGCTACAAAGTAGGCTTCGTCACAACGACGTAGGAAGACGACACAAGGAGGTGTTGATCGATTTGCTAGGAGCAAATGGCAATGTTATCCCTGTGACATTTGTAAACTTTGTATATAATCTTTGAGGGCATGAATGTAATATCATACTAAGCTATACGATTGCCTATAAATAGATGAACAGTGCTCCCGTACTGTTTACGTTGGATTGGAATCACATTCACGCTTTTTCCTTCGAACAAGCCAAAGGCACAAATGTAATGTACATTATGTATCGCTTTATTAAATATGAAATGGATTCTAACATTGTTTAACATTTGATATGAAATGAATAAATAACATAATGTTACATCTATAACTATGCTTTTTATATTTATGAATGATGAAGACTTGTTCTTCATGACCTTCGTCCAAGACTCATTATACCCGAAGGGAGATAATGCTTCGAAGGACGAAGGTTCTTAATATTTAACAATTGTGTTGCCTTGTTTTATGGTTCATAGTAATAAAAAACAAGTGACCAACATTGGTGTCCACCTCCGGTGAACTCAACGACCACCTTTGTTAAGGGAACTCTACAAGCACCTTCGTCATGCCACCGAAGAAGACAGCGGCGCCAGTGGCTGTCCTTGCTCCCCTAGACACCAATCAAGATGGGATCCTTCTAAGGGAGTCCCAAAGCCTTAAGAGTTGGATCAAGAGATCAGAGATCTAGAAGCTATTCATGAACAAGTGGAGAAAAGAAGGGAGAAGATGCTTTGGCTGGCTGAGCTTCAGAAAAAGATTGACTAAGCAACCGAAGAAATGCGACACATCGCACAGGACATTGAACAAGGGCATAAGCCATAACAGAGAGACCTTCGTCAAGAAGGCCCTAGCCATGATGACATATGGTATGATAACTTTCACCATGATAGCATTGCTTTTGATGATGCTTCCCCTTTAGCTACAAAGTTGCAGGCTATCCCATGGCCACCCTCATACAAGCCACCCCAACTTCCCATGTATGATGGTCACTCGGACCTGAAGCAATTTCTCATGAGCTACAAAGCAACCATATCATCATATGGTGGCAACACCGCTATCATCACAAAATCCATCATCATGGCAGTCAGAAATGTTGTTCAAACTTGGTATTCTTCTCTTAGGCTAGGAACAATCACATCATGACAGAAAATGAAGGATATGTTGGTCACTAGCTTTCAAGGGTTTTAGACGAAGCCAGTGACCGCTCAAGCCTTATTCCAGTGCGCACAGGACCACAAGGAGTATCTGCAGGCATACGTTCAAAGGTGTTTTTTTCGCCTTCCGCTCAAAAACGGTACATATGAAAATTTCACGCTACACAAAGAAATATATTACATGCACATTTAACAATTGTTTCTTACATAAAAGCAATACACAAATTCTACAATGTTTTATACACACAAATTAGTCATCTTCCTTCAGAACTTTCTCTGCAATTTCGTTTAGGAGTTTCTCAACAGCTTCATCTATCGCTGTGTTTACTATTTTGAATTCATCAAAGGCACCCTTCAGAGCAGGATCGGTGTCAGGATCATATGGTTCCAGTGGGGGAGAAAGTTCAACTACATAAAAATATAAGTTTTTATTAGACATGAAGCTAAAAGCACTTACGAAACTAAAATATGGCAAGCATACCTATACGCCTTCACGCTGTGCGGCTTCTTCAACTTTTCTTGCTTCCTCTGAAGGTAGATGAGATTCTTCTTTGGTTTGTTTGATAGCTTCATCTACTATCTCCCTTCCGCCATTCATCCATACCTCAGAATAAAATTTCCTGCCAAGGGCGGTAAATTCGGCTGAAGGTTCCCTAATATCATTCGCTGAAACTGAGAATTCTGGCTGAATTACAGCCTTAGCATGATCACAAACAACCTTTTTGAGCAAGCATACAGTCCCTCGAGCACCTACACAGGCACAAAAGTCCCCTCTGCTGGTTAAGACTTCATCAAAAGCTTCTATCTCACCTTCAATCAATTTGATCACACCTTCGGGATCTCCACGAATAAAGTTTCGCTCAGTTGAGAATGCGCCAACTTTAGCAAAAGCATTTTTCAATTTGTTAGAGCATTGTATGGCAATAGAATATCATTCTTCCTTTGCCTAACGATGCTCTTCAACATTCCTTTGCACCCTGGATCGTTCTGTGTCAGAAATTTCTCGTTTTGCTTGCTCAACATTAAAGATTTTAGTGACTTTGTCAAGTTTCTTCTCTAGTCTTGTCACTTCAGACTTGTGCAATTCTACTTGAGCAGATAAAGCATACTCTAGATCATCTATGCGTCTTGCATCCGCTTCTTCCTCCTTTTCAAGCTTCGAAATCTTTTCATCTACTTCAGAGAATTTAGCTAAATTAGCTTCATTCGTCTTTAGCCTTTTGACTAAAGAAAGAAAAATTTTGTCTTTCTCGAAGGCCTCGTTCCGAAGCGTTATAACTTCTGAGCGCAGATTTTTGAAGGCTATTTGAGTGCTCTCATCCTCGCATTCTTTCTGCGCCTTCAAAGCTTTGCTCAAAATAAGTCCCTAATAACAGCAAAAAGAAAACAAGTAAATACTTTACCCAAAATAAACATCAAGAGCTTGAAGAGAAAAGTAAACACAAACCTTCAAACTATTGTATGCTAAGCAATCTGCTAGATGGTCCTTCGGGATTAAGGATAGCCCGAGCTCAAGCTTCGGGTAACCCATGTTATCCATCATTTCTCGGTAGACGTTAATTTCCTTATTATCAGGAAGGCAGTACAAGAAATCATCTTCATCGCCTCCGTAAACTAGGGATCCTCGAGGATACTTCAGATCTTTAGCATAATGCTGAGCTTCGGCAATTTATTTCTTCGTCAGTTGTTTTCCCGAAGGATGGTGAATAATGAATTCAAAATCTCCTGACGATACCGCTTTAGGTATCGACAATGATACTTTCTCCGATAAGTTTCTGCTTACTTGTTCCGTTGGCCTACTTTCCGAAGGTCCAGCCTTAACGCAATCAGGAGCAATACTTTCGTCAATAGACTTCTACAATTCTTTAGCTTTATCTTTGGAAATCCTTGTAGGAGCTGGTGTAGCCACCTTCGAGGGCCTCAGAACAGCATCTAGTACGTTGGCCATCCTTCTCCCTTTCTTAGTAGTACTACTAGAGCGGACGCAATCTTCGACAGCTCTTGCACCATCGGAGAACTATGTAGCTTCGGCTGCTGTTCTGTCTTAGAGCTATCTGTTTTTGCTTTTTCCAATTGAATAGTAGGAACTTCAGGTGCTGTTATATATATGGCTAGGATGGTTCCAACTTGTCGAGTCCTTTCCGAATTTTGAAACCCCATCCTGAAACTCGATCCGAAACTCCTGGAATTGCTCGCCGAAGTTCGGGACGGTTCCAACTTCGGCGACAACTCTGACGAGCAATTACTTTCGATCCGTGCGTCGTTAGCAGAATCTGAGGGTACCATTGCGTTCTTCTCGTCGAGAGCTTCGTCCTGGTGCCTTCGATTCGTCGATCCGACCGACGGTTCGTCCTCAATTGGCGAATTTGTGCTCAGCTCCGGCGAACTTTGTCTTCTCTAGTGAGCCTCCACCATTGTTGCACCTAAGGTTTCTTTGTTTCTCCGGTTCCCGTCCTTGTATGTCCCCCTCTCCCTTTCCCTCACCTCCCCCGGTGGCAGCGCCCCATCCCCCTCATTTCCCCCCACCCGACGTGGCTTCCCCCTGGCGGTGGCGACCAGCAGCAGCCGAGCTCGGCCCGCCCCGTGCGCATGGCTCTCGACCCGCCCCTCCCACGTCCGGTACGACCCCACGACGACGTCCCGTCCCTCGATGTGCTCTTGGCCTGCCCCCTCCCTCCCCCTTTTCCCCTTCCATGGTGAGAGGAAGGAGAATGGAGTAAGAAGATGGAGATTTTGCGATTTAGTCCCTGTTTTTTAATCCGTACGCAGGAATTTAGTTCAAATTAAAACCGCAATAACTTTTTCGTTTTAAATTCGATTCACACCGTTCAAGTTGTGTTAGATTCATATTAAATTTGTCTACATGTTAGAAGTATTTTCCCTACTGTTGCATCTTTTATTTAATTTATTTGGATGTTTGTTTGACCGATGGTTACTAGAAAGACGTTTCAATTTAAATCTAATTTAGGATTTTGAGTTGCGCATTTATAAATCAACATTAGCGTGGTTAATCTTAACTGAGTTATTCTTTATTAAATAATTGTTTAGTTTAATCATACTATCTATTAATTAGTTCTCACATGTTGTGCCGGTCGCGTGCCGTACGCGTGCTTTACTCGTACTGTGCGTGTGCTGCCATACTGTTGCGAGCGTTGCATTTTCCGTCTTGCGCCATTAATTTGTCTCACGTAGAGTCGCTAATGCTATTTAAATTACTTATTTACCTGAAAGATGTTATCATAGTAGACTAATAAAAACTAGGTGATAGCTCTAGGTTCCGTTTAAAAGATGTCGATTAATGCAAGTATGTCGAATTAAATGTTCTATTACATATTTGTATAACGTAAATGCGATATCTTCTCGATCGTAGCTTCGATTTCGGCGTTTCTTTTTCCTCTCGTGACCGTAGAAGTGATCTCTATTTTTATATTGCACGTTTTTATAATGTTTTCCTTTGTATGGTGTAGTGTTCTTATACATGTATATGGTTGTTTGTTTGTGTCTGTTCGTATTCGCTGCGCGTCGCGAATAGATTGCGATCTGTTTCCAGGCTTCGAGGAATAGATTGTTCTTATACATGTACAAGCTCCTCGAGTTCTGCAAGGTTGAAGACCCTACGCACCTGTTTGGTGAAGGCAAGTGTCCTCTGACCTATTTATGTCCTATTCACATGATAATTCATTTCTCCGCATTATATAATTAAAACCTAAGGAGTGACTAGCTTTCTATTTACCTCGTCCTTGATTACCTTTGGGTTATTATGGTTAGCTTTATGCTAGTGCTCTACTTTAATTAATGAACATGATGAGATACAATTATGATACGATGATTTTATTCTTGACATGTTGATGGATTTGTGGCACTAAAGGGGACTCAGGCTATTTCCCGAGTACCTCTCCGTAAGGACCTGTTCGTTGAGAGACCTCCCAGGAAAACAGTGCAACCATGAGGGTAGTATAGGACGCTATTAGCTGATTAATTGGAGGAACCTGGGTGTAGTTTGCTTCGTCATTGTGCCATCAATGGGGGCTGGGTCATAGTGCTTGCTCTGCTAAGGGTGGGTGCCGGTTTTGTTAGTCACCCACCTTAGGGAGGAGTACTGTGTTTGTACGACTGGCAAAACCTAACGGGCGGCTACACACCAGGAGAATCTTTGTAAAGGCTACATAGTGAAATCTTGCCGACTCACCTTGGAAGTGTTTGAGGGTTTGATCGACCCGAGGCAAAAAGGGAATAACGGCTCATGGGTAAAGCGTGCGACCTCTATAGAGGAATGAAACTGATATATTAGTCGTGGTCACGGTTAAGAGTGGCCTTGGGTTCCTCTTTGATTAGAGTTACAGATGATCTGAGATACAATGGTAATGGATGATGATGATGGTTCTATTAATGATGTTTCTAACTATGGATTTTGGTATTTCCTCTATGAGTAGGTACTCTTTGGGATAATAATTTGGGATTGCTGATAAAACATGGCTTATATTAATGAATAAAACTTGACAAAGTAAAAGGAACCTGCTTTGAGCCTAACTACACATAAAGCTAGTCCACCTCAGCTAAACGGGACATTTGCTGAGTACGTTGATGTGTACTCACCCTTGCTTTAACAAAAACACCAGGTTGCCTTTGGTGCAATCTATGCTCAGGTAGAGAAGAAGAATAAGTAGGTGTCGAGGTGGATCTCCAGGAGTTCCAGGACTTCGACGAATTCGAGGATTAGGCTAGCGACCTCCCCCAGTCAGCTGCCTATGGTGGGTTTGTTTACGTTGGCCACATTTCTATTCTGTGTACTTTGATTGATATTATGTAAATGACTCTAGTCTGTAGTTTTTTTACTTACTCTTTATTATTATTCGAAGCATTGTGCTATGATGAGTCATTTATGTAATCGCTGTGTACGTGAGTTCTGATCCTGGCACATACATGGTTCGCATTCGGTTTTCCTTCCAAAACCGGGTGTGACATAAGTGGTATCAAAGCCTTGCTAACTATAGGACCGCTAGCCTAGAGTAGCATTGGTCGTTTTAAGGACTTATTGACTATTACTTCACCTCATCCTTCATGCTGCTTAAAAATATTAGTCACCTCGACTAATTCTATGTTATGCTTCTATATATCACCTTGACAAAAGTATTTTATTCTAGTATGGTTTATGCTTTTCTCAATCTATTAGATCTGATCTCACTCTTGTGCTTGCGACATCTTTGGAGATGCCCCCTGACCATAGCCTTCTTGTCTTTTGGGATTCTTTCCTCTTCCATCATTAAATTGCTACCATTTGACAATCTCTATTCCTTTGGTATTGACATACTCGTATCCCTGGATTCCTCCATATACCTCTAAAAACTATGTTGCCTATTTAAACATTCCAGTTTATATGTTCACAACCTCCTTGTCTTTTGAGACCTCTTCCTATTCCATTGTTAAGTCATTATCTTTCAGTAATTTTTATTCCCTTGGTCTTAGGATGCTCGTATCCTTGGAGTCTTGTATACTCCTATATCTTTATATATGCTTATCTTCATACCCTAATGTCTGTTTAAGACATTTCAGTTAACATGCCCTTGACCACCCTTGTTTTTTAACGATCCATGATCGATCATATTATTTCTCACATCATTGGTGATCTCGTCGTTCCCTTATAACATCCCTTGGTAATGAATTTTTTACTTCAACAATCCTGTTGGAACCATACCTATCTTACCCTTGATTGTTTTCTCCACTTCACGAGTCTTTCCTTAACTTTATCCTTTGTTATGCTTTTCATTATTATCATCTTTATCTTCGACATCTCTATGTCTTACATTGATGTTTATCTTATACCTACCCTTTAAAATCTCCTCTCTTCCATCTCAATCTGAGAGCTGTATTTTTTACCTATTTTTCCCTTGGACGTGTCATCTTTTTTGTCGTTTGCGAGTTTTTAACTCCATCCTTTGTTGTGCTTTGTTAGTTGTTGCCTTTACCTTTCTCATCTCTCGATCCTACCTTGGTGATTACATTATGTCTGTTATCTAAAATATCTAATCTCCCATCGCAGTTCGAGGGTGGTGTTTTACTTATCTCGTCTTTGGTCGTAACCTCATCTTTGCCAAATGCCAGTTGTTGGGGTCCATCGTCTTCCGAAGGTCTTCAAAAACACGACTAACCATTTGTTATCAGCATATTACTAGGTATTATAGGAGCTTCGGAATCAGAATAGCTTCAACGCAAAATGGAGGAAGCGCAACGAAGTTAGCTTCGTCACAACAACACAGGAAGACGATACAAGGAGAAGGTGTTAACCAAGTCGCTGAGGGCAAAAGACAATGTTGTCCCTGTGATATTTTTAAACTTTTTGTGTAATCTATGAAGGCATGAATGTAATATCATACGAAGTTATACGACTCCCTATTACTAGATGAACAGTGCCTTGCATAAAGTACCTTTTGGATGGACGGCACAATTGTTGTGTAATTCTCTCCTTACGGCACCCTCATTGTAATTCTTTATACAACTGCCGAAGGTATAATTGAGAAGTTAATTTACAAAAGGAGGAATATACCATAAAGATATCTCGATCGAATTATCATATCTAAACTCTTTTATATTAATTGCATGTTCACTTATTCATCAACATTCACCTACCTTCGTTACTGCATGAGTTACCCAGAAGGGATAACTCATTCATGACGACAGTTTCCTATCTCTTTATTATTGTGTTGCCTTGTCTTTGATTGTGTATAGTGAGCAAAAACAAGAGACCAACATTTTTGCCCACCTCCAGTGAACTTGACGACCACCTTCGTTAGGAGAATTCTGCAAGCACCTTCGTCATGCCGCCGAAGAAGACAATGGCGCCAGGGGCTATTCTTGCTCCCCTGGACACCAATCAAGATGGGATCCTTCTAAGGGAGCCCCAAAGCCAGAAGAGGAACCCAACACCAGAGGTTTCCTATCTCTTAAGATGCTCTTGCTCCCCTTGGCCTTAAGATGGGATCGTTACTAGAGGAGTTACCCCGAAGGGATAACTCGTTCATGACGAAGGTTTCCTATCTCTTTAATACCGTGTTGCCTTGTTTTTGATTGTGTATAGTGATTGAAAACAAGAGACCAACACCAGTCTTACCTTAGCTCCATTCTTTATTGTACTCATACCCTTGGTTCTTCTACACATTCACCTCTTCCCTCACACCCTTGTCTGTTATCGCCTTTAACCCTTGTAATATCTATAACTTTACCTAAATGCTTACTTTGAACTTATCCTTTAAAAGCCTCCCCTTTCTTTCAACCTAGTTTGGGAGCGGTGAGTTACCTATCTCTCCCTTGGTTTCTTTGCCCTTGTTATCACCTTACAAGTTTTGTCTTAATCCCATCCTTTGATATGTTTTTAATCTCTATCACCATTACCTTGTCATCCATCGATCTTACCTTGATACTTATCTTTATGCCTGCTCTTTAAAAATATCCTCTCTTCCACCTCAATTTGTGAGTGGCAATTTACCTATTTGGCCCTTGGACGTATCCTCTTCTTTTCCACCTGCAGGTTCTGTCTTAACTCCATCCTTTGTGGTACTTATATCCTTTGTTCTTATGCCCATTTACCTCCTCTCTTACATTCTTGTCTGTTATCGCCTTTAACCCTTGTAATATCTATACCCTTAACTTCATGCTTACTTTGAACCTACCCTTTAAAGCCTCCTCTTTTTCGTCCCTGTTCGAGGATAATGCCTCACCTACTTTACCATTGATTGCTCCCCCTTCTTCGATGCCTTGCATGTTTTGTCTAAAACACATCCTTTGTTGTGTGTTTGTCTGTTATCACCTTAACCTTTGTCATCCCTTGATCTTTACCTTGAAGCTTATCCTTTACCTGCAATTTAAAGCCTACTCTCCCATTTCAGTTCAAGAGTGTTGTCTTACCCATCCTGCTCTTGTTCGTTCCCTTTTCCTCTGTCGCGTTGCAAGTCTTGTCTTAACTCGATCCTTTGGTGTGCTTTTGCCTGTCACCTCCCGTACCATTGTAATCTCTATATCTTTCCATGATGCTTATCTTATGCCTACCTTTTGAAATATCATCTTTCCCATCTCGATTTGAGAATGGTGTTTTATCTATCCTGACCTTGGTGACATTCTCTCCCTTTTCAGTTATGGTCATTACTTTAGGTCCATCCTTTATTATGCTCATGTCCCTACCCTGCATGTCTTATCATTCCCCTTGCCTTTTGATGGCCTTAGAGTAGTTTCCCCTTGGTAAGGAAAGACCACCATCTAGTTAACAGGAACGTATAACAACGGGATGTTTGTTGTTGAATGCTTGTGATGTTTGTCTTTGTGTTATGACTGATTTGCTTCTTTGTGATTAGTGTCGATGTGTTATGGCCCTTGGTCCGTAATGGCATCAATTTACTAGGTGAGTGCTAGAGTTAGGTAGTTGGGTGCTCTCCCTTTTCTCTCTTTAATCCATATATGCTTACCTTTTCTATCTATACCCTTTCCTCTTGCACCTGTCTGGTTGGCAACCTCCAACTCCTCTTAATCAATCAAGATCAGAGTCGACAACGTCTTCACTAAGTGCCTATCAATGCTCCTGTTAAGTGGGTGTTTTGGGGATTCCTTGATTTCCCTCTTGTTTTTCTTGCATACTCAACTAATGGCAATAAATTATGCAAATAACAAATAAATAATTAAAGAAATTAAAGAGACTAAATGAAAAGTGGAAAGATCTTCATATGAATTAGATTTTTTTTAAATTAATATGGTTGTGGGACATTCTTAAGGAGGGTAAGTAAAATCACCTTTTAATGAATGTTACACATTAGAAATTATTTTCCTAAAAGTATTTTTTATGGCTTGTATGTTGAGAACATTTGCTAAAAAAGATAATAAATAAATAACTAAAATTATACTCTTGAATTCATATTGGAGTTTTGTCTGTGCATTAAATTGTTTTAAGATTGAACTCTATTTAAATTTAATTCAAAGTTTGAAATTTAAAACCTGATTTGAAATTGGGATTGAAATATGAAAACAGAAAATAGAAAAAGAAATAAAAATAAATGAAGGAACTCACTTGGGCTGAATTCCCTGTTTCTGGCCCATCTTCCCCTTTCCACGCCACAACCCATTCCACCCACCGCGCGCGCTTGGCCTGTTTCACCGACGTGTGGGCTAGCTCGGGCCCGTGACCAGACACTGTGCGCGCGCGCATGTGCCAGTTATCGCTCGCCTCTCTGACTGGTGGGGCCCACTGTCCAGTTCCCGCTGCCTCATGCTCACTGTGCCAATGATTGGTGCGGACGCTGTGCAGGTCCGTCTTCTTCCCCGACCACAGACTCAGTGCAACAAACCATGCCAATCCCTATCGGAGTTTGTGTACCCGGGCAAATCTCAACCACCTGTGACCTGCCTAACCCAGGGGTACATAAAGGGCGTGTCGTCGCTACACATTTCGAACACGCCGAGGGAGATCGTGTGCAGGGGGCTGGGGAATTAGCTCGCCGGTGTTGGGCCAGGGGGAAACTCTGGGGGTTTATTCGGGGAAGACCAACGCGGCTCGACGCGGCTGCGGTAGGTCAGGGGAGGGGTTCCTCGAAGCCGCTTCAATTTCTCATCGGAGAAGCCTTCCACCGCCGAACCTTGGGGCACCGTGGCCATCACATCTACCCACTTATCTATCGGTAAGGAATCCACCGACGTGTTCGCCTCCTCCTCCCTTTTTATTTGAACGAAGTCGCGTTCGCAACGGTGTAGTAGAATGCGGGGTCGACGTTCGCCGACAATGGCGCCACCGCAAGTAGGGCGCACAGCTACTCGGCCCGGTCGGGAGGGAGAAGAGTTGAGGAGAAGAGATTTTGTCCATTAGATCGAAAGGGAGTGGTGTGGATTTGAACCTCAGATACCCCTTCAATGTCTCAAATCCAGGCCATTGGTGGGGAGCGTAGGGTCCAGATCCAGCGGGCCCTGGCACGTACCGGTTCACAGGCATTAATATCTAATCATGGTCGTCCGTTTTGGGTCGGATGGTTGTTACCGCAAGATACCCCTTCGCCAAGCCGTTTTGCTAATGAGCCCTTCAACTCTGACAAAATCAACTCGCCATCCACTAGAACACAAAGACAGTTACAAATAGGTCCTGATATTTATGAGTTGGACCGTGGACTCTTTGATATTAGTGTCCATAGTCCAGAACCCATAGGAAATTCTGAATTAATAAAGAAAATGGGTTTTTAGTATAAAAATAAATCCAGAAACTTGTTTAATTCATATTTAATTCATTCTAACTCCAAATTGATCCATTCCAGTTGCGTTAAATCCATAATAATCTTGTTTATCCCCTAGTAGCTTTATTTTTCTATGAAACCCAAAATGAGAATTATGTACTTAATCTCTTTTGTACCCCGCTCCTAAATCTTTAGAAAATCATAACTTTACAACTGTAACTCCGAATTGGGTGGTTCTCGAACCTAGGATCTCATTACGACGCATAGAATACTATTATGCAGTTTGTGCTTTGGTTTGGTGTGATGTTAATTTTTCCTATACCATGTTTGTTTGTATTGCTACGAATAGCAGTGAGGTCCCAAGAATCTAAAGATCATCCTGGTACCTGGAATCTCGAGTCCTAGGCAAGTTGTGCCCTTGATCACTCTTTTTTACCTAATAATGTTTGGTGTTAATCACTGTGACATGTTTAGATTAATTTGATGGGACCTAATAGGTTTCCCTAGCATTGTTTATTCCGCACCTTGCAGACAGATGAATTATTGGGTAGATTTGCTATTGCTCTACCTGGTTTTGGGAAGCTATTGTTTTATTATGATCATGTTCCAATTATGATGTTGTTTAATTATTGTTCATGATAAGATCATATTGTTAACTGGAACATGGAGCGACCACCCGGGAAAATAGTGCTACCACAAGGGTGGTATGGGACGCCCTTAGCTGACTAATTAGGAAAGCTAGTGGAGGACTACCTTACCTGAAAGGGGCAAGGGCAGTAGGGGAGTGGTCAGTGTAGGGAGGTTCTCGGGCTGATTTTGCTGCGATGGCGGTCAGATGAGGGATCCCTGCAGTGGGGCTTCCTAGAACTGTAGCGGGTTTTCTGAAGCTAGTGGAACTTTGTAAATTAAAGGCCTCGTAGTGGTACCCTGCCTCGCTTCCTTGGTAGAGGTGTATGGGGTCTGATCAACTATGTGGCAAATGGGTAACACGACTTATGGGTAAAGATGCACAACCTCTTCAGAGTATAAAACTGGTATATCAGTCGTGCTCTCGGTCATGAGCGGCTCGGACCCTCAGATGATTAATTTATGGAACTAAACTTAATTGGTCATATGCATTGCATCGCGAGTGATGTTATTAATCTTGATCTGACCAACATTAAAAGCAATGCTCAGCATTAAACATCCTCTTTGGTAAGCCTTATACTTCACATGTGCTCCCATCTTTAGCGAGTTCATGCACATTATTCCCCACAACTTGTTGAGTGATGAACATATGTGAACTAACCCTTACTGTTTCACACCCCCACAGGTCAAGAATAGGTATCACAGGTTAAGGCACATGGAGGATGCTGTGATGAGTTCGTGCGAGGTCTAGGCCGTCGCCTCCCAGTCAACTTTAGGTTGATGGATCATTGTCTTCATATGATGTAATTATTTAACTATTTTGTACAGAACTCCGTAATTTATTAATCTTGTGACATTCATTTCTGTACCATGAGTCATCATATGTGTAAGACTTGGTCCCAGCACACTTGGTGATTATCTCGCGCTCGGGTCTTGGTGCCCCCGAAACCCAGGTGTGACAGTCAAAGTTATCTCGAAAAACCATGTGCAACCAATCAACAATCTTGTTCTATTGTGTGGTGACTCGACCAGATTTATAAGAGATCAAGTATGCAAACCACCTGCCCCGTAGTGATTATCTCACACTTGAGCCCATATAAACCCAGGGTCTAATGAAATCATGAAGGATCTCAAACTTTTCCTTCGCAACCAAGATCATAATGAACTGACATTCACTGCATCAAGTGTTACAACATTCCACAGAGTTTTCGACATCAATCGAAGTACGTAGAGTTATTACAATAAGGGTGGCACACAGGCCCCAAATAACTCCAAGTAGCATTCACCGAAGTGATAAGTTTAGCGGAAGCATTTATTTAACTAGCACCCACAACACTTGCGGGGTTTTGGAGATATAGTGCCAACATTAGGTATGTCAACCCACAAAAAGCATGAGACGAGAACGGGGAAGCGCTGCCCTAGGCTTAATCATCTCGTGTAGCCAGGTATAAGCAGTGCTCGTAGTACCTGTAGTACATATGACCATCTGCAACAAATCACTGGGAATAGCACCCTGACTACTGAAATGTACTCAGCTAGACTAACCCATCCAAAACCGAGAAATAAGAAAGTAAAAGACTCCAAGGAGTATGCAAGCGATATCTGGAGTTGGCTCGTTGCTTTACAAGAGTAATGAAAGTTAAGGAAGTTATTAGCAGCTTAAGGGGTTACCCATTCATTACTCCATTTTAGCAAGTCAGAATTATTACCTACTTGCTGTAGACTAGGTTTTGCACTTGATCCTCTAAGTATTCAGTATCATGTTTTCTGCATGTATAATTATAGCTTTAGTTAAGAATCAAGTTGAGAAAGATGAATTAAGGTTATCACATCAAGCTATCATGTCCCTTAAGAATAATTGGGATTAACACCATTTCATATCCTTTCCAACAAATCTTATAAGGTGTAGTTCTTACTACGATGAGATAGCTCAAGTCAAGTGCTCACTAACAAGGAGTGATGGCAATTCAAATCGAATCCTAACCAGCTGGTGGGTACTCCTAACACAAATCGTACCCGCAGTACTTTGTGAGGTACAATCACCACTGCACTCATTCTAGTAGCAGCCTTGCTGCACATCTCGGATTCCACAGGGGCCACCATACCTAGTGACCGCCTGACTACCAGAGGGTTAGGGCGTACCATCCACCATGGGTCATCTCGCTGTGTCCCCGTCAATCCTCAACCACACCAGTAGGTGCACCGCAAGGTCGAATCCGGCTGGAATGGTGTTCTGGCTTCACGGTCGAAACAAGTTATCCGACTAGCTAAGTGTATAGGCATAAATTCAACATGACTCGAGTGACCACAATGGTACGATCCTTAATCGACACAGGCGAGGTCACTATGGCCTACAAAGCACCTATAAGAGTTCGCCCAGTCTCATCTTAAATCTTTGTTTCCATCATGGATAATACCTAAAGACTTCTATCGATCAAGCATAAGAAATCACCTATATCTCACACATTGCAGGAAATCATCCGACTTCTACCGTCTAAGCAGGCATAAGCATTTAAGCGTGCTTACCTTAAATAGGTGGAAAGGATAGGGTAAACAAGAAATCAAGGGTATATGCAGCAATTGGTTTCAATCAACTCCTTTACCTAATGCAAAAATATAGGTATGCAGTGAATAAATTAAAGTATTGCAAATATAGGAAGTTAGATGTCGGGGCTCACCTTTCTCGAAGGAACTGGGGCGGTGATCAGGAAACTCCTGAGCTTCAGCTTTGGGTTCACCCTCTTCCACGAGAATCCCTGGCAGCTCCTCGACAATTCCCACTTGTACTTCCTCCTGTGGTCCTGTATGATGTATGGATGTAGTATGAGGATACATGATGCTTCATTCAAGAGATGTATGATGCGTATGGGTGCATGTGATGTATACATAGGTTTTAAACCGATCCATTACATACAGGTTTCTACAAGATACTCTACCTCGTCCAAGAACATGTAGTCTGTCTTTTCTTGGTTGGTCCTGATTATTATTTAAAGAATTCACACAACTTAATATAATTTATGTTATAATACATTTCGAATTACCGCACACCTATATGTGTAAACACACTAAGCCATATTCTTCATTTAGCCCCCTTTTCTTTTAGAGGTTAGTTATTTCCTAGAAAAAGGGATTTGTTCAACTCTAACTACCTCAACAGTAAGTAGCCCCAAAATTATTTCGGAGTAACTTATTATTGAACTAGAATTTCTCCTAATTATCTAGACTTTTGGTATACCATTTAGTTGTACTTATATAGAGACTACCATTTGATTACTTCAAAATGTACTAAAAAATTCTAGCAGATAGTATTTCACTACTATTCTTTACCACAAAAATTTCAATGGTTTTGGACCCATGCTCTTGACTGCATAAAAATAACAAGAAATGGTGTAGAAAATAAATTAATTTACTTTCCAATACTAAACGAGTCGAACAGTCAATGCCATATTTTTCCCATACCCTACTTGGCCTAACAAAATGTCATAAAAATTTACATAGACAATTCCTTCATAGATCTTTTTCCATGGTTTTCTAAAGAAATCAATATTTTCTGTTTTCAATTTATTATTTAAAAATTCTCTACAAGATTGCTGGTTCAAATTAATTCCAGATGTGGTTGATGACACATAATTTGTCCACAAAAAGTTTCACAACAATATTAGAGGTTTTGCTATTTTTTCAAATTTCTAAGGAATCAACAACTTATCCTTTTAATTCATAATCATAAATTAATCAACAGAACATACCCCCAAATTATTTATCACAGGTGGACAATAACTAAAGGAACCTAGTGAAAATCGAACTCCTATTTTTCTGGCCTCGGATTTATTTATTTTATCACTTATAAAGAAACTCAATTTTCATATTTAAATTCAAACCTTGACATGCAATATTTTTAAACCGTAGATCTAACTCATAGGAGTCCTACAGAATTTGTTTCACTATTTTTCGAGTTCAAAAACTCGAGTTACAAATTTTCCAAGGTTCTTTGTGTTTTAAGCCGAAAAGGAAAAGTAAAACAGAAAACAACTTTGCATGTTAGCCTCTCGAGTTTCGGGTATCTACAAACTGTTACCACGAGGTCCTCGGTCACTATTCACTGAGTCTATGACAGTTCACAAAAAAACCCTCGTGTTTTGGCTTATTCGCGCACAGATCAGTTATCGGCTTCCTCAAAACAGAGAGAGGGAGAGAAGAGCGCGCGACTTTGTTATCGGCATACCTGCGGTGAAGTGGGCTAGGCGAGGCGACAGACAAGTGCGGTCGACGATGGCGAATGAGTTGGTGTCCTCGGCTTGGCGTTTCGCGAATGGAGATGTTCGGTCCACGCGCGCCGGCAAGAACCGAAGAACGACAACGTCGACGGTGGTGCTTGAGGCCTTCTCCAAGCTCGAGCAAAGGCTCCAGGTTTGCACACTTGACATCAAAGAGGTTGCGACTTGGTTCATTGACAACGATGGTCAGTGGAGGCGCGGGCACGAGCTAGCTCGCGTCGGCCATGGCGATCGACGTCGGGTGGAAGAGGAGATGAGACGAGGGCGATTGAGAGCGAGACGAGAGTAGAGGGAGGGACTGAGGCGCAGTGAAGTGCTCGACCAAATGAAGCCAGGCGCGGC
The DNA here is from genome assembly GCA_029449295.1 of Zea luxurians. Classification (NCBI taxonomy): domain Eukaryota; kingdom Viridiplantae; phylum Streptophyta; class Magnoliopsida; order Poales; family Poaceae; genus Zea; species Zea luxurians. The sequence goes on from JAOPSE010000586.1 coordinate 22,466, forward strand.
TGCTATGCTTGCCCACGCACGAGGACAAGGCGCTGTGCATGCCAGGACGACGCTCCACGCGTCCATGCGAACGGCACCTGTCGATCACAATCTGCCCGAGCTGCAAACAAAGTAGGGACAAAACAAGAGCATGAAACATCGTCTAGCTCCACTAGTTTGCTCTCCTCTCTACCGGATACAACTTTGCTATAGGGATTAGGGTGGTTCAGTTGCTAAATTTTGAATTATAGGCCTCCAAACTTTGGTTTGTTAGCACTACAGAAAACAGTGGAAACTGGCTATCTAAGTGTGTCAAAACATGTCAAACGAATTCAAAAGTTTACCAACTTTTTACAGGGCATGTCCTAAGTAATTATCTACAACTTTTGTAATTGGGGCAATGTGATTGGAAGATTATTTCTATTTGAACATGCTGGCATTTGAAAAGAGGTACGATATTAGACTTAGAAAAATCAAGGAGGTTCCCATTTCTTTAACCATTTCATTCTTGGTTAAGCTTCAATTCTTTTGGGATTTGAATTCTTATAATTAAAAGTTTCATACATCAAATGCTTGCCTCCTAAGTTTATGGTTTTTTTGGAAGGAACTTCATTTATCAAGCACAACATTCACTTAATCACATCATCACATATACTTTAAGAAATTATCATCACATGAACTCAAGAGTTGAAAGATCAACCATTATCAATCCAAATTACCTAAGTGAATTTACTTACACACTAGTACTCTATGATAATCTATGTTTATGAGACCTAGGTCTTCTATTTGTGCAAGCAAGGGTTCACTTCACAACCATTGGTGACAATTTAAGATTTCAATTCAAGTGGTGAAATGATTGATGATGCTCATGATAATGCTTTCATGATGCACATGCCATGTATGAGTATGCTAAACACCAGATGTGTTACATCTTGCTAGCCTCTTCTTGAATCTCGAGGGCGAGATTCTGTTAAGGGGGTTAGGTTTGTAACTCCTTGAATTTGCGGGTATAAAATTTCTCTTATAATATCCACCAAATTCATGTGTTACCCACTCCTTTCTTTGCTTTCCTTCTCTTTTTTCTAAATAAAGGTGAGTTATTTTGTTGTATATAGGCATAAGTCTAGTGAAGTGAGCCCTAGAGGCACTTTTGTTGTTGCATTCATGTCGTTGCATAGTGTTTCTATATGCAAGTGTTTGAAACATGTTAATATGTCTAGTAGAAGTTTTTGGTAAATTTTCATATTTTTCTGAATATTTTTATATTTTTCGAAATTTAAAATCTATTTATTTGAGGTACTTAAAAATATTTTCAAAAGTTCTAAATATGATTTTTGAGTTCATTGGGTGCCAAATCATGTCTAGGAATTTTCCTAGAATTTTTGGAGCCTTCGAGGTATTTTTCAGATATTAAAAACAATTTTAGCCTTTTTCTAAAATTACTTTTAATTTTATAAATAGGATGATTACGAAAAATAAAATATCATCAAACTATAGTGTAACACCCCTGGTGTTACGAGAACTAAAATTTGGCATGACATCATATGCATTGACATTACATTATGTATGATACACCTAGGATGCATCCACTAGGCTTAAATTTAAAAACAAACATGTGATGTGATGCTTGTGTGATGAGCTGACTTGGTAAGAGATTCTTGACCCTAGGTTGGAAATGCCTCTTTTCAAGGATTAGGGGGCATGTGGCCTTGTTAGATGAGCACTAAATGATGATCTTGACAAGTTGGTAGAAGTGCTCAAGAAATATTAACTTAGAGAGCTTAAGTGCTAAGTGTACCCTAGGACACTCAAAACCCTAATGTGGAACCCTAAAACCCTAAATAGTGCCCTATAGGGTGATTTCAAGTTCTATGCACTTTTAGTCAAAAGTGTATATATCAAAGTGATAGAGTATCAAGAGTTAAGCAACTTTTATGTTTAGAGAATTCCAAATTTTGTGGTGAAACTTGGAGTAAATTGCAAAAAAGGATCCATGAGTATCCTTGTTCTTAAACTCTGAAAACAGTGTCAACAAGCCAACTTTAGGCCTCTATATCTCTTGATCTATGAGGAGTTTGTTACGAGTCACCATAACAAAGTTGTAGAGCTACTGTAGTATTACAAATTCGTGTGAGGGACCTAGCCCTAAAACTATATGGGACTTGGAGTAAAGTGTTACCAAAGTCAGGCTGTTAGTCTTGAGGATACTCTAAACCTAGCTTAACAGTGGTGCTGGTCTAACTTTGGAGTCAAGTTAAAGACAACTCAGTGGGGTTAAGCCCAAGGTCACTGTGACGAAGTTGAATACTATATACATGAGTATAACTTTGCTAAAGTAAGGTTAGCATGTTGTTATTTGGAAACAAAAGTAAAGGTGCCTCGAAGTGGCGCTGTCAGTCGGTCTGATGGGGGGATGCGGTTACTGCATTTGGTTATACTGAATCTGAGATTCAGTGTTATTGAGCAAACTTTGGCGTCGTCGTGTGCTTAATCCGTGGAGATTTTCGGCATGGTTGTTATACCAAAGTGGAAGAGCGTTGATTAGTGTTCCACTTTGATGAGGACCGATTTGCAAGTCGTTATACGAATCAAGGCACAAAGTTCATCCGAACTCGGGCTGGTAGGCGTGGTAGGAATCTAGGTTAAGTGCACTTTGCCGTGAATAAGAATGCCACCGCTGCCATGTTCACTGCTCGGACTCACGTGCGTGGGTAAAAATCTTCCAAGACGTGGTGCATGTAACCATGAGGTGTCCTCGTTCGACCAAAGCATTTCGCCTAGGCGCTCGCCGCGGCCATACCTGCTCACAAGCTCGCCAGCGCAGTGTGGAAACCTGAAGATCTTTTGAAATTCCGTCCGATTCCGGCAACGTCCCTATAAGTTGAGCCCAAGCGCTACTTCCTTGCCCCCTTGCACACCTGAGTGCTAGCGTGACCCGACCAAATCTGTGGAGAAACCCTAGAGAACCTGTTAGCTTCCTCTCGTCGTCCTCGGCTCTGCCATGGGAGACCTCTCCGTTGACATGTCAGATAGAGCAAGTATTGTTTTAATTCTACCTCGTTCGAACTCCCTCGGGTGCTATGGATGCTCCTCGACCCATTTGTTTCATCGCTATAACCGTTACCTCATTAGAACAACCCTTCGACATCGGAAAACTCCGCCGTCCGGCATCTCAACGTGGACCACCCTCTCAGTTCTTCGTCCAAGTCGTCCCACTGCTGTTCTGGGCTCCTGGTGAGTTCTTAATGCTTGTCGTGCATACCAATTGAATTCTACCACGTCGTGGCTCCGGAACCGAACCCAGCGAACCTCGATGTCCGCCATGGTCACGTATAACCAACGTCGTGGGCCAAGATAATCCGATTGTCTGTGGGATAGTGGTCGGTTAGGCTCGGAGATGGGGCTCGAGTGCTCGCCACCTCTGGAGAGGGATGCCAGCGATGAGTTCCTGTGGCGCCGGCCATGTGTTCGACGCGGCGCTCGTCGGGGACTCACGTTTGTAAATGAAGCAAAGGGGAAGGGTTCATATGTGTTGTCAGTGACACATGAGAATAGTACCAGAGGTCACTTCACGGTTGTTTGAAACCCTATGGACCCCGGCAAACTGATCAATGCGGGCGCGGACGTGTTCAGATTCCACGTGGAATTGGGTTTGTTGGGCTAGATTCGGCCTGATGCTGTTCATTTCCTTTTCCTTTTTCTGTTAACGTGGAAAAGCAGTAGAAAATAGAAGGGAAATGGTAAAAAATATGAGATTAATTTTGTTAGACTCCAAAAATCAAGCAGTATTTAATAAAAGTAATTCCAAGATTTTTATTTGAAACCTAGAATTATGTAGTATTTAAAGGTGCTTAAATAAGTCTTTTAAAATTTTAGAAATAGTTTAGTAATTCCAAAAATCATAAAACTTTTTGGGTAGGCTTAATATAATGGTCAGAGACCCTGAGTAGAGTTTGAAGTGGTTTGGACACTGTTTGACCAGAAAACCCAATAACTAGCTTCATAAGATTAATCTTTTAATACTAATCCCAAAAGAACACTTAACTAGGAAATCTTAGTGATTGATTCGTACTGTGAATGAAACTTGTATTCAAGACATAACTTGCCATATTTCTATTGTATGATTGCATATTCATGACATAGAATGAGCATTCATGTACATTTATTATCATGTATAGAACACGAGGAAGGATCTGTAGTAGAGGAGGAAGTGGTCCCTCAGACCGAGAATTCTCCAGTGGAGAACAATTTTTACTTCGACATCTGTGGTGTGGAAACAGAAACTCCTACAACACAAGGCAAGCCCCGGCGCATTTACCCCTTTCCTTGTTGTTTTAAAATCTTTATCACCTTATGTGGTGTATTAGGTGATAGGAGTTGTGTGCTAAACAATTGATGCATTTCCTTCCTTGGGAGATTGATTACCATTCCTTGATACCTCTTTTATGAAAACGATTTTTATAATGCTTAGCCTTGCTTAAAAACAAAATGTTTTGTTTTAAAAAAGGTGATGCTTCCCACGAGATGGGGATTTTTACAAAGAAAAGACTTATGATGGTGAATCCATCACGACCGTGATTGGTTCAACATCTAAAAAGAGTACCTCTGCCAGGTACCAAACTTTGGGGTTTTAAGTAATAAAGACGAGAGGGGAGTCTCGGTGTAGTGTCTCCATCTGAGTCTTTTAAGGACCGAGCCGATGTAGGCTTGATGAACGAGGACCTTTTAACTAGCCACATGCCTCATCATGGGTAAGCTTTGCCTCGGTCGGACCAATACCAGAAAGGCTACCACGAAATGGGAGTGGAGAGATGGCGAGGGTAACATGTACCCTCCGTGGCAAGAGGCTGTACGGTGGAGTATCTATACTCTCGGTTGGCGTGAACCCATTCTGGTCTTGAGAAACCCGGGTGCGAGTTGACATATGCAAGGGTTAAGTGCTACATATGTTGTGTGGTTGGAGATCCCCAGCAGGGTATTAATCGATTCGGATCACCGTTACTTCTCGGACATGAAGACTTGGTCACTGCCCTACACGTAGTGATAAGTGAACTGAAGAGGTGATAAAAGATGGTAGTATAGGCCAAGTGCTTGATCTAAGAATAGAAAGGAATCTAGATGCAGGTAATTACTTAACTTGATGAGTAAAATGAATTCTTAAGGATCCACTCATAGTAAGCTTTTATGCAAAAAGAGTCTTTGAATCTTGATAAGCTTTACCTTGATTCCCAAAGGCCAGCATATCCTTGAGAGTCTTTTTCCTTAGATGGGTAAGACTTGCGAAAGTACAATCCATACTCTATTTTTTCTAACCCATGTTGTTGTAGGTGATGAAACTGCTGAGTTTTGTTGTTTCGGCTCCAAGGTTATCCCGAAACAGGAGGAGGAAAACTAAGAACTACCTTCGGAAGTTTTTTGCCTTCCCGTGATGTAATAAGTTTAAGCACTCAGAACCCGATTATGTATTATCAACTCTTTCTATATTGTACTAATGTAAATAATGTTATTGTAATCCTTTCTGCTTACTCTGATGGTGTGTAATGTCTGCGTTATGGGAAAAGCGCTCTTGGGCAATGTGATGTGAATACAGGTAATCGGACCTGCCGAGCCATTGAGCGCACCTGCGGGACTGTCTGAGGTCCTCAGGACAAGGACATCTGTAGGTGGGCCTAATATCTTGGGAGGTTCTGTCACACCTAGCAATATATATATATGGCTGGAATCCTCTCGTCAAGCCCTTTTCGAATTTCGAAACCTCATCCTCAAATTCGATTTGAAACTCCTGGAATTTCTTGCTGATGTTCGGGACGGTTCCAACTTTGGCGGAATCCGAGGGTACCGCTGCGTTCGTCTCGTCGAGAGCTGCATCACGGTGCCTTTGATTCATCGATCCGACCGGCGGTTCGTCCTCAATCAATGAATTTTGCTCGGCTCCAGCGAACTTCGTCTTCTCTGGTGAGCCTCCACCATTGTTGCACCTAGACTGTCTCCGTTTCTCCGTTTTCCTGTCCGTGTAGGGCCCCTCTCCCTTCCCACACCTCCCCCGGTGGCGGCACCCCTCCCCCTCATTTCCCCCCACCCACCGCGGCTTTCCTTGCCCCGATGGTGGCGACTAGCAGCGCCCGGCAGCGGGTGAGCTTGGCTCGCCCCGTGCATGCGCGCACGGCGCTCGGCCCACCCCTCTCTCTACCGGCGCGGCCTCGCTGCAGTGTCCCCTCCTCCGGCGTGCGCTTGGCCACCCCCTCTATAACACCCTGAATTTGGGGGTATAGAATTTCTTCTCAAATGCCTACCAAATTCAGGTGTTACCTCCTGTTTTTCTCTCTCTCTCTAGTATTCTTCCCTCTTCTTTTCATTAGAATTATGTCTATTAGGTGAGAGATTAATTATTTCTTTACTATATCAAAACCTAGGGGAGACATGAATTGTGGCATCATGCTGAGCTCAACCTTTGTTTCTAGTTGATGCACATGTTTGAATTATTTAAAATTGAATTTGTGGTTTGAGTGGATTTGATTCAAAAGAAGAAAATAAAAGGATTAGAATTTTAGAAATAAAAAGAAAACCCTAAATAAGCCCGCGACCACTCCCCCTCGGCCTTTCGGCCTAGTCGGCCCATCCCAGCCGCGCCCCCGCTTCCCCATTCTCTCTCTGCCTGGCAGGCCCACTTTGTCAGTGCCCGTCGCCTGCGCGCCCGCACCAGCCCGTTTACAGCTGGCCCCACATGTCAGCCCTGTGCCCCTCCCCACAACTACTTGCTCCGCCATGGCTACGCCCACGTTGCACGTTCCGCATGGATAATCGCCAACCGCACCCCATGACCCCTGTCTCATAAGCCTCACCCAGGCTTCAAAGTCAAGATCCTAGACCTCTCGCTCCTAGCCCCTCCCCTCTCGCTCGACGCCATGCAAGCAGGAGCAGTCGAACCCGCCCGTCCACGCCGAATCGCCCAGCTCGGAGCTCACCGCGGAGCCCGTTGGCGCAACGTCCACGGTGAGCTCGCCCTCTCCCCCTCCACATCCCTCTCCTCTTCGCTCCTTGTAGTGCACAGAGCGGGACCCGCCCCCTAGCAGGAGCTCGGTGGAGCGTCCCGGCCAAACCCCTCCTTCCTCTCCGGTCGCTTGATGGCAAGCGCACCCCAGCCGACTCTCTCTCCCTCTTTTCTCTCCTTCCCCTTCTCGAGCCCTCTCCCTCGCCGCGGCCGGTGATCGCCGTGGCCACACACCACGTCCTCTCCTTGGCATCGCTGCCGCGGCCCCGACCGGTGCGCTCGCCCAGACTGCCAACGAAGCAGCTGCTCGTCGGGCGAGCAGCCATGGCCCCATGAGCTCCCTTGCGTGCCGCCTTGTCGCTCGGTCCGTGTTCAGGCAAGCCACCGCACCGAGCCCCTGTTGTTCTTCCCCTGGCCGGTGTCTAGTGATGCTGCATGGCCCAAAAGCCCTACGCCTGATTGCCTCCATGGTCGGCACGACATCCTCTACGCCTGTGTCGCAACCTCTCCCTAACCCGAGCTTAGGAGCCTCGGCCGCCGGTCGAGCCCATCACGATAGCAAGGCCCCGAGGCCAAGCCCCAGCTATGCTCGTCAGAGTGCTCTCTGGTCCGCCCGAGCCCGCGCCTCGCCCGAGCCCCTGTCGTTCGCGCCCCGGTCGATCCTCTATCGTCCGCGCCGGCGCCCACGGACTTTTGCGCCAGGGCCCCTGATCTTCACCGAAATTGCGCGCCTGTAGCCTGAGTCTTGGGAAAACACGCGCTAGCCCCTGGAATCTATAGTTAATTACAGTTTAGTCCCCGAAACTTGTAAACCTTGTATCTTTTACATATGAACTCCAAATTGGATGGTTCAAATTGCAAAATGTTCATAGAATTATTCTCTACATGTTTAAATTTTTAGTCTTCACTGCCTGCATGTTTGAATTTTATGACTAGACACTAAGTTAATTTGAAGTAATGGATTATTTATTAAAAGGAAAATAAAAAGGAAAACCCTAATGACTAGTTAAATGTGTGGGGGATAGATATCCCCCGGGTCCACTAAAAGAGTAAAGGACCTCACGAAAGGCCCAAGGGCCCAATAAATCGTAAGGTTATTCTTTCGTGGGCCTGGGGAAAGGCGACCAGCAACGCGGAACGACATGGGGCCAGATTGATGTAAACCCGGACGGCCCATAGCGCCGAGCCATTGGCCGCAACAAAGATCCGACTTTCCCGCGTCGGGGCCTCCATGCAGCGAAGCCACGTGAGGATAAGTCGGCAAGAGTTACGTAGGGGATAATCTCGAGAGGTTCACTATCTTTTAGCTACTCGTTGTTATCTCATCATGTGTACTGCCCCACGGTCGAGTATATAAGGCCTAGGGGGCACCCCTTCAGAACGATCGACCCATTACTTAGCCACTCACGCCGACTCTCTGTACTCTTGATCCGGAGAGCTCTCTTGTAATCACATCCACCAAGCATACTCATCAGGACGTAGGGTGTTACGCATCTCTAAGCGGCCCGAACCTGCAAACCTCGTCCACAGTCCCTCGTGCGATCAGCACGAACCGTTTTGCTACAGTTGTCGACACCTTCCTACTTCTAAGAACACCTTGAGGGGCAACCCCGGGTGTGCGGTCGGACCCAAAACACCGACAGCTGGCGCGCCAGGTAGGGGGTGTGTCGACAATCCAAGCTAGCTCAATGGCCATCTCCTTCTACAACAAGATCACCCTGCGCCCCGGATCTATGTTCTGCTTCGGAACAATCTCGTTCGTAGCGGACGAAGAAGGAATTCTGCACCGTATTGCGGATCCGCCAAAAAAGGAGTCTTCCTCAACAAACTCCGAAAATACCGGAGAAGCGCAACCTCTAGCTCTCCGGAAGAAGATCACCACGCCGGCAGCGTTGTTCTACCCCGACGTCCTCTTCATCGGAAGGGCAGAATCGCCGGCCATCTCCGACGACGAGCCGACTGTACCCGGGGAGGAACCGCCTCAGCGAGAATCCCGTCGACGGAGGAACCGGCGCAGGAATGTTCGACGACATCACGCGGCCGGAGAGCGGAATCCGGAACAACCTGTCTCGCGAGACGAGGTCTCGGAGGTAGGAGAAACCCCGGAGGAACGCGTTTTCAGAGAGCGAAGGAACTCCCGGCGACGTGATCGCCGACGAGCTCAGGAGCAGGCTGAGCGAGATGCAAGGCAACGTCGGGAGAATCCACTCTTCGGGCGCAATCTGAACCCCGACTTCGCCCAAGCCATGAACACGCCGAGCGAAGTCGGAGGAGTGCTGGCTCGGATAGCGGAAGGACTTCCTCGGACTCCGGACGCCGACGGCTACCGACGACTGTTCACCCAGGCGGCCAACCATCTTCTGCCGCTTGCTCACCCGCCGAACGATCTACGACACGCCATCAACAGTCGCCGAGACGCGCGGAGCTCCATCAATGCTTCGCGGGAACGGCGGCATGAGAACGAAATTCGTCGTCGAGAGGAGTACGACAGGGATCACGGCGCCCCGACTCAGAGCCAGGCTACCAGGACTGAGTCGGCGACAGGCTCAACCGGCGGAACAACCCGGGGACGGTCGAGGAACCACAACCACAACTCCCCTCCCCGGGATAGGCATCGACCCCGACGACAGGAGGACACGTGCGGAGTGTCCGCCCTTACTCCGCGCCTTAGGGCCATCCAATGGCCTCCCAACTTCAAGGTATCCAACGTTGACAAGTATGAACCTAAGCAGGATCCATGGGGCTGGCTAGCCGTCTACACCACCGCCGCTCGAGCTGCTGGAGCATCCGAGGACGTGATGACCGCGTACTTGCCCATTGTCCTTGGACAAGACGCGCTGCAATGGCTACGACATCTACCCCGACACTGCATCGACGTCTGGGGCGATTTCAGTCGGCGTTTCACCGCCAACTTCCAGTCCCTCTCTGACAAGCCGGCGCAACCGTGGGACCTCAAATCCATCAAGCGCCGGGGGGATGAAACTCTCCGATCATACCTCAAAAGATTTCAAACCATGAGGAATCGCATCCCCGACGTCACGGAGGCGGCCGTGATCGAAGACTTCTACCGAGGATCTAATGACTCGGCCTTTGTCCGAGCCATACTACAGAAGGCGCCGACTACTTCCGAGGAGCTGTTCCGGGAAGCCGACCTCTACATCACCGCCGACGAGCGAGCCCAGGACCTCATCGGAGGAGCGAAGCCCGCGCCGGCAGCACCACGGCGCGACGCGAACCAGCAACCTGACAAGCGGTGGGAGAAGAGGCCACGCGAAGAAGTACACGCCGCCGGACCACCTGCCACTCGCGCTCGAGGAGGACCTCGAGGAGGCGAACGCACGCTGGACGACATCCTCGACGCCCAGTGCCCGTACCACAAGGACATGCGCCACACTCTTCGCAACTGTCGGGACTTCAAGCACTCCGTCGGACACGGCCGACCCTTCCAACCTCTACCTCCTCCTCCGCCGAGGGGAGGACCAGACGAACCACGACAACCCCATCGGCAGGAGGAGGGAGGAGGAGGAGGAGCTTTCCCGCGCGTTGACAGGGAGGTCAACGTCATCTTCGGCGGACACGGATCACAGGAGAGCAGAAGACAGCAAAAGCTCAATGATCGCCAGATACTGGTGGCGACCATCGGCCCTCCCGCCCCATACCGATGGTCGGAGCACCCGATTACCTTCACTCGGGCGGATCAATGGCTCAACTTCGACCACCCGGGCAAGTACCCGCTCCTCGTTGATCCGGTGATCCGAGAGAGCCGGGTGAAAAAGGTGTTAGTGGACGGGGGGAGCAGCATCAACATCACCTTCCCCCGGACACTCCAAAGCTTGGGAGTTCAACTCAAAGAGCTCCACGAGTCGGACACTCCTTTCTTCGGCATCGTGCCGACGGAAGGGGAATACCCGCTGGGCCACATCTACATGCCGGTCACCTTTGGAACTCCGGAGAACTACAGAACCGAGTTCCTGAGGTTTGAAGTGGCGAACTTTGACTGCGGGTACAACGCCATCATAGGGAGGCCAGGATTGGCCAAATTCATGGCCATTCCGCATTACACATACATGATACTGAAGATGCCAGGGCCACAAGGGATCATAACTGTGCGCGCCGACCTCCAAGGCGCCGCAGAATGTTTCTGAGTGGCTATTCAAGCAGCCCTCACCGCCAAGCCGTCGACAGCTCCCTCCGCAATGGCGAACTCTAAGCCTGAGGAGGACCTCGCAATACCGACGAATGAAGCTCAGACCGCGACCTCTATGCGGCCGACTGAAGAAACTAAAAGAATCAACCTGGGGTTCGCTGATGAGCGCAAGACGGCCATCATCAGCTCCAGTTTGAGTGACAAATAGGAAAGCGCGCTCGTCCGGTTTCTGCAAGATAACCGGGATGTATTCGCATGGCAACCTGCGGATATGCCGGGAGTCCCGAGAGAACTGGCCGAGCACAAACTGAAGGTTTTTCCCCAGGCGAGGCCGATTCGACAGAAATTGCGTCGTTTCACGCCTGATAAGAGGGAAGCCATTCGCGCCGAGTTAGCTCGCTTGGTCGCGGCTGGATTCATTAGAGAAGTGTTACATCCCGAGTGGTTAGCCAATCCTGTTCTTGTACTCAAAAAGAATAAAGTGGACTGGCGCATGTGTGTTGATTATACCGATCTCAACAAACACTGTCCGAAGGATCCCTTCGGGCTCCCAAGGATAGATCAGGTGGTGGATTCCACCGCTGGGTGTTCTATGCTGTCTTTCTTGGATTGCTATTCTGGGTACCATCAGATCAGCCTGGCAAAGGAAGACGAAGAAAAAACGGCATTCATTACTCCATTTGGTGCTTTCTGTTATACCTCCATGCCGTTTGGCCTCAAAAACGCTGGAGCGACTTACCAGAGAGCTATTCAAACATGCTTAGCCGATCACTGGGGCAAGCGTGTGGAGGCTTATGTGGATGACGTGGTGATCAAAACACAGGACTCAAAAGACTTCATCAAAGACTTGCAGCTGGTTTTCAACAGCCTGAGGCGGTATAGATGGAAGCTTAATCCCGAGAAATGTGTTTTTGGGGTACCAGCCGGAAAGTTGCTCGGATTTATTGTCAGCCACCGGGGAATTGAAGCTAATCCAGATAAGATTGAAGCTATCATGAAGATGGAAGCACCTCGATCGCAGAAGAAGGTTCAGCGACTTACTGGATGCATGGCAGCGTTAAGCAGATTTATATCCAGACTGGGGGAAAAAGGTTTGCCGTTTTATAAGTTACTCAAGAAGGTGGATAAATTTCAGTGGACTTCAGAAGCACAAGAAGCTCTAGATGCTCTGAAAAAATTCTTGACAACACCGCCAGTACTGAAACCACCTCGGCGAGCCACACCAACTCAACCAGCGGAAGATTTGCTATTATACATCTCTTGCACGACTCACGTGGTGAGCACCGCGTTGGTAGTCGAGCGAGTAGAAGAAGGGCACGCCTATCCAGTGCAACATCCTGTATACTTCATCAGTGAAGTCCTCGGCCCCTCAAAGAAAAAGTATTCCCAAGTTCAGAAGCTATTGTATGCAGTACTTCTAACTGCCCGCAAGCTGCGTCACTACTTTGACGACCACAAAGTCATAGTAGTCACAAGTTTTCCAATAGGGGATATTCTTCACAACAAGGAAGCCATCGGTCGAATAGCTAAGTGGGCCTGTGAGCTAGGATCTCATGACATCGAGTTTCGGCCTCGCACTGCCATCAAAACCCAAGCACTGGTTGATTTTGTGTCAGAGTGGACTGAACAACAGGTACCGGACAACCCGGAGACTGCAGAAGTATGGCGAATGTATTTTGATGGCTCACTAAAGCTGCAAGGAGCAGGAGCGGGGATTCTTTTCACTGCACCAGGAGGCGAACACCTCAAGTACGCCCTCCAGCTGCTATTCCCGGCCTCCAACAATGCAGCCGAGTATGAAGCTTTGATCCATGGATTAAACATTGCCATATCACTGGGCGTCAAAAGATTAATGGTGTACGGAGATTCTCAGGTAGTTATCAGCCAGATAAATAAGGAGTGGGATTGCTCAAATGATTCGATGGGAAGATACTGCACCGCCGTCCGAAAGCTGGAGGATAAATTCGAGGGTTTAGAATTTCATCATGTGGAAAGAGATCGGAATACGGCAGCTGACGTACTATCCAAGCTGGGGTCCAGTCGAACTCAGGTCCCACCTGGGGTTTTCGTGCAAGAAATCCTGCAGCCGAGTATCTCAACGGATCAAGTAGAAGAGTGCAACATCATAAATCAACCCGAGTCAGATCTTGATGACTGGAGAAGGCCAATCATTAAATACATAAAGAATGAAGAAGAACCAGATGATAAGAACTCGGCGGAGCGCATTGCAAGACAGTCGTCTCATTATACACTCATTGGGGAGACATTATACAGAAGGGGTGCATCAGGCGTCTTCATGAAGTGCATTCTCCCATCCACTGGAAAGCAACTACTAGAAGAGGTCCACGCTGGACAATGTGGGATACATGCAGCCTCCAGAACACTAGTTGGGAAGGTCTTCAGGTCAGGATTCTATTGGCCAACAGCAAAGAATGATGCAGCCGAGTTAGTTCAGAGGTGCGAAGCTTGCCAATACTTGTCGAAGCAACAACACTTGCCAGCACAGCAGCTGCAGACCATACCAGTAACTTGGCCTTTTGCATGCTGGGGGCTGGATATGATTGGACCTTTCAAGAAAGCTCAAGGGGGATATACTCATGTGTTGGTAGCAATTGACAAATTCACTAAATGGATAGAATTCAAGCCCATTGCCTCCTTAACCTCTGCCAAGGCTGTGGAATTCATACAAGATATAATATTCAGATTCGGGATACCAAACAGCATCATAACTGATCTAGGATCCAACTTCACAAGTTCAGAGTTCTTTGACTTCTGCGAGCAAAAAAGTATTCAGATTAAGTATGCGTCTGTAGCCCATCCGAGAGCCAACGGGCAAGTCGAGCGAGCTAACGGGATGATATTGGATGCACTCAGGAAAAAGATTTTTGATAAGAATGAAAAATTCGCAGGGAAGTGGATAAGGGAATTACCCTATGTTGTTTGGAGCCTAAGAACCCAACCTAGCCGAGCTTTGCATGGAAACACTCCTTTCTTCATGGTCTATGGGTCGGAGGCAGTGCTGCCTGCTGATCTCAAGTTTGGGGCGCCGAGGCTGATTTTTGAAAGCATAACAGAAGCTGAGACCACCAGGCTGGAGGACATAGACGTACTCGAGGAAGAACGGCTAGGCGCAGTAATCCAGTCAGCAAGATACCAGCAGACTCTAAGGCGCTATCACGACAAGGCTATGCGGCAACGATCCTTTTCAGTGGGGGAGCTCGTCCTTCGCCGAATTCTAACGGGAGAAGGACGACACAAGTTATCACCCTTATGGGAAGGGCCTTTCATAGTGGCAGAAGTCACTCGGCCCGGATCATATCGCCTCACTCAGATGGATGGCACGGAAGTCGGGAACTCTTGGAACATAGAACACCTGAGAAAGTTTTATCCTTAGCCGTACCTCAAAACTGCTGGGATAACAATGATGTACTCTGTAAAGTGGAAATATGTCATCAATAAAGAAAAGGTTTCAAGGATACTCAATTTATTTACGATTGACTCGCATTCTTACTTAACTCGGGGTGACCACTATGCCCTGCTAACGGAGCAATCGACTTAAGTCGGCAACGACTTAAGGCGGTGCAACATGCTCACGCTTACTTAACTCGGGGTGACCACTATGCCCTGCTAACGGAGCAATCGACTTAAGTCGGCAACGACTTAAGGCGGTGCAACATGCTCACGCTTACTTAACTCGGGGTGACCACTATGCCCTGCTAACGGAGCAATCGACTTAAGTCGGCAACGACTTAAGGTGGTGCAACATGCTCACGCTTACTTAACTCGGGGTGACCACTATGCCCTGCTAACGGAGCAATCGACTTAAGTCGGCAACGACTTAAGGCGGTGCAACATGCTCATGCTTTACTTAACTCAGGGCGACCACTATGCCCAGCTAACGAAGCAATCAACTCCAATTGGCACTTGCTTAAGACCAATGCAACATGCTCTCGCCTATTTAATTCAGGGGATGATCTCCATATCCCACATGCAAAATTCATAGTCATCATGCATCATTACTACCAAACTCATTGAACTAAAAAATCCTGATACAATGATAGAATAACTATGTCACTCAAATAAACTGGTGTTCTTTGACAAATATTCAATCATGCAAGCTGCGCGCTTGGAGCATGCGAAATGTTTTCTCTATTTTGCAATGTCTTTTCCAGGAGCAGTTGACGAAGAAGGACGACTCGAGGAGTCAGGGGCGGCGTTCACGTCGGCCCTTATATCTTCAGGAACGACTACGCCAGGCCTCCTCATCAGAATTCGTCCCGCTCGAATGGCCTTGTCCATGGCCCTATCGCGTTGGGCTCTCAGAGTATTGGAAGTTTCTTCAGCAGCCTTGACAGCCGACTGGGCAGCCTCTAGCTCCTGGGTAACAGATTTTTTGGAAGCACGCAGATTCTTGATGACAACGTCTTTAGCTGATATCAACTCCTGAAGGCGAATCACATCATCCAAGGACTCCTGCAACTTATAGCGAAGATTGTTCAACTCCTCCATGGAAAAGCGATGACTTCTCTCCAAGATGGTCAGCGAGTTGCTAGAATCTCGATACAACCTATCAAGATTGTCTCGAGAAGCGGCAAGGATGCGTTTTTCCTCCTGCAAGCGCAAATCAGTTCTTTCAGAAAACCAGGCAAACAATAGGAGCACGGCAAGAAAAAAGTGCAGTTTCATATATCACCTTTTCAGAGTCAAGCTGGGCATGCAGAGAAGAACTCAACGCATTAGCATCATCCAAGGCAGCAGAAACCTGACTCAGTTCGATCTGACTTTGAGAATACTTTTCCTCAAGATCAGTGCATCGCTGAGTCAATTCAGCTCGATCCTGAGAATGTTTCTCCTCAAGAAGTGCAGTCTGCCGAGTCATTCCTAGTAAGAGGTAATCAAACAAAACAAGGTCAGAAGGTCAAGCAGTCCACAACAAACGCGAAGAAAAGAAAAAGGGCACTAACCAGCGTTAATCGCCTCCAACTCGGATACACGACGACGAAGTAACACTGGATTCCAACACGGAAAAGATGAAGCCACTTCTGGAATAGGAGCACCATGCAATTTCAGCTGGGTGGTCATCCCATCCACTAAAGTCTGATGAGAAGAGCAGATGAGCATAATGGCAAGAGTTCAGGCAATGTAAAAATCAAGCTAAGAAACAGCAAAGTACCTGGAGGTTGGAGAAGAACGAAGGGATCCCCAAGTCAGGAGAAATCAGATGATAGCCAGTCGCAAGGTCATCACCCGAAGCAGCATGCAATGGAACAGTGGGAATCAGTTCATCTCCTCCAGCAGAGCCGGATACTTGATCAACAGGGACGCTGCCCTCCAAAGCGACGCCCCGGTCTGAAGTTTGGGCCACCACCATGCAGCCAGAGTGTGGAGGTGACCCAGCGTGAACGTTCATGGAAGTGTCGGAGGGAGATCCTGTTTGGGTACCCTCGAGGACTGGGCCATAGTCGGCACTGCCCACTTGAGCCGGGTTATCCCCGGCAACACCCTCGGGGGCTGGGCAGTAGCTTGCACTCTTCGCCCGGGCTAAGTCGTCCCCGACGACACCCTCGGGGGCTGGACATGTGTCGACACCATCCTCGGGATCCAAATTTTCAGCAGTAACCATCTCCAAGGTTGAGGGGCCCTCGGCTACCTCCATGGAATCAGGACAATGCAGGTTAACATCCCGTCCCTCAAGATCGCGCTCTAAGGTTGATGAGGCACGGGATGACCTCAACCCAGCGTCCGGCATGACATCACAAGCTTCTGTCACATCATCATCCACTGGCCCTGATAACAAGTCTTCTGGGACCATATCTTCCAGAGTTTGATCAAAGTCGGCCAAGGATATGTTCTGCAGACCAACAAG
This sequence comes from Zea luxurians, assembly GCA_029449295.1. Lineage (NCBI taxonomy): Eukaryota > Viridiplantae > Streptophyta > Magnoliopsida > Poales > Poaceae > Zea > Zea luxurians. The sequence continues at coordinate 39,449 of JAOPSE010000586.1, forward strand.
AGCAGATAAAGCAGGAGAAGGAACCCCACTACTTTCCCCACTGGCAAGGAATTGACGACTGTTCTTTCGAATCAAAGGAACTTCATCCTCTTCCTCTTCGTCATCTTCATCAGCAACACCGGCACCACACCCATTGGGTTCAGCAACAGATGGACTACACCCATTGGGATCAGCAACAGATGGACCACACCCATTGGGATCAGCATCAGCAAATTCAGATGCAGGAACCTCCTCATCAGCAGGAGTCGAGGGACCAGCATCCTGATTCAAGCTAGATACTCGCCGAATACGTCTCTTCTTCTTTTTCTGCTCACCAACAGAAAGATCAGTCTGATTGGTTCGGCGGGGACGCTTCGAGCGAGCGCGGACAGGTCTCTGGACATCCAAGATTATACCGACCTCTGGGAGAGGCGCCACTGCCAATGTCTCAGTAGGAATAGCGTCAGAAGAATCCTCGGCCAACATGTCAAGCACAGCATTTATTTCAGCATCAGTAGGATCCGAAGGTACCTCGAAATGGGTTTGTCTTTCATCATCAGGGATTTTCCCAAGTGAAGCAACCAAAGCACTAACCTCCTCATCAGAGGGCCGCGTTCTAAGGCCCAAATTGCCATCAGTTGAAGGCGGGTTTGACACGAAGCGAGTGAAGGCCTTAGCAGGAGGCAGATTCCAGGCTGAATACGCCACCGGAGCACCAACATTGGATACTTTGCCTCTGAGAATCATCTCCAGCCGGCTCACCAAATCTGCAGAGGGGATCCTTCCATTGGTAACTCGAGTTGGGTCGGCTAGCCCTTGATACAGATAAGCCGAGTGGGCCCTGTCTTTCAGTGGCTGAATGTTTTTGAAGACAAAGTCAGCGACTATAGCTTCAGCGGTTAAACCCCTCTCTTTCAATAGCCCAACTTCAGCTAACAGCACACTAGCTTCAGCCACCTCCTCGTCTGTGGGAGACTCGGTCCAGCTTGGGGTGCGAACATCTGGCTGTCTTCCTGACCGGGGGGGGGAGAGAATTTCCATAGTTATCAACTATAAACCATTCCAGGCGCCATCCCTTAATGCTGTCTTTAAGGGGGATCTCAAGATACTCAGTTTTCCGTCCCCGGCGCATCTCCAAGCTGGCACCTCCAACTAACTGATGCTGTCCCCCGGCCATCCCAGGGCGACAGTGATACAGGTGTTTCCACAATCCAAAATGCGGCAACACACCAAGAAAGGCCTCACATAAGTGGACGAAGATAGAAATTTGCAGAATTGAATTAGGGTTCAGATGGGTTAAGTTGATGTGATAGAAATCAAGAAGACCACGGAAAAAGGGAGAAATAGGAAGGCCAAGGCCACGGAGAAGAAAGGGAGCGTAAACCACAGACTCGTGGGTGTCCTCCGTCGGGACCGTAGTTCCATGGCAAATCCGCCAAGAACAGAGTTCCCGCGGAGGAAGAACCCCGATGGACACGAGGTGGAGGAGTTCAGTTTCAGAGATGTTGGACATGTGGTTACCTGCGAAAGGCAACTGGCTGTTGGGATCAATTGGGGGAATCACCACAGCGGAAGAACTCGCGATTTTCCTCTTGGGAGCCATCTCGATTTCACCAGCGAGCAAATTGGAGGCAAGCGCAGAGGAGATTTGGAAGCAGGAATGCAAAAACTAGGGCGCGGAAAGCAAAGGCGGCTAAAAGTGCAACTCTTATGGGATATTCTCGGACCAGACACCGTTTCAAAAAGTGCCCAGTCATCACTCGGCGGTTATTTCCGAAATCCCAGCATGCCACGTGGTCATTCGGCAGTTATTTCCCAGAAAACTGGTGGGCCCTCTCCTTACTCGGGTGCTAACCCTCGAAATAACCCGGCGTTGCCACTAAAACGCCGACGTCACTATCCAGTCACTCGGCGTTGCCTCTAAAACGCTGATCTTGAATTCAATCGTTCGGCATTACTTCTAAAATGCCGACGTTGACCTTCAACCACTCGGCGCTGCCTCTAAAACGCTGATCTTGAGTTCAATCGTTCGGCATACTTCTAAAATGCCGACGTTGACCTTCAACCACTCGGCGCTGCCTCTAAAACGCTGACCTCGAGTTCAATAACTCGGCGCTGCCTCTAAAACGCCGACGTCACTATCCAGTCACTCGGCGTTGCCTCTAAAACGCTGATCTTGAGTTTAGTCACTCGGCATTACTTCTAAAATGCCGACGTTGACCTTCACTCACTCGGTGTTGCCTCTAAAACGCTGATCTCGAGTTCAATAACTTAGTGTTGCTTCTAAAACACTGACCTCGGGTTCAACTGTTCGGTATTACTCCTAAAAACGCCAACGTTGACCCTCAATCACTCGGCGTTGCCTCTAAAACGCTGACCTTGAGTTAAATTGTTCGGCACTGCCTCTAAAATGCCGAAGTCACTACTTAGTCACTCGGCGTTGCCTCTAAAACGATGATCTGGAGTTCAACCACTCGGCATTACTTCTAAAATGTCGACGGCGATTTCCGATCACTCGGCATTACTTCTAAAAACATTGATACAGACTGCAATATTGCTTGGAAGCATCAGTATAACGATCAAGCCGTTCATCTACGGCCTCAAAAAGCTCAGATTCATAGTCAGACGAAACAAGTCATCAAAAGGAAACCAAACTTGTTTTTCATTCAAGGGAAGTGATAACATTTACAAATCAACTCATTATGAGTTGATACTTCCCTATTTCTACTACTAAACTACACTCTACTGCTACTGCTACTACTACACTACACTATACTACTTTACATTACTAATAATACTACATTATCTAACTATACTACTTCTAATCTATACTAATATTTAAAAGGACCAGTGGCATCTAGCCACTGGCCCTGCCCCTGCCGCCGCCGCTGCTCTTGGTGCCGCCCCCGCCGCCGCCGCTCTTGGTGCCGACCCTGTCGCCGCCGCCCCTGGTGCAGCCGCCGTCGTCGTCGTCGTCGTCGTCGTCGTCGTCGTCGTCGTCGTCGTCGTCGTCGTCCCCGCCCTCGCCGCCGTCGTCCGAGTCCTCCTCCTCCGAGGAGTACTCGGACTCATCCGAGCCCTCGAGCCCGGAGCGCTCGACGGCCCGGATGTACGACCAGACCTCCGCCGCGAGCCCCTGGGAGTCGTCTGAGTCGTCAGACGACTCACGCAGGGGGATGGGAGCCGGAGACCCCTCGGATTCAGAGGAGAACTCCTCCTCTGAATACTCCGAGTCACCGAAATCTTTAGATGAAGGAGTTGGTTCGCGCTTGCGTTTCTTGCCCATGGTGGAAATGCAGATAGAAGAAAGAAAGCAGGCAATGGAGAACAGCGAGAGATGTGAAAAAATCAGGCAGGCAAAGGCACTATTTATAGGAAAAGAAGGCAACCGCTCACCTCCAACAGTGGCCACTGAACAGTCGCTAAGCATTCAATATACACCTCCACCCGTCCAAAGACACGTCAGGCGGCGAACGCCGTTTCATGCAGCGCTACACCCATTGGGACTCCAGTCAACAGCGCAAAAGATATGATTACACTCGCCGTCCCATCACATTACAACTCAGAAGCAGCCGGTTAAAACACTCAGCGTACCAAGCCGTCCCTTGCCCACACCCATTGGGGGGGGACACCCAGGAATTGTCAGTATATTTTTCAAAATGGTCACATCTGTGCAGAGCATGCAGTGAATGCCTCAAGACAAAAATAAGATATCAACAAGAGTTAAAAGGAAGCCAAATATAGTCAGCAGAGTGCAAAATATGGTCGACAGACATGACTTGAAGACTAGACAGAGAACGTCCATCGAACGTCCAATCAGTTGCAGAGCAAATACACTATGCTACTCAGCAAGATATGGAAGGACTGCAAATTCAGTTGCAAAAGACAAAACACATGCTGACCTCCGAAGCATAATATTGATGACATAACACGGATGACATCATGCCAACTTCTTATAAGCAGAAAGAGTATTCTTCAGCAAAAGGACACAAAAAGAAGACCTTCAAGCGAATTATCCTCAAAAAATCCACTTGAAGGTCGGGGGCTACACCCATTGGGTGCACCTTCGGTGCACCCCATGGATTGTCACTATAAGCCAGGATAGAGCCAATTTCTAAGGGCATGAAACAAGATTAAGAAGCCAATCCTCAACTGGAATAAGGAAACACAGATGAGAGTAATTTCTAATGAAGACCTTCGAGTAGATTATTTTCTAAAATCTACTCGAAGCTCGGGGGCTACACCCATTGGGTGCACCTCCGGTGCACCCAATAAGGATCAGAGTCCAACAAACAGGAATGCCGATCTCTAAGGCACAGGCACAAAGCTAGGTTCTAGTCGACAAGTGATCAAAGCAGGAGAAAGCGGCAAGGAGTCATCTTTCTTCAAATCACCTACAAGCTGGACCTGGGATCTTTGGGTTGATTACCTCTAAATTAACCCAAAGATCGGGGGCTTGTGGGGGATAGATATCCCCCGGGTCCACTAAAAGAGTAAAGGACCTCACGAAAGGCCCAAGGGCCCAATAAATCGTAAGGTTATTCTTTCGTGGGCCTGGGGAAAGGCGACCAGCAACGCGGAACGACATGGGGCCAGATTGATGTAAACCCGGACGGCCCATAGCGCCGAGCCATTGGCCGCAACAAAGATCCGACTTTCCCGCGTCGGGGCCTCCATGCAGCGAAGCCACGTGAGGATAAGTCGGCAAGAGTTACGTAGGGGATAATCTCGAGAGGTTCACTATCTTTTAGCTACTCGTTGTTATCTCATCATGTGTACTGCCCCACGGTCGAGTATATAAGGCCTAGGGGGCACCCCTTCAGAACGATCGACCCATTACTTAGCCACTCACGCCGACTCTCTGTACTCTTGATCCGGAGAGCTCTCTTGTAATCACATCCACCAAGCATACTCATCAGGACGTAGGGTGTTACGCATCTCTAAGCGGCCCGAACCTGCAAACCTCGTCCACAGTCCCTCGTGCGATCAGCACGAACCGTTTTGCTACAGTTGTCGACACCTTCCTACTTCTAAGAACACCTTGAGGGGCAACCCCGGGTGTGCGGTCGGACCCAAAACACCGACAAATGGTTAACCTTGTGAAATTAATCTCTTGTAGTATATGATCGCATATCTAGAATAACTTTAATTAGGTAATTAATTCAATAGGTTAAATGGAGTTAAGTAATATAATCCACTGAGATAGACAATACTTGGAGAACAACAAACCTCTAGGTGTATTAATCTACCCTGGAACCTAGACTTCACCTTTGTGTTTATACTTCTCTATTGAACTTATGTTCACTTGATTGTGCATGTGTAAGGAAAATGGACCCCGAGCCATTTGGCTAATTGAGTTTTGGTGTTTGATGATTAACACAATCCGTGAACTAATAAGTTTTCTAGTGTTTATGTTTGTAGTTCACAGGATGCAAGAATTACTTGGACTAAGGAATTGAGAAAAGCAACACCTCAAAAGAAGACATTAAGAAGATCAAAGAAAGGTCCAAGAATGAAGACGTGTGTTGCCTGCGGACTGTCCGGTGCCCACACGCCGGACTGTCCGGTGCACCAGGGAACCGCAGCCCAACAGCTAGTTCCAGGTGGCACCCGGAGAGAAGACCACCAGACTGTTTGGTGTGAGGACCGGACTATCCGATGTGGAAAGCCTGCGACACCAACGGTCACCTGCTCTGACAGGGCAACGGCTAGGCGCACCGGACAGGCTACAGTGCGCTGTCCGGTGCACCACCGGACTGTTCGGTGTGCCGCAGAAAGCAGTAGCTTTTCTCCAACGACTCTATTTGTGTTGGGGGCTATAAATACACCCCCAACCGGCCATTTCCAGTGGTAGGAGCCCAAGAGACATACCAAGGCATATAGTAGACATTCCCAAGTGCTCTTACACCCAAGTGCTTAATAGAATCACTCGATGATTAGCGTAGGTGCTTTGTGAAGTGCTTAGGTTAGTTAGACCGCTTTAGCGCTTGCTCTAGGAGAATCCTAGTTAGTTGAGTGAGTTTAGACAAACCACACAACCCCTCGGCTCTTGCGAGGGCCGTTGTAATTGTACCGAGTGGGGCGAGAGTCTTGCGAGACCGTGACAACCGTGTTTATGTCATGGCCGCCACCGTGTACCCGAGGGAACGAGGCCCACGGCATTTCCGCTGGAAGCTCAATAGTGGAGACGACGGGGAGCGTCCGAGAGGAGCCGAAAGCGAAGCACCACTTGCGCGTGGAGAAGGTCTGCGACTCTCTACGGAGTTACTCGACCGAGGTGCTTGGCCCTTGCGTGGGCTTCCCTTTGCGTAGGGGCACCAACGAGGATTAGTCGGGACCTTGCACGGTTCCGGATACCTCGGTAAATATACCAGCGTCATCCACAAGAGTTTGCTTCTCTACTTTGCTCTTTAAGTTTCCGCATTTATATTAAGCATTTAAGTTTCAATCTTGTATACATACTTATTTAGTGTAGATTGAAACTTAGCCATTGCGGTAGAGATAGCAACACTTAGACAAAACCTAGTTTGCACATTCTAGTTTGACTATTTGCATAAGTTTTGCTCTAGGGAATTGTTTGTGGCCTAGTTTAGCGAAAGTTTTAGAAGTCCTAATTCACCCCCTCTTAGGCGTCACCCGTTTCCTACAAGTGGTATCAGAGCCTAGTTTGGCTCATTTGAAAGACTTTAGCTTCACCGCTAAAAGAGTCGACGCTTTTTAGAGGAAGGGATGGATACCCATAGGCCACCACACTTCGATGGCACTAACTTCCCATATTATAGTGCTAGAATGGCTTGTTACCTAGAGGTCGTTGATCTAGGTGTTTGGAGAGTCACTCGTGATGCGATGAAACCTCCCAAGAATTCCGAGAAACCACCGCGAGTGAGGAAAAAGAAATTCATTTAAATGCTAGAGCCAAAAATTGCTTGTATGAATCTCTTAGCATGGATATTTTTAATCAAGTATTTACCTTGAAAAATGCTAATGAGATTTGGCTTAAGTTGCATGAGCTCCATGACGGCACATCAAATGTCCGTGAGCAAAAAACATTGCCTAGTCTTAAATGAGTATAATTCTTTTGCTATTAAAGATGATGAGCTTGTTAGAGACATGTATTCTCGTTTGAATCTAATTATCAATGAGCTCAATTCTATTGGCATTAATAAGCTAGGTGATGCGGACATTGTGAGGAAGATTATCTCCCTACTACCACAACGAAGATATGGGAGCATCATCACCATCCTTCACAACATGGAGGACTTGAGTAATATGACCCCAACCATTGTGATTGGGAAAATCGTGGCTTTTGAGATGCCGCGAAAAATGTGTCGGGGAGAGGAGCCAACTTCCTCAAGGCCATATGCTTTTGCATGTGATGAAAGGAAGGACAAAAAAGAAGGCTCCCACTCCAAGTTCCTCAAGTGAAGAAGAGGAAGAAGAAGAAAGTGATGATGATGAAGATAATCAACCATGCACATCATCCTCCGAGGACGAAGAAACAATTCGATGTGTCGGAATGGTAATGGGGATGATCCGCAAGATTAATCTAATGGGTGTGCCCCTGCAGGTCGAAGATCTTCTCTTTAACATTGACAGGAAAAAGCAAAGAAAGAGAGGATGCTTCGCATGCGAGGAGAAAGGCCACTTCAGGGACAACTGTCCAACTATGGCCGAACCCAAAAAGGAGAGGAGCAAAGGCAAGGTGCTAACAAGTGTCAGAACTTGGGATGATTCTTCAAGTGATGATGAACCTCCAAGGACACGTAGCCACCGATCCTCATCACGCTCATCACAGTCATCACACAAATGCCTTATGGCAAGAGGTAAAATGAGCATTCCATCCTCTAGTGATGATAGTAGTAGTGATGATGATGGTGAGGGAAAGCCCTTCGTAGATGAACTTGCAGAAGCCGTTAAATTTTTCCAGGATGTTTGCACTAAGCAAAAAACTCAACTTAAAACTTTGAAAAATAAGTTGATTAGCTCCCAAAATGATTATAAAGGTTTGCTAGAAAAATTTGAAACTTTTGCAAACTTAAATTGTGAGTTGTCAACTAAAATTGAGCTATTAGAGTCTAGTGCTCCATCCACTGCTACTGATGATGGTCTTATTAAAAAGAATGAAAACTTAAGGCTAAGTTAGCTAACTCCCAAGAAGCTATTGAAAATTTGCTAGAGAAAATGGAAATTCTTAGCATACACAATAATGAGCTTGCTACTAAGCTAGAAAACATTAGTAGCACCCCAGCAGCATCTTTAATTGAAATACCTGAAATTATTAAGAAAGATGCTTCTACTTCTTGCTTTGATTTAATTGATGATCCTAACCCCTGCAACCAAGTTTTTGTTTAGAGTATTGTTGTAGAAACATGTTCGGATGAGGTTGCAAAGGAAAATGAACAATTAAAGCAAGAAGTGGCTCGCCTTGGCAAGGCCTTGTATGACAAGAAAGGCAAAGCCAAACAAATCCAACCTCCACAGGATAACACCACTGCGGGAGTGAACAAGCCTATGGAGGGAGAAATTGTGATTTGTAGGATATGCCAAATGGAAGGCCATAAGTCTTTCCAATGCAAGGCGATGATCGGGGATAAACAAAGGCAAAAGCTCAAACAAAAGCCATCAAGAAAAATCTCCAACACCTACATCAAAAAGGTGGACAAAAAGGCTGCTACACCATATTTGATCAAGAAGAAAAAGAATGGAAAGGTGATAGCAATCAAGGCCAACAAGCAAGCCAACAAAGGAAAGGGGGCCAAACGCATCTAGGTGCCAAAGGAAATAATTTCAACCATGAAAAGCACCAAGAAGGTTTGGATCCCGAAAGGGAAGTGAGTGGACCGAAGGTCATACGGGAAATTTGGAGACTTGGCAAATTAAGGATGTATATCATGGGATACATCATATTGGACCAAGTTTATTGTCAAGTGGGTTAGTAAATATTTTGGACCCAAATTTCCCCACCCATGACTAAGGTAACTAGATTTATTGTATTTCTTGTTTTTAGATATGCGTATCTATTTACCTTGTATCTAGTTTACCTTTCCTGCCTAGTATTACATTTGGCATTTACTTTTATTTGAATGTATGCATACTAGGTAAATCACATGGTAGGATTGCTTGCTTTCAATTCATATACTTAAGCAAACCTACATGGCTTAAAAATTTATTTAAGCACGGCACATAGCTTTTATATCACTCCATAGTAAATGATACATCAATTGATATTCTCAAATGCTACAAGTGTAAAACGCTTATATTCTATAATTTGTGTCATTTAACTTATATGTGCCAAAGTTCGGATTATAGATAATTTGCCCCTCTTGATATCAAATCAAAGTGCATGTCTCCTGCAAGTATTCAAAACTTGTATGCACACCTTCAGGGGGAGGTTACTCTATAATCTAATACTTTGAGACTAACACCTTTTCAAGTCTATTTCATGTGATAGTCTCATTGTAAGGAAAATGAGGTCCCCGGAGAAAGACACCAATCTTCCACTGCAAAATCTCCAAGAACTCTCATGTCTCTCAAGCTCGCCATTGAATTTCAATCGGTATCTTTTGAGACTACATCTAGTATCATTTACATGTCTTCTCCAATATTTGATTAGACTGTATTTCATATCATATACTTCCATGTTGCTAAAAATGCATAAGTGGTTAACTCATATTCTGTTACCTATGCATAAGGGAAGTTAGTCTTTTCAAATCATGTCTTGCACCTCTAATCTTCACATGCTTTTTCCTAAGTAGAAGATCTCTGTTATGGGGAGTATTTCTTCATCTCTAAAAAGGGGGAGAAATTTCTTTCTAAAAGAGAACACTCATTTAGGGGGAGTAATCATTTAAGGGCAATTTTTTACTTCCTACATGCTTTTAATGTCTTCCTTTTTGGTGGTTGATGCCAAAGGGGGAGAAGTTTAGGGATCAAAGCAATGAAAACTATATCAAACACCAAACACCACCAAGCAATGAAAACTATATCAAACACCAAACACCACCAATTTAAAATTTTAAAATCTACAAATTGTTTTTCAAGTGGTTTTGGTTATTTGGTCCAAAAATAGGAAGTAAGGGAATTATGGAGTTAGGGGGAGGCTTAAGTCCATAATATCACATTGTTGGGACAAACATGCATCTTAGCAAGTAGATTGCATATTTTCATTCAAATACTTATATTATTTGCTTGCTTTGGTTGTGTTGTCATCAATCACCAAAAAGGGGGAGATTGTAAGGAAAATGGACCCCGGGCCTTTTGGCTAATTGAGTTTTGGTGTTTGATGATTAACACAATCCGTGAACTAATAAGTTTTCTAGTGTTTCTATTTGTAGTTCACAGGATGCAAGAATTACTTGGACTAAGGAATTGAGGAAAGCAACACCTCAAAAGAAGACATTAAGAAGATCAAAGAAAAGTCCCAGAATGAAGACGTGTGTTGCCTGCGGACTGTCTATGTGAGGAGCACCGGACTGTCCGGTGCCCACACGCCAGACTGTCCGGTGCACCAGGGAACCGCAGCCCAACGACTAGTTCCAGGTGGCACCCGGAGAGAAGACCACCGGACTGTCCGGTGTGAGGACCGGACTGTCCGGTGTGGAAAGCCTGCGGCGCCAACGGTCACCTGCTCTGACAGGGCAACGGCTAGGCACACCGGACAGGCTACAGTGCGTTGTCCGGTGCACCACCGGACTGTCCGGTGTGTCGCAGAAAGCAGCAGCTTTTCTCCAACGGCTCTATTTGTGTTGGGGGCTATAAATACACCCCAACCGGCCATTTCCAGTGGTGGGAGCCCAAGAGACATACCAAGGCATATAGTAGACATTCCCAAGTGCTCTTACACCCAAGTGCTTAATAGAATCACTCGGTGATTAGCGTAGGTGCTTTGCGAAGTGCTTAGGTTAGTTAGACCGCTTTAGCGCTTGCTCTAGGAGAATCCTAGTTAGTTGAGTGAGTTTAGACAAACCACACAACCCCTCGTCTCTTGCACGGGCCGTTGTAATTGTACTGAGTGGGGCGAGAGTCTTGCAAGACCGTGACAACCGTGTTTGTGTCACGACCGCCACCATGTACCGGAGGGAACGAGGCCCGCGGCGTTTCCACTGGAAGCTCAATAGTGGAGACGACGGGGAGTGTCCGAGAGGAGCCGGAAGCGGAGCACTACTTGCACGTGGAGAAGGCCCACGACTATCTACGGAGTTACTCGACCGAGGTGCTTGGCCCTCGCGTGGGCTTCCCTTTGCATAGGGGCACCAACGAGGATTAGTCGGGACCTTGCGCGGTTCCGGATACCTCGGTAAAAATACTGGCGTCATCCACGAGAGTTTGCTTCTCTACTTTGCTGTTTAAGTTTCCACATTTGTATTAAGCATTTAAGTTTCAATCTTGTATACATACTTATTTAGTGTAGATTGAAACTTAGCCATTGCGGTAGAGATAGCAACACTTAGACAAAACCTAGTTTGCACATTCTAGTTTGACTATTTGCATAAGTTTTGCTCTAGGAAATTATTTGTGGCCTAGTTTAGCGAAAGTTTTAGAAGTCCTAATTCACCCCCCCTTAGGCGTCACCCGTTTCCTACAGCATGTTTTGGTTTATTGTTTCTTTATCATTTCCCAAATGTGTTGAATGAATGATTGTTTTGCGTAGACAAGGAGCAGTCTGGGGTTTCCGAGTGTGTTGCTGGAGACTTCCCTGAGCAGCATCGGTTTGGTGAAGGCAAGTGTCCTCTGATCCATTATGTCCTATTTACTTTATAAATCACTGTCCCGCATACCATGATCAACCTAAGGATTGACTAGCTTTGTATTTACCTTGTCCTTGGTTACCTTTTGGGTTATTGTGGTTAGCTTCCTGCTATTGCTTTACTTTAATCAACAAACATGATGAGAACATTTATGATACGCTGATGATATCTTGATTATGATGATGAGCTTGTGTTACTTTAGGGGACTCGATCTGTTTCCCAAGTACCTCTCCGTAAGGACCTGTTCGTTGAGAGACCACCTAGGAAAATAGTGCAACCATGAGGGTGGTATGGGACGCCCTTGGCCAAGTAATTAGGGAAGTCTTACGTTGGGTGTTGGTTTTGGTCATTGGGGACAGAGGCATCTGTTATGGCTCTTATATTCTCGCTCAGGGATCTAGGTATGTGCATCATCCCACAACTTTTTCCTGAGGGCGAAGGTATATGTTTTGGTACGTTAGATGGTCTATATGCAGTGGTCGCATCTGTTATGGCTCCTATATTCTTGCTCAAGGATCTAGGTACGGGCATTGTCCCAAGGCTTTTTCCTGAGGGTGGAGGTATAGGTTTTGGGACGTCAGATGGACTTTATGCAGTGCCCATTTCTAACATCCGCATAGTGAGGACCTTAGGGAAAAGCCACGTAGTGATAGCCTGCCAGACCACCTAGGAAGTGATCAATAGGGAGTAGCGCTCCTCAAGCAGAAAGGGAATCACGGCTCATGGGTAAAGTGTGTAACCTCTGCAAAGTGATATGAAACTGATCAGTCGTGCTCACTGTTAAGAGCAGCTTTGGGATCCTCTTTGATTAGAGATATTGATGGTTCGAAATGCTATGATTCTATTGATGGTTTTGGTTACGATGATGACAATGATGTTCCTCAATGAGGAAATGATTCATGGGTTGATTTTGCGATTTAGTCCCTATTTCTTTTAATCCGTACGCAGGAATTTAGTTCAATTTAAAACTACTGATAACTTTTACGTTTTAAATCCGATTAACTATGTTCAAGTTGTGTTAGATTCGTATTAAAATTGTCTACATGTTAGAAGTATTTTTCACTGCTGTTGCATCTTTTATTTAATTTATTTGGACGTAGTTTAATCGATGGTTACTAGAACGACGTTTCAATTTAAATCTAATTTAGGATTTTGACTTGCACAATTATAAATCAACATTAGCGTGGTTAATCTTAACTAAATTATTCTTTATTAAATAATTGTTTAGTTTAATCATGCTATCTATTAATTAGTTCTGGCATGTTGTGTCAGCCGCGTGCCGTACACGTGATGTACGCGTACTGTGCGCGTGCTGCCAGGCTGTTACGCGCGTTGCGTTTTCCGTCTCGCGTCGTTAATTCGTCTCGCGTAGAGTCGCTAATGCTATTTAAATTACTTACTTACCTGAAATATGTTACCATAGTAAACTAATAAAAACTAGGCGATAACTCTAGGTTCCGTTTAAAAGATGTCTATTAATGCAAGTATGTCGAATTAAATGTTCTATTTTATATTTGTATAATGTAAACGCGATATCTTCTCGACCATAGCTTCGATTTCGGTGTTTCTTTTTCCTCTCGTGACCGTAGAAGCGATCTCTATTTTTATATTGGACGTTTTTATAATGTTTCCCTTTGTATGGTGTAATGTTCTTATACATGTATATGATTGTTTGTCTGTGTTTGTTCGTATTCGCTGCGCGTCGCGAATAGATTACGATTCGTTTCCGGGCTTTGAGGAATCAACGATTAAGCCTTGGTGACCAAGTGAACAAGCTCCTCGAGTTTTGCAAGGTTGAAGACCCTAAGCACCTGTTTGGTGAAGGCAAGTGTCCTCTGACCTATTTATGTCCTATTCACATGATAATTCATTTTCCCGCATTATATTATTAAAACCTAAGGATTGACTAGCTTTCTATTTACCTCGTCCTTGATTACCTTTGGGTTATTATGATTAGCTTTATGCTAGTGCTCTACTTTAATTAATGAACATGATGAGATACAATTATGATACGAAGAATGAAGAAAAGTACACTACTGCCCTGATACCATTTGTAAATCACTTATGTAAAAGTATATGGGAATTGTTGTAAATTCGTACAAGGTTGGTTCGTCTCCCCTATAAATAGATGAAAAATACCCTGCATAAAGTACCTTTCGTGCTATCTTGCATCAAGAAACTGAAGGTATGATTGTAAACTTGTCTTGTATGAGAAGAGAAATAAAATTCTAAGGCACATGAGATGAGTTCTCATATCTTACTTCGTCATACTCTTTGTATTCCATTTGATTACATTTTATCTTCGTCCTTGAGTTGTTATCCCGAAGAGATAACATTTCAAGGATGAAGGTTTTAACTTTTAACTTTGTGTTGCCTTGTTTTTAATTCCGCACAACAACTTAAAACAAGTGATCAACACTAGCGCCCCCTCCGATGATTCCATGACCACACCAACATACATCATGCCACCGAAGAAAGCAGCAGCAACCAGCTCCATCCTTGCACTGATCGATCCCAATCAAGGGAACAAAGCTCTCATCAGAGAGGCAAGGAACCAGAAAAAGAAGGCCATCAGCTCGCCCCCTCATGAGGAAGAGCTTGATGAGGAAATTAGCAACCTCAAAGCAACCCAGTGATGAGTACATGGTCACCAGCTACCTCCTTCATCTCAGGACCGCCCCCTATGATCAAGTCCCCACTAATCAACCCAAATTCCCAAGGCAATACCTACAACAAAGGGACATAAGGGAGGGATCTGAAACCTACACCATCAATAGCATGGTCCCGGAGATGAAGCACATATACTGAGTACCTTAAGGGGCTGGGTAAGTGACCTCGAAGCTATCAACAAGTCACTTTTGTATCATTTCATTTACTTTCGTAAGACTTTTCATCATTTTACAAGTCAATATAATAATGATCCAGCATCTTCGAGCTCAACAGTGTGAATAATGCAGATCTATGCTTTATTTCACCTAAGTAATGGTGAAAAAGCTCTGAAGTAGTTCCTAAGGGAATGTAGAGCTACTCTTTATCTCACCTAAGTAATGGTGAAAAAGCTCCAAATTTGTTCCTAAGAGAATGCAGAGCTATGTTTCATTTTCACCTAAGTAATGGTGTAAAATCTCTGAAGTCGTTCCTAAAGGAATGCGGAGTTGTGTTTCATTTTCACCTAAGTAATGGTGAAAAAGCTCCGAAGTCGTTCCTAAGGGAATGCAGAGCTATGTTTCATTTCACCTATGTAATGGTGAAAAAGCTCTGAAGTCGTTCTTAAGGGAATGCAGAGCTATGTTTTACTTCACCGAAGTAATGGTAAAAAAGCTCTGAAGTCGTTCCCAAGGGAATGAAGTGCTACACTTTGTTTAATTCGATGTAGTAATGGAGAGAAATACCAAAGATGTCCTAAGGGAATGCAGAGCTACACTTTGTTTTATTCGAAGAAATGACGTTGAAAAATACCGAAGTCGTCCCTAAGGGGATAGAAAGTCGTTACATCCAAAACATATATACACACGTTTTCTTTTGAAATATGTGAAAAGAAGGGAAGGTATTTTTCGCCTTTGGCTAAAAACACATGATTAAAAAATTCACACATCTTAAAAGAAGAAAGGAACAAAAAGTGAAACATAAATGCAAATATATTATAAAACAAGCCGAAGAAGCTTTAGAAAGAGTTTTAAACTTCGAACTATTAAAATAAAACAACATCGTTCTTTACACAAATCAGTTTCCTAGGTCGCTTCGCATGGATTCTTCATAAATTTGTTCACAAATCTTCAAGATCTCATCATCTTTAGCCTTTTCTATAGCTCTAGCGGAAATGGCTTCGGCTTTGGCAACATCATCCTTGGCTTCAACTTCGGTATGTTTCACCTCAATCACAACCTGCGAAGTGGAAATTTTTTAACAAGGGTTAGAAAGCAGTTATTCGATACAAGTTTATTGGAATTTAAAAAATGGAAAGTTCAATACCTTCGGAATTTTTTTGCTCTGAAGCTTTTTTCTAATATCTACAGCCTTTTCGGCTGCTTGCCTTGCCTATAACGATTTTTTGCAATTAGCATGAACATAACATGCGAAGGTAAAACATAGAGGTGACGAAGCATGTACCTTGTCTCTGTTCTTTATGGATTCCTCAGTGCTTAACTCTTTTCCACCCCTTGTCCAAATCTCAGATAGACATTTTTTCGACCATTCCGAAGCCTTGACAGTTGACCTTCGGATATTATCAGCATATACATTGAAATCAGGGTCTGTGTAGGCCTTCACGTGTTTGCACCCGGCCTTCAGCAGAGCCGAAGCAGTGCTTCGGGCACCTATTCAAGTGCAATAATCTTCTTGAGTTAGGAGAACATCTTTGAACGCACGAGTCTTGCTGAGTACCCATCGCATTAATCCTTCTAAATCAAAAACTGAAAAGTTTATTTCTTTGGACAGGGCTCTAACAGCGGAGAAGGTTTTCAGCATCTCTTTGTAGTACCTGTTGCCTAGAGTATGACAGTTGGCCACTAAGATTCGATAATTTTAATTCAAGACCCTTACATGGTTTATTTCAGCCTTTATATCATTCATCTTTACTTGAGCGCTACCAAGGTTGACAACCACTTCGACAAACGATTGCCTCAGCTTCATCATTTCAAATTCATATCCCTTTTTTCATCTGCTCCATCTCAACTCCGAGCAATGTGATGCGCTTTTTTCTGCTCAGCATTTGAAGTTTTGAGCCTCTGGACTTTGGTCCGACTGGCAATAAAGTTCCTTTCCAATATCTTTAAAGCTTTCTCCTTTTCTTTGCAATCAAACCGAAGCCCAGACACTTCGGATCTAAGCTTTTAAATTTCTTTTTGAGCAGCTTCGATCTCAACCTTTCTCCTATTCTTCAAGGCATTGCCTAGGAATAGGCCCTGCAAAGATGCAATGGATGAGTTTTTTGTCAAAGCAACCCGAAGCTAAAAAACAAAGGTTAACAAATTCACCTTGAGATGAGTATAATCAAGACAATTAGAAAAGTCTTCTTCATACATAGTTGATAGCATTGCTTCCAACTTTGAAAAGCCAACATTATCGGCACACATCTGTTTCCATGTTGTCAGGGCAGCAGTATAGATAACCATTTTGTCTGCCCCCAAAAATAATGGACCCTGAAGGGTACACCAATTGTTTCGTAAAGCCAGTGGCTTCAACCAATTGCTTTGCCCCATCACCTTCCCCGCGATACAATGAACCCGATACCTTCGGACACCCAGGACTTGATCGAAGGGCCCTTCACCGAGTGATGTGTCATCTTTAATAGCCTTTTTGGCTTCCTCAACTTCAGCATGCCTTTTCCCTTTCTCCTCCGCCAGAGCAGGATTGGAGGAACCCTTGTCTTCGGTTGCTAGGCCCACTGAAGGGGTTACAACTATAGCAGTCTGTCCAAGTCCTGTCCCAATCGAACTAGTCTTCTCTTTAGTACGTGGCGTGGGGGCTTTCAGCAACAGACCTATGCCGGCAGTATCCTTTTCTGTTTCTTCTTCAAAAACATCGAAGAACGAACTCATTACTAGAGCTATCCGCTCCTCGACATCTTCTTCTTCATCGCTCTCTAGAAGTGTCTTCAAAGGCTTAACCCTCTATGCTATCAAGTCAATAGCTTCTTCAACTTTCGCTTCTTCAACCCCATGGGAGGGCGCTCTTTAATCTCAACCTCTGTCCTGGCTTCAGGTGCAGCCCGTGAAATTCAGAAACATAGAATTAATAAAACAAATCCACAACAATTATACCTAAAATCAAAAAAGCTTATTTACTAGGATATCCTCCAATGCCTGAGGAGTTAATCCGATGTGAACTTTTAGAATCTTGCTTCATCTTGTAGTCACTTTCTTCTTCCTTTTCTTCGAGTCCTGCACCATGGTAGGATAGTCAAGATAGATATTTTTTTCTTTTTATTAGGGTCTTATCCTTAGCAAGTCTTTGAAATCACAGAAAGATGCCGGAGCTGAAAGCACCCGGATAGCCTCCGAAAATCTATGATCCAAAGTCATTGACCTTCGACACCAAGCCATCGAGAAAGACAAAATTCTTCTTTCTTTAACTAAAAAGTTGAAGAAAAGCCAGACTGATTTGGCTACATTCTTTGGCGCAGACCAAAAAATTTCAAAACATGAAAAAGAGAAAGAAGCTAACACAAAACGCATAGCGGACTTGGAATATGCTTTATCTGCTCAAGTGGAGCTCCACAAGTCTGAAGTGTTAAGACTAGAAAAGAAGCTTGACGAAGTTAACAAGAATTTTGAAGTTGAAAAAGAAAAACATGAAATATCTGAGACTGAGCGGATCGGAGTTCAGAGGAATATTGATGAGCTTCGTCAGTTGAAGGAAGAATGTTTTACTGTTTGCATGCAATGTTGTAATAAGTTGAAGAGCACATTTGCTAAAGTTGGTGCATTCTCAACTGAACAAATTTTTATTCGCGGTGATCCCGAAGATGTAGTTAAATGGATCGACGGTGAAGTTGAAGCTTTTAATGAAGTCCTCACTGGAAGAGGGGATTTTTGTGCCTACGTGGGTTCCCGAGGGGCCGTATCATTGCTTGAAAAAGTTGGCTGTGAACATGCTAAGGCTATAATTCAGCCAAGATTTATAGTTTTGGCAGATAACATCAAGGAACCTTTGGTTGAAGTTATTGCCCTTAGTGGGAAATTTTTACTATGAGGTCTGGGTGAACGACGGAAGGGAGAGAGCAGACAAAGCTATCAGGCAGAGTGAAGAGACCCATCGTGGCTCAGAAGAGGCAAGAAGAGCTGAAGAAGCTGCAGAGCGAGAAAGACGTATAGGTATATGATTCTGTTGAGATTTGACTTTGTAATTATTTAGTTTCGTATTTGATAGATCGACTTCTTTGTGCAGCAGAACTTTCTCCTCCCCCGGAACCATATAATCCAGAAGCTGATCTAGCTCTAAGGGGAATCCTTAATAAAGTCAAGGTGGTGAACGCAGCAATTTACGAAGTTGTTAATACTTTGCTAAACGAAGTTGCTAAAAAGGTTTTGAAAGAAGAAGATTGAACTATTGTAAAGACTTCGAATTTTCTATGTGGGTGTTGGGGGTATGCTTCGTAGCCGAAGATCCTAAAAAGAACACCTTCGAAAGGTCTTCTCAGAAGCAAGCGCTGAAGCTATTATCTCTAAAGCTTCGGCACAGAGACAAATCTCAAGATGAAGGGTCGAACCGACTTAAAGATGAATTGACTTAAAGACCCATGATGTTTTGTGTCATTATTATAGTTGATTGTAAAGGACATAAATATAATTTTGCACAGGTTGCATCCTGTGCCTATAAATAGGTGAACAGTATCCCGGTACTGTTCACACGATCTTGTAATCACGGATACGTCACGCTTGTACTTTTGCTTTCATTCAAGCCGAAGGTACACTTGTAGTTTAATGTCATTTCTATTTTTCCATGTTAATAAAATAGAAATGATTTAATAATAATTTATAAATGTCTATGCTATCTTTTGTATTTTATATCACTATCATATATCATAATGATGAAGGTGTGTCCTTCACGGCCTTCGTCCGAAGATTGTTATATCCCAAGGGAAATAATGTTTCGAAGGACGAAGGGCATTAATCATTTAACCTTCTTTTGTGTTGCCTTGTTCTTAATTCATAGTATTTGAGAACAAGTCCCCAACATTGGCGCCCACCTCCGGTGAACCCACTTCCACTTTCTGAGCTGATGGCTTCGTTCAAAGCTGGAGTTGCTTCGGCTCCGAAGCTTGTACTCCCGATAATAGGCGGTTCATGCTCAGAGCCAGCTAACAAGAAGCAGAAGGAGGCACAGAGAAGGGTACAACATGTAGGGGTGCAAGGACCCTTCATCAAGTCAAGATGGTCTCATATCCCGATTACCTTCTCCCAAGAGGATCTTCAGCTCAAGGATTACCCTCACAATGATGCTATGGTTATCTCTTGTGTTATCAAAGGATTTCTGGTCCATAATGTTTTGGTTGACACAGGCAGTGTAGCAGATATTATATTTGCTAAGGCATTCAGACAGATGCAAGAGCCCAAAGATAAGGTCCATGACACCACACATCCCCTTTGTGGCTTCGGAGGAAGGCAGATTGTAGCACTTGGCAAGATCACGATGCCGGTAACCTTCGGATTTATCAACAACACAAGGACTGAACAAGTTGTGTTTGATATTGTTGACATGGAGTACCCTTACAATGCAATCATTGGTCGTGGTACTCTTAATGCTTTTGAAGCAATTCTCCATCCAGCATATCTTTGCATGAAGATACCTTCGGATCAAGGGCCTATTGCCATTCATGGAAGTCAGGAAGCTGCCAAAAAGGCCGAAGGAAATTGGACATATTCAAAAGCAATCCATAACATAGATGGAGCTGAAGCTTGTGAGCAATACAAGTATAGAAGGGAGAAAGCTGCTTCGGCCGATCAGCCGAAGCCCATGCTCTTATGTGATGATATAGCAGAGCAGAAGGTGCTATTGGGATCTCAATTGTCTGAGGAACAGGAGAAAACTCTGATAAGGTTTCTGTTCAACAACAAAGATGTATTTGCTTGGTCAGCTAATGATCTCTATGGAGTCAACAGGGATGTTATTGAACACTCGCTCAATGTTGATCCATCCTTCAGACCCAGAAAGCAGAGGCTTCGAAAAATGTCTGATGACAAGGCCGAAGGTGCTCGGAATGAAGTAAAAAGACTCCTTAGCGCCGGAGCCATCAGAGAAGTGAAGTACCCAGAATGGCTAGCCAACACTGTTATGGTTAAAAAGGCCAATGGCAAATGGAGGATGTGTATTGATTTTACCGATCTCAACAAGGCTTGTCCGAAGGATGAGTTTCCATTACCAAGGATAGATTCCCTAGTTGACGCAGCAGCTTCGTCAGAGCTTATGAGTCTGCTAGATTATTATTCAGGCTATCACCAAATTTGGATGAAGAAAGAGGATGAGCCAAAAACCAGCTTCATAACCCCTAGTGGAACATATTGTTATCTTCGGATGCTTGAGGGGCTCAAGAATGCTGGAGGAAGCTTCAGCAGGATGACAGCGAAGGTCCTTCATTCTCAGATAGGCAGAAATGTGCTAACTTATGTTGATGATATCATAGTAAAAAGCACAAAGCAAGAAAATCACATTGCTGACCTGCAGGAGACCTTCGCTAATTTTAGACAAGCTGGTCTGAAGCTGAATCCAGAAAAGTGTGTCTTCGGAGTGAAGAAGGGGAAATTCCTTGGTTGTCTAGTTTCAACAAAAGGGATTGAGGCTAATCCAAATAAAATCGAAGCTATTTTTCGGATGGAACCACCAAGCACAAAGAAGGGGGCTCAACGACTGACAGGAATACTTGCATCTCTGAATCGATTCATATCTAGATCAGCAGAGAGAAATTTACCATTTTTTGAAGTGTTGAAGTCAGCCGAAGTTTTTCAATGGGGGTCAGTCTAGCAGAAAGTCTTCGACGAGCTGAAGCAGTATTTGATAGATCTAACGACATTAACTCCACCAACGCCAGGGGCTCCTCTGTTGTTATATGTGGCAGCTTCGCACTCAGCGGTAAGTGCGGCACTTGTCCAAGAGAAGCTTGAAGGGCAAGCCAAAAAGCAAGCCCCAATATACTTCGTCTCTGAAGTCCTTAGTTTATCAAAGAAAAACTATACAGAATTGGAGAAGGTGCTGTATGCTGTTTTGATGGCTTCCAGGAAACTTCGACATTATTTTCAAGCATACCATATAATTGTTCCTTCTTCACAGCCTTTGAAGGATATTATGAGAAATAGAGAAGCTACTGGAAGGATTGGGAAGTGGGCTGCGGAACTTAATGAGTTCTGCATTGATTATGTGCATAGATCTTCGATTCAGTCCTAGGCGTTAGCAGACTTCATTGCTGACTGGACGCCAGGGGCTCAGGAAGAAGAAGCAAGTAAAGATGCCGAAGCTTGGACAGTATTCTGCGATGGTTCTTGGGGAACCTTTGGGGCAGGTGTAGCTGTCGTCTTAATTGCACCTTCCAAAGTCAGAACATGCTACGCAGTGAAACTTGATTTTAGTTGTACAAATAATATTGCTGAATACAAAGCTTTACTTGTGGGTCTTCGAAAGTTGAAAGCAATGGGGATAAGAAGGGCGGTCCTCAAAACTGATTCTCAAGTTATTTCTGGCCATGTTGACAAAAGCTGCAAAGCAAGAGATCCGAAGCTTGAAAAATATTTGGATACAGTTCGAAGACTTGAAGCCTCCTTCGAAGGGTTTTCTGTTAAGAATATTCCACGAGGAGAAAATGAACACGCTGATTTACTAGCCAAGTCAGCAGCACAGGGGCTGCCATTACCTTCGGAAGTTTTCTTTGAAACAATAAAAGCACCTTCGGTTGACCTTCTTGAAAGAGCAGTGCTCAATATATCTCCTGTTTATAGCGAAGATTGGAGAACCGAGATCATTTCTTTTCTCCAGGGCAATTTTCTTTCAGATGATGAAGCTTATCAAAAGAGAATAGCGGCGAGAGCACGTCCATATGTAATAATAGAAGGGGAGTTATACAAGCATGGAGTCTGTTCTCCATTACTCAAATGTCTATCCAGAACTGAAGGTATAGAGCTGATGAAAGAAATACATGCAGGCCTCTGTGGATCTCACATCGGATCCAGTCCTCTGTTGGGTAAAGTTTTTCGTCAAGGATTCTATTGACCGAAGGCAGCTTCGGATGCAACAGAATTAGTCCAAAAATGCGAAGGTTGTCAAAAATGTGCAAGAGATAAAAAACAACCTTCGTCTCTAACTCAATTAATACAACCCACTTGGCCATTGCAAAGATGGGGCCTTGATTTGCTAGGCCCACTCCCACCAGCACAAGAGAATTTGAAATATGTTGTAGTGGCAGTGGAATATTTTTCTAAATGGATTGAGGCAAAGCCTTTAGCCACAATAACTTCGGTTACTGTTCAAAAGTTTTTCTGGCAAAATATTATTTGTCGCTTCGGAGTGCCGAAGGACATTACCGTGGACAACGGAACGCAGTTTGATGCCGAAGCTTTCAGAGAATTTTGTGAACAAATTGGCACGAAGATCCATTTTGCATCAGTTCGGCATCCGGAGTCAAATGGACTTGTAGAAAGAGCTAATGGCATTATAATGACAGGAATAATGAAGTTAATCTTCAACCAGCTAAGGGGGAAGTGGCCGAACGAATTAATCAAAGTGGTGTGGAGCCACAACACAACAATATCAAGGTCAACAGGTTTTACACCGTTCAAATTGTTGTTTGGTGACGAAGCAATAACTCCAGAAGAAGCTAAAGCAGGATCAATAAGAACAATGGCTTCGGCAGAAGACGAAGCTGATTATTCTGTGGCAAAAGATGCTATAGAAGGGATCAGGCTTCAGGCTATAGAGAATATCAATAAATATCAGCCGAGACAATAAAATGGCGTGACAGAAAGGTTCGGCTAAAAAATATTAAGCCAAGACACTTGGTACTTCAGAGAGTCGCCAACCCAGACACAGTGGGCAAGTTACAGTTGAAATGGGAAGGGCCTTTCCTGGTAGTATCTTCGTCAAGACCCTACTCTTACAGGCTGAAGGATATGGACGACAGCGACATTTCTAGATCTTGGAACGCGGATGAGCTTCGGTGGTATTATGTGTGACCTGATGTAATCTTTTGTATTCTTTCCTATGGCACCCTTTTCCTTTCCAAAGGGGGAGAAAGGTTTTTAATGGGGCCATAGCATGTAATTTCTCTTTTTCTTATATCAGCTCTACAAGAGCAGTATCCCCCGAAGATGTAAATGTAAAGGCTGGGCATGCACCATCGAGTGCAACGAGAAAAAGAAAAAACACGGAGAAGCTCAAAAGACGTCCCTAAGGGGATGCAGAGCACGACGAAGCCACAAAAAAACCGTTCCTAAGGGAGCGCAGCGTAAGTTTTCTGCTCAAAAGTCGTTCCTAAGGGAATGCAGAGCTTACAGCGAAAAGTCAACGCTGATTCCGCCGAAATAAAAGGCGAAGAAGCTCCTAAGGGAGGCTTACAGCGAAAAGTCAACGCTGATTCCGCCGAAATAAAAGGCGAAGAAGCTCCTAAGGGAGGCTTACAACGAAAAGTCAGCGCTGATACACCGAAAAATAAGCGGTGAAGCCGAAAAATAAACGACAAAGATTTGTTATTATGGTTTCATATGTGTCTTCAAACATTCATTTGCATGATACATTACATCATACATTTGCATTCATAAACATTCATTTAGACATACATAGGATCATCATCAGCATAACATACAAACTTGCTTCGGCTTCGAAAGGGAGGCTTCGGAAAAGAGGCAATCTTATGCTTCGCTGTGTACGTAAAGAAGGGAAGGTGTTTTTCGCCTATGGCCCAAAAGTATTAATTTCGTCCACACCAAAGCATTTCATACATGGACAGAAAATGAAGATTATATTACAAAGTGAAATTCAATTACATCATACTTTATACAAGTTATCACATGAGTTTTTTGAGCTATTTTTACATACTATTCGAGCTTCGACAACATCTCTGGAGCTTCTTCCTTCTATTTCGTAGCTTCAGCTTCGGCTTGGTCAACCTGCATGAAAGAATTATTAGCTGAATTCAACATTCAAAGGAAAAGGTAATCATAAGGCATAATATTGTTACCAGCTTAAGGTGATCTCGGGCTTCGTCACCAGCTTTCTCTCGCCCACCCTTCATTCATATCACCTTTATAAATTTATTCGCAATGCTTCGGGCGAGGTTAGGAATATCATCTAAAATTGTTGGTGATAGGCTGAAATTGGGTCTGTTGATAATTTTTCCATGCTCATAGCCAGATTTCAGGAACGCAGCAGCGGTGCCCCGAGAAGCTACCAGGGCACAAAAGTCGCCGTGTCCGGCAATAACATCATCGAGGTCATCAATCTCACCTTCGATGTGTTCGAAGGCTCCTCGCAGATCTTCAACCGAAGGAATAAAATCTTCACTACTGGCCCCGACTGAATAAAACACCTTCTTCAGTCGTTGAACACATTGATTGCTGAAATTCAAGCATTTGTTTTGAAGGTCCATCAATGATTTTTTCAAAGCTAAACCATTCTAGATTTCAGCATCAAGTTTTCCATTAAGCTTCAGCTTTTCTTGTTCGGAACCGAGAAGCTTCGTATTCAGTTCTGTTATTTTAGCTTCGGCTTTCGACAGTAAACCTTCAGTTGTCTGGAGTTCGAACTTTTTCTTCTCAAAGGCAGCTTTTTGATCTTTTATTTTATTTTCTAAGTTTTCAATTATAACCTCGTGCTTTTTGTCATCTAAATCCTGTTGCATCCTCAAAGCTTTGCTCAATAGCATACTCTATACACGAATAACCTTCGTTAGAAAACATTTTTTATGAAAATAAAAAGTTAGAGATAGATTGTTTACCTTGAAATTGGAATAAAACAAACTACCGACGATGTGTTGTCGTCGGTAGCGGCTAATATCGGCTTCGAGCTTCGGGAAACCGATACTCTTTGATAGAGTACCGATAACCTTTGCTCTGGTCTGATCTCGGATGCAGCCTAGCCTCTCATCATCAACATCTCCGAAGAGAAGTGCCCCTGGTCGGTAGCCGCAGGAAATGGCATATTATTTCAATTCTTCTTTTTCGGCTTTTGTTAATTCTCGACTAACCAAGTTTTGAAAATTGAAAATTTCATCTTCTAGTGTTTCTTCGGCAATCTCTTTCTTTTTCTCGGCCTCTAGGGCCGAAGCCTCTTCGGTGGCTCTAGCAGCTTCTTCTGCGGCCATGTCTAGCAGAATTTTATCTATATTAAGAGCCACACTTTCCAAATTGATATCTTCGGTGGCTCCAGCAGCTTCTTCTGCGGCCTCCGAAGGTGCAGCTTCGGTGGCTGTTACGCTTTCAATAACATGCACCTTCGGAGCTGAAGCCTTTGGCGGTGTTGCTTCAATCACTTTTGTCACAGTAACAATCCTTTGCCTCTTTGGCCTAGGTGTCTTTGTTTTTGTGGGCTCCTTTTCCTTATGAAAAAGCTTCGTCAGATGAAGCCCCAATGGACTTAGTTTGACAGGCAAAGTTTCAGTCATTACCTTTAGGATTTCCTCTATTTCAGCATCAGAAGATGTCGCAGAAGTCTTTTCTTCCTTATCAATTGATTTTTGCTTTGGGGACGAGTCTTTTCTTTTCTCAGAAGCAAATGATTTTGCCTCAGATTTTTGTTTCTTCTTCTTTGATTGATCTTCACCGTCTTTATTCAAAGCGCTGGCCACTCTTTTTCTTTTTTGCCCTTTGGCACCTTTGTCCAGTCGCTCATAATCAGGATATTCAAATCCTATAGCATCCATCACCCTGTTTAGCCTTCGTTTCGGACGGGTGCCGAAGGCCGCTGTCATCAATTGATCTTCTTTTTTAGAGTAATTTCCAAGAATCTCGTTGCACATTACTTCAATTGTATCCAGCCATTCTTGGCAGGGTACTTTGAAATGTTTTTTGAACTTGTAGTGGTAAGGCAACCGAATAAGCTCCCATTTCTTCTTCTCCCCCTCTAGCTTCGGCATTTCCCATTCCTTCAAAGTAGGAAATACTCTGAAGGCCAAAAATTCCTGCACCAAGTCTCTAGTACCAATATGATCTGCAATTACTCGAAATTTAGCCAAAGCAATCTGGCTCGGGCTCCCCCGTATCATGTTGCACGGGGGTCTTGTTTCTCCGAAGGTCAGTTCTAATGGACTCTGGACCAATTTATCTTCATCTTCATCAACTTTGACATAAAACCATTCAGATTTTCACCCTGCTGGCCATTTGCTTCGGTAGCTAATCACTGGGAACTTTGTAGTTTTGCGGTAAGCAAAGTTGTAGCAGCCAAAATTTTCATGTAAACCATCCGCCCTAGCCTTGGTTTGGTAGTGCAGTTCGTGTACTCGGCAGAAACCTTCGGAGAATGGTTCCACCCCCTGGCTTCGGAGGGCCCAGATATAAACACTCAGCCTAACGATAGCGTTAGGCGTCAGCTGATGAAGGTAGATCCCATATTTCTTCAATACACCAGCAATCATCTTGTTCAGAGGAAATCTTAAACCAGCTTTAAAAAGACTTTTGAAAACCACCACTTCATTTTTTTCCCGGTTTCAGGATAGTCTCCTCTCCACCGAAATGAATCAATTCCTTCTTTGCTTCACTAAGATAGCCCAACTTCACCATCTTAGGAAAATCAGCTTCGGAGATGGTGGACTTTCCGAAGTCCAGGTGGCTAGGCTTGCTCGGCACTGCGCTACTGTAATCATCTTCGGAATCAGTTTCTTCAACAGCAGTCCGTTCTGCTTCGGCAGCAGGAATGTTTTCGGCAGCAGGGATGTCTTCGGCAGCAGGCATGTCCTCCGGTGTTACCAACCCAGAATGCTTCATTGCTTCCGAAATAGGAACAGTGTCAGCAGCTTCGGTCTCGTCTCCCTCACGATCGACCCGAGCAGTAGAGCGAACTCTGGCCATTTGATTATGACTTACTTGAAGTTTTTGGTGTTGACTTTTTTGTTTTCTCCGAAGCTCTTACTCTTGTTCCGAAGCAGAAACACAAGCGAAGTTTCGTCTGAGCACGATGATTAAGCTTCGGCTATGACTAAAAATTTGGCAGCAAAATAGTGCGATAGCAATGAATGTCGTGGTAACTTCACACCTACCCGTCTGTTTATATAGTGCCGCAGGTGGGAAGGTGAATCGGCAAGGTCCCCAACACCGAACAAGCAGTCACCCGCACTCACTGAACGGTGGGCCACAGAGTCCGAGAAGGTGAATCGCGGGCGCGAGCGTAATTGGCACAAGATGGAGCGCGCGCGCGACGATTATTTTAATCATTTCTCGCCAACGAGCTCAGGAAAGGTGTTTTTTGGATCTTCGGCGTCCCGAAGCTTAAAAGACTTTTTCACGGATCAAGCTCGTTATGAAAAACGATCTAGCACCGCGAAGGGGCTACTGTTGGGGGTATGCTTCGTAGCCGAAGATCCTAAAAAGAACACTTTCGAAAGGTCTTCTCAGAAGCAAGCGCCAAAGCTATTATCTCTAAAGCTTCGGCATAGAGACAAATCTCAAGATGAAGGGTTGAACCGACTTAAAGATGAATTGACTTAAAGACCCATGATGTTTTGTGTCATTATTATAGTTGATTGTAAAGGACATAAATGTAATTTTGCGCAGGTTTCATCCTGTGCCTATAAATAGGTGAACAGTATCCCGTCACTGTTCACGCGATCCTGTAATCACGGATACGTCACGCTTGTACTTTTGCTTTCATTCAAGCCGAAGGTACACTTGTAGTTTAATTTCATTTCTATTTTCCATGTTAATAAAATAGAAATGATTTAATAATAATTTATAAATGTCTATGCTATCTTTTGTATTTTATATCACTATCATATATCATAATGATGAAGGTGTGTCCTTCACGGCCTTCGTCCGAAGATCGTTATATCCCAAGGGAAATAATGTTTCGAAGGACGAAGGGCATTAATCATTTAACCTTCTTTTGTGTTGCCTTGTTCTTAATTCATAGTATTTGAGAACAAGTCCCCAACAGTGGGAAATGTGTAAATTCATTCTAAAGCTTGTATCTTGCTTTATGTAAAACAATTGTGTATTGTGTTCAGTTGCATCATGTACTATATTTCTTTATGCAGCGTGAAATAATTGTACGTACCATTTTTGAGCCAAAGGCGAAAAACACATTCCCTTCTTTTCACACTTCATAAAGAAAATCCCTTTTTATCCGAAGGTCTCGAAATGTGGTAAAAATGCTTATCACCGAAACCAAAGCTTTGTCCCTTTCTATGTGCTGTTGATGACGATGATTGTAGCACATTTTCCTTTTATTTCTCCTGCTTCTAATCCACAATTTCTCAAAAAATCTCAAAATTAGCTTCGTAGATAGGTCACATCGATAGATGAGGGAAACATTCCCCATCTTTTCTCTTTATGGATGATGCAAAATGATGCATGATGGTATGATGCCAGATTATGCGATGATATGATGCAAAAGATACTTGGGATAAAAAGATGATATAAAACATATTAAAATAAGACTCTGCATCCCCTTAGGAACGACTTTGGAGTCTCTTCACCTTTCTAGGTGGTATCTTAGCTCTGCATCCCCTTAGAAACGACTTTGGAGCTTCTTCACCTTTACTAGGTCGTATTTTAGCCCTGCATCCCCTTTGGAACAACTTTGGAGCTTCTTCACCTTTACTAGGTGGTATTTTAGCTCTGTATCCCCTTAGGAACGACTTTGGAGCTTATTCACCTTTACTAGGTGGTATTTTAGTTTTACATCCCCTTAGGAACGACTTTGGAGCTTATTCACCTTTCCTAGGTGGTATTTTAGCTCTATATCCCCTTAGGAATGACTTTGGAGCTTCTTCGACATCTTTTGTAACACTCGATGGTGTAACCTCAGATTTATTACAAAGTGTCGAAGGTTGTACCTTCTCAAATTGTTTTTAAGGCAAAATGTAAAACAAAAGAAACTAAAATTACAATAGATGTGCATCAAGTTTTTGATCCAGCCCCTCTGTTGTTTCAGTATATATGCCTGGATTCTGGAACAGTACTTTTGACTGTTCGAGCTTCGGACTCTTCTCTTGCATCACGCTGCTGCTGAACTTGACATTGCCCCTGGGGTTGCTGATTGTGAGATGTAGTTGGAGCTGATGGTGGTGGTTGAGGTAAGGCCCACCTAGCTAGAGAGTGACTTCTCGAAGCAACCGAAGCTATAGGTTGTGGAAATGGTTGTTGATTACACACATACTCTGGGATGTATGAAGAGTAGCACAAAGGAGTGTGAAGAACTTGCTTCGACTAGATCTGCCATGCTTCAGCCTCAGCTATTACCTTCTAGTTTTGTATCGTAACTTGGCAGGTCCTTGTTGTATGTCCCATGTCCTTCCCGCATAACAGGAAAAACAATCTTCTTGGTTGGGAGTTGTATCTCCCTCCTCTGCCTCGTCCTCCTCTACCTCTTGGTGCTGGCGGTCTCAAAGAACTCCATTGAGCCCCAGTTGACTGGGAGCTATGCTGCTGCCCTTGATTGTGATTGTTTTTATCTTTGGTTTGAGTCGGATTATGGATTGTTCGGACCTGCCTTAGCCTTCCCCTGAAGCGCCAAGTCATCTCAAAGTACCTATAAGCTTCTTCCCTTCTTTGTCAAAAATCATTGTCAGCTCTGATATATTCATCCATTTTTTGAGAAGCTTCTCCCGGGTTTGAGGGGGTTTTCTAGCAAAAATATTGCGCCATTAGGCCTAGGAGACGTTCCTTGATCATTGGCTCAATGACAATTTCATTTGGCATCGTTGGTGACTGGGCTCTGAGGCGTAAGAACCTTTGGACATATGCCTGCAAATATTCCTCATGGTCTTGTGTGCACTGGAATAAAGCTTGAGTAGTTACTGGCTTTGTCTAAAATCCTTGAAAGCTAGTGATCAACATGTCCTTCATATTTTGCCAAGACGTAATTGTTCCTGGCATGAGAGAGGAATACCAGGTTTGAGCAACACTCATGACCGCCATGACGAAGGATTTTGCCATGACAGCCGTGTTGCCACCATAGGATGATATGGTTGTTTCGTAGCTCATCAGAAATTGCTTCGGGTCTGAGTGACCATCGTACATGGGTAGCTGGGGTGTCTTGTACGAAGGTGGCCATGACATAGCCTGCAACTCTGTGGCTATAGGGGAGAAGCATCATCAAAAACAATATTGTCATGTTAAAAATCATCATACCACATATTGCTGTGGCTAGGGCCCTCCTGATGAAGGTCTCTTTGTTGTGGTCTATGCCTTTGCTCATTATCTTATGCGATTTGTCGCATTTCCTCGGCTGCTTCGTCAATCTTCTTTTGTAGCTCTGACAACCGAAGCATCTTCTCCCTTCTCTTTTCCACATGTTGGTGTTTGGCCTCTAGGTTGCAAATCTCTTGATCTAGCTCTTCATCTTGTGGAGTTGGGTTAGTCACCTTCCTCTTATGGCTTCGGGCCTCCCTTAGAAGGATTCCATCTTGATTGGTGTCCAGGGGAGCAAGAACAGCCTCAGGCTCCGTTGTCTTCTTCAGCGGCATGACGAAAGTGGTCATTGAGTTCACTGAAGGTGGGCACCAATGTTGGTCACTTGTTTTCAATCTCTATACACAATCGAAGACAAGGAAACACAATGTTATGAAGGTGATCAACCTTCGTCTTTTGCAATTATCTCTTCGAGATAACCGCTTCAAGAACGAAGGTCAAGACTTAATCGAATGAACCATAGTTGGATTGCATAGATAAATAAATAGATACATATGTGAAGAATGTGGGAAAGTTTAAACATGATAACTCATCTCAAATATGATAATATCACATTTATCCTCTTTCATACCATGAGTTTATAATCCTACCTTCAGCTTTACAGAGTGAATTAGAACGAAGGTGCCATGGAGAAAAGATTACACACAGGGATTATCTAGCCCTTTCAAAAGGTACTTTATGGAGGGCACTGTTCATATATTTATAGGGAGTCATACAACTTCACACGAAATTACATTTATGCTCTCAAGAATTACACACATGATTTACAAATAATACAGGGGCATCGTTGCCTTTTTCCTTCAACTTTTAGTATGACACCTTCTCCTTGCATCATCTTCTTGTGTTGTTATGACGAAGCTACCTTCATCGCCCTCCATTGTTCCACACCGAAGCTATTCTGGTGCCGAAGCTCCTCTAATATTCATCAATATGCTGATAACAAATGGTTAGCTGTGTTTTTGAGGACCTTCAGAAGATAAAGGCCCCTAACAACCTCCTTTCAAATAATGAATATCAAAACCTCTACCCTTGTATTTTGTGAAATTTGGATGTCCAAAATGGCCACTAATGGAAGGTGGTTGTGAGGCTAAGTAACATAATTAAAAAACTAACAAAAAGCATTATTTCTCGATCTACATAAACACACAAGGACACACAAAGGAAATGACTAAGCATATCTTGGATAAACTAAATGGAGATGTAATCATGAAAATGTAGAGATGAGAGACATTATCTAACCATCTTTAACAACCTCATTTGAGGAAACAAAGAAAATAACCTATCTACTCTTCTCTCTAACACATCATGAAACCCTAGATCCAAAAGTGGCTAAAATTTAGCAAGAATGAACAAAAAGAGGCAAGAGAAACATAAACTAACTTTTCTTAGCAACCTCCTTCCAAAAAAATGAAGTTTTGTCAAATCTGGACCTCGAATGGAAGGTGGCTGCGAGAAATAGTTCTGCTCAGTGAGGCATAAGGGTTATTTATATCACAAACATCACTAACAGCTGGCTTAAGGAACCCGCTAGTGGAAACATATTTTCACTGGTGTTTTTTAGAAGCAAAGTGCTAATGAAAATCTTCCATTGCTATTGACAGTTTCCTTATCTTAACCGCTAGTGTAAATCTCTTTCCACTGGGGGTTCATTTAAGAAAACCACCGGTAGAAATGCACGATTCCTACTAGCGGTTCTTGAGTCGGGATGACCACTTTACTTCCACTGGCGAGCGATAACTAAAACCGCCTATTGGAATTAGTGCCCCCATAGGCATACAAGTGTTTTGTACTAGTGTATATAGTAAAGCATCCATTATTTTGAATGAGAAAAAATGTGCACAAAGCTAGTTAAGAAGACAAAGTGATGATGAAGAAGAGTCTTCCCACTCAGGCAAGAAGAAGTTGTCTGCTAGAAAAGAGAGAGAAGAAAGGTCACCCGAAGTGAAAAGGGGAAATTCCCTATATGCCATCGGAAATTATCTTCATCCCTTGTGTGCCACTCATCCCACATGTCATACACTTAAAACAATTCCCTATATGCCACTCCATGGCACACAAGGGACATAAATAAATTTTGATGGCATACAGGGAATTAGCACAAGTGAAAAATGATGACAAGGAAAAGAAAAGCGGGGGGAAACACTTTGGCTTTGTCACAAGGGGCGACCCATATATTGGAGGTAATGATGAATCCTTTGTTCGTTACAATGTTGAGTCCTCTAGGATCGGACCTGACTAGCCTGTTGCTTATTGTGAAAGACAAGAAAGATGAAGGTGAAGAAGATATGGCCGGATCTCCATTCCACAAGAGTCTCTGTTGGCTGAGATGATGCCTATAGATAAACATACTTTTAAGAATGTTTCAAAGTCAAATGCGTCTAGGGCGTCCAAGAAAGCCTCATGTAAGATCTCTCTGATGGGATCTTCAAGATGCCTTTCTTTGAAGAGGGCTAAGAAATTTGAAGCCTAAGAAAAGATGATATGCTGGTCGTAGCTGCTATCGATAGGGTTGTAACGATGGTACTAGGGTCTAAATGTTGCACTACTAAAGAATAAATTATTATCAAAAGTAGAGGAGAGAAGGGAAAAGAAAAGGTACATGAAGAGCTATCCCTGCTCGAATGCAAATCCATGGTGAAGATAACATTTTTCAACATATTGCCGGCAAACGACTAAGCGAAGAAGAGTGAAAAGAAGCGCAAAGATACGCCAAGGGTATGGGATACTCGACTGGGGCCACTATATTTGGTGGAAGTGACAAAGACATTCTTGGATGCATCCTAGACTCTGAAGAGGCACAGATAGTAAAGACTATAATGCAAAGTATAGGATTTTCGAAGCTTGAGCATGACCTTTGTGCCTTGAAGAAATGTAAGATGGTCGGATGCTTGGCCTATTCAAGCATCAAGGTTAAGACCTTCACACTATAGTCCTCTGCTTCATAACTTTTTGACAAAGGTGTTTTGAGTTCTTAGCTTTTTCTTGAATGAAGGGTCTTTTTCTCATCAAGGCGCTGACGGCCCAGAAAGGGTTGGAAGAGCAAACGACGAAGATACTCATTTCAAATCTTTGTTTAAAGGTTGAGAATCTTCACAATGAAAATAAGAAAAGGATGGATTGATAGAATCCTTGACAGTGGATTTGAATAAAAGCCAAAGCAAGGCATGCAATTTAAGTGAAGAAAAAGAAAAGGCTTTAAAGGAAATGAAAATGAAGGATGAAAAAATGTAGAATTAAGGACAACTACGAAGAAACGTGATAAAGAACATGAAAAAAGTTTCCCAACTTCGACTCGAATTTGAAGAATTTGAAAAAAACCAAATAAATAAATCAGAAAAAGATAAATTATTGAAATCTATGGAAAATCTTCAAATCATCCTTGACCAATGCTTCAATGTTGGGTCAAAATGCCGCCGCCGCATGAAGGAAATCTTCACATCCAGAGGAGCGATTTAGAATGAAAGTAGCTTTGCTTCTAGAGATACAATTGTGGTGCTGAGATGCATCGAGGATGAAGTTGATGCCTTTGATGAAGTGATGGATACCCGAGGGGATTATTGTGCCATGATTGGATCCTGGGGCACAACTTTGGCTCTTGAAAAAGCCATGTCTTTACATGTAAAAGTGGCTACGAAGCCTAATTTTTCCATGCAAGTAGATGATGTAAGAGAACCAACATTTAATGCCTGGCAAGAGGCTTCTTCATTGCTATATGGAACAAAGGCGGACGAGAAATGGCAGGAGCTGAAGCTGAAGCCAGCATGCATAAGGTTTATCGTTGTCACACTCGGATTTAAGGCCAAACCCAGACGTGTCTCAAATGTGTGCTAGGTTCAAGTCTCACACATATGATGACTCATGATACAGAAATTGATGTCACATCCTTATTATATAATAGAGGCTCTATACAAAATTGCTAAATAAATAAATCATATGACGACAACAATCCTCTACAACGCCATAGTTGACCGAGAGATGAGGACCTAGACCTCTCCGAACTCATTTTAGCGTCCTTCATGCTCCTCATCTTATGGTACCTATTCTTGACCTGGTGTGAGTTTAGCAAGAGTGAGCTCACATACGTTCATCGCTCAGCATGTTGTGGGGAATAATGTGGATGGGCTCACTTACGGTGAGGCTCATGTGAATTGTAAGGCTTACCAAGGAGAAAGTTGTTAACGATGAGCATTGCTTTTAGAGTTGGTCAAAAAATTATTAGCAATTACTAAGTACAAGTAGATACCAACCCAATTAAATAAGAGATCATAATTAATAATTCCCATAATGCAATGCAAATGACAGGCTAAGTTTCATTCCATATGTTAATCTTGTGGGAGTCTTTAGCTGCTCTTGATCGTGAGCATGGCTAATATACCAGTTTTACACTCTGCAGAGGTTGTACCCTTTACCCACAAGTAGAGTTACCCATTTGCCAAGGGATCACGACTTCCCATTCATCTCTACCGAGGAGACGAGAGGGAGGGTCCCACTACAAGGCCTTTATAAAGTTCCACTAGCTTCAGAAAACCCGCTACGGTTTCTGCGAGAAGGGGGAGATATAGGAATCCCTCGTCCAAAATTTCATTGCCGTGGCAAAACCTCCCAAGTTAACGTGCCCACATGCACCTGTCTTTGTCCCAAGTACCTCAGACGGCTATGCATGTGTACCAAACAACTTAACAGGATCTGTCCGAGTGTCCCAAGAACCCCGGATAAACCACTTGTAACACCCCTAGTGTTATCAGAACTAAAACTTGGCATGACATCATATGCATTGGCATTTCATTATGTATGATACACCTAGATTGCATCCACTAGGAAAAAATTTCAATCCAAACATGTGATGTGACGCTCTAACTTGGTAAAAAGGGATTCCTGACACTAGGTTAGAGTATCTCTCTTTAAGGATTAGAGACCTATGGCCTTGGGAAATGACCACTACAGGATGATCTCAAAAGTTAGTAGAAATGTTCAAGAAAGATTAAACTTAGAGAGTTTAAGTGCCACTTGAAGCCTAGAACACTCAAAACCCTAATTGAAACCCTAAAACCCTAATTAGTGCCCTATTGGGTGATTTTGAGTTCTATGCACTTTTAGCCAAAAGTGTATGTATCAAAGTGGTAGACTAACAAAAGTTAAGCAACTTTTATGTTTGGGGATTTCCAAGTTTTGTGGAGCAAATTGGGGTAAATTGCAAAAAGAACCAAGGGCACCCATATGCTTAGCTCTGAAAAACAATGTTAACAGGCCAACTTCAAGCCTCTGTATATTTTGATCCATGAGAAATTTGTCATAATTCACCACAACAAAGTTGTAGAGCTGCTATAGTAGTCCAAGCTTGATTAAGTGACCTAGCCCAAGAATGGTAAAGAAATTGGAGTAAAATGCCCTAGAAGTTGGGCATTCAGTCGAATTTTAATCTAAAATCAGACTGACAGTTACATCGGATCAACTTTGTAGCCAAATTATGCTTGATCTAGTGAGTAAATGACTATGATCTCTATGACAAAGTTGAAGCTGGTTTATAGGGGAAAAACTTTGATATAGTCGACTTGGTGGTTTGCTGAATGAAAATCGATGTAAAAGTGACCCAAACTTGCTCTGTGAGATAGTTTCGAAGGAAAATGTAGAATGGACAGTATCTGAAGAAGATCTCAGGTGCAGTGCACCCGTCGCCAGTGAACCCGCACGGTGATCCACGCTCGTCGATAAGATTCGTGCGCAGGATGAAGTGGATAACACTAGAGGGTAAAAGATCTCGGCATAGAGATGAGCTCGAGCCCTATCACCGGTCGGTTCACCGTACCCACTTGCCTGCGTAGATGTCTCCACGAAGCTCGCCGTCATTTTCTATAAACGCCACATAGTTGCTCGATTCACTGTAGTATCGTGACTGTGGCACTCTCTGGGTCATGCACGTAGACCGGTGAATGCATGAGCTCCACGATAGGTCTGTGTAGTCATTCCATCGTGGCAATAGGATTCACTCTCATCCAAAATTGGATCAAGTCATGCCCCATCTCTTTAAATTGAGTGCTTCCCTCGCTCTGCCTCTCTATTGCGCATCCAGTCCAACAACAAACACCTACCCTCGTTCACCATAGCTCATAGTCATCGAATTTCACTGAGAACCATCACTAGCGCCGCCGTGAAGAGCCCAACCGTGGTTAGCCTTCCTCGGGTTTGTTCATACCCATCTAATCCTTGTTCTGGCATGCCTTTACTCTCTGGTTGCTCACCATGCCGGCTGATTGAACGCTACCGCTGCAGAGCTCTGAGAATAATGCATCGTCGCCCGGGAACGTGCCCTGGACACCTTGCACGCCGACCCACTCTCCCATGCTTGCTCCGTCCAAATTCGCGCGCGTACCACACCTCAGGTGAGTTAGTGATACTCGTCCTACCCTCAATTTAAACGCTACCATGTTCTATTGCTCGCAACATACTCGTCGGAGTTCTAGCTCCGCCATCGTTGCGGGCAGACAACGTCTGAGGGTGGGACCGTCGAGTTAGTCTCGGTAACATACTTAGAGAGCCTCTGGGGTGATGCCAGTGTGCTTACTACCAGTGATGGGGGTCGCCGGCGGCGAGACTCGTGGCCAGAGGTAGGTATTCAACCGCAGTCAAGCGCAGGGGCGTGACGTTGTAAAAGAGACATAATAGAACAGTACCTGAGGGGTCTAAGTGAAGATGTCAGTGACACAGTAGAACCGTACCTGAGGGCGCTTCGCGATTGTTTGAAACCCTAGGGACCCCGACGCAAATTGAACAACGCAGGCGTGGGCGCGCACACGTTTTCCTTGTTCACGGGCCGACTCGGGCTGAATTCGGCCCAACCCTATTCATCATTTTTTTCTGTTTTCTGATAACATAGGAAATCGGTAGAAAACAGTAGAAAAATGGTAAAATTATGAGACCAATTTTGTTAGATTCCTAAAATCGAGTAGTATTTGATAAAAATAATTCCAAGATTTCAGTTCAAACCTGGAATTATGTAACAATTAAAGATACTTGAATAAAGTCTTTTAGAATTTTAGAAATAGTTTAGTAATTCCAAAGATCATAAAACTTTTTGGGTAGACTTAATGTGAGGGTCAAAAACCTTGAGTGAAGTTTGAAAAACTTTGGACACTGTTTGACCAGAAATCCAATAATTAGCTCCATAGGGTTAATTACTTAATACTAATCCTAAAGGAATACCTAACTAGAGAACCTTAGTGATTGGTTTGTACCGTGAAGGAAAGTAGTATTCAAGATGCAACTTATTATATTTCTATTGTGTCACTGCATATTCATAAAATAGCATAAGCATCCATACATGTATTATCATGTATAGGACACGAGGAAGAGGTTGTCTCCCAAACTGAGAATTCTCCAGCAGAGAACAACTTTTACTTCGACATCTGAGGGGTGGAAACAGAAACACCTGCAATACAAGGCAATCCCCGGTGCATTATCCCTTTTTCTTGTTGTTTTAAAATCTTAATCACCTTATATGATGCATTAAGTGATAGGAGTTGGGTGCTAAACAATTGATGCATTTCCTTCCTTGGAAAATTTGGTTAACAATCCTTGTATACCCATTTTATTTAAACAATTTTTCTAATGCTTAGTCTTGCTATAGAAAACAAAAATGTTTTGTTTGAAAAAGGTGATGCTTCACATTGGACCGGGATTTTTATAAAGAAAAGACTTATGATGGTGGATCCATCACGACCGTGATGGGTCCAACATCTGAAAAGAGTACCTCTGTCAGGTACCAAACTTTGGGTTTTAAATGATAAAGATGAGACCGGGCGGGTGACTTGTACGAGAAGGAAGTCTAGGTGTAGTGGCTCTATCTGAGTTGCTTAAGGACCGAGTCGATTTAGGCTTGATGATCGAGGACCTTTTAACTGGCCACATGCCTCGTCATGGGCAAGCTTTGCCTCGGTCGGACCAATAACAGAAAGGCTACCACACAATGGGAGTGGAGAGATGGTGAGAGTAGCGTGTGTCCTCCGTGGCAAGAGGCTGGACGATGGAGTATTTGTGCTCTCGGTTTGCGTGAACCCATTCTGGTCTTGGGAAACCAGGGTGCGAGTTGACATATGCAAGGGTTAAGTGCTACATATGTCGTGTGGTTGGAGATCCCCAGCTAGGTATTAATCGATTCAGATCGTCGTTACTTCTCGGACATAAAGACTTGGTCAATGACCTACACGTAGCAACCAGTGAACTGAAATAATGATAAAAGATGGCTAGTATATGCCAAGTGTTTGATCTAGAATAGAAAGAAATCTAGATGCAGGTAACTACTTAACATGATAAGTAAAATGAATTCTTAAGGATTCACTCATAGTAAGCTTTTCTGCAAAAAGAGTCTTTGAATCTTGATAAGCTTTACCTTGATTCCCAAAAAGCCAGCGTATCCTTAAGAGTCTTTTTCCTTTGACGGGTAAGACTTGCAAAAGTACACTTCGTACTCAGGGTTTTCAAACCCATGTTGTTGTAGGTGATGAAACTATTGAGTTCTGTTGTTTCTGTTCCAAGGTGGTTCTAAAGCAGGAGGAGAACTAAAAAGTACACGGGGAAGGTGTTTTGCCTTCCTATGACGTAATAATAAGTTTAAGCACTCAGTACCCGAATATGTAATAATCCACTCTTTCTATATTTTACTTATGAATGTAAATTATGTTATTGTAATCCTTTCCGCTTACTTCGATGGTGTGTAATGTCTGCGTCATGGGTTAAGCGCTCTTGGGTGATATGATGGAGATAAAGGTAATCGGACCTGCCGAGCCATTGAGCGCACCTGCATGACTGTCTAAGGTCCTTAGGACAAGGACATCTGTAGGTAGGCCTAAACCTTAGGAGGTTCCGTGACAGCTGGTATCGGAGTGAAGCCCATTTCTTCGGACATTACTTAGTGCTTTAAAAGATTTTAAAATATTTATCTTTGAACATTCTTTCATTCTTACCTTGATCCTTTCTTATAGTAACTTATCTTTTGAAATCAGGTAAAAGAGTGC
Source organism: Zea luxurians (assembly GCA_029449295.1). Lineage (NCBI taxonomy): Eukaryota > Viridiplantae > Streptophyta > Magnoliopsida > Poales > Poaceae > Zea > Zea luxurians. Next base: position 79,013 of record JAOPSE010000586.1, read on the forward strand.
CAATAATAGGTTATACCTAGGAGGTATGGGATCAACCAGAGGTTGATTCTATAATTGTAAGTCATGCATGCATCATATTTAAACCATACTAAGTAATATTCCCCTCTTATAGAGACATGGCATGCACAAAGGTTACCCAGAGGAAGGCGACCGGACCTCAAGGCGTACCTCGACACCAGTTGGCTCCTCAACATGAGGGGAGCAGTAGTGGCAGTAATGATCCCATAGGGGATCTGGAGGCTAGAGTTGAACATCTAACGATGGAACTGTGCCATGGAAGTAGGGAGCGTGTGCGTGATAACCGTCACATTGATGAGTTGTTAGCAGCGGTTGACCGTTTGCAGCAAGAGATTGTGGAGTGGGACAGGGCTATTGACTGGGCTGTAAATTCATGATCTATAGCCTGGGATTGTGAGGCGAATGCTCGAGCCCGAGTGGAAGGGCTAATAGTAGCCCTGGAAAATATGCAAGCGTATAACAACACTCTGCACGAGGAGGTGCACGTGGTGTATGACCAGTTGCATCCGAACGTGCCACCGGAGGTTGCGGCGATGGGAGCCAGAACATCAGGAGCAGCTGGCGGAGGACCTTATGGGGAGTTGGATCTCTTTGGAACCCCTCCTTCCATGAACATCGCTGATGATCGTTCTCCCAAAGCTAGCAGTGGAGCGGGAGCAGCCAAGGACGCGGATAACTAGATTAGTATAGTAATAGGTTGTCTCCTTATGTAATCTAAATAAGGAAAAGTGAGTTGTATAAGTTGAGTATGTATAATTAGAATGAGTTTGGAACAATGTAACAGAGGTTGTGTAATCGTGTCATGTAATAATCAAGTATGTTTTCTTCTTCAAATGCCATCCAGAACTCGTGCTCAAGATGGGGCTGGAACTTCTCGTGGTGGGGAGGAAACCTGAACCCGCCACCTGTACCTGCCACGCTGGCAGAGGCTATCGCTGTCTTAATCAATGCCACTGCTGATAACACTTGTTTTCTTCGAGAAATCGCTGGGAATCAAATTCATTAGAAGGGAGGCAGAGGTAAACACCAAGTCCCCCGAGACACTACGTACATGGAGTTTTCAGAAACTCACCCACTTATTTTCGTTAAGGCGGAAGAACCTTTGGAGGCAGACAAATGGATTCAGGTCATGGAGCAGAAATTTGGACTGATTCAGTGCACAGAGACCTAGAAGCCCCTGTTTGCTGCCCAGCAACTGAGAGGTTCTGCCAGTACCTGGTGGGCAAACTTTGTAGCTGTTCAACCTGAAGGTCATCATGTCACGTGGTCAGAGTTCAAGCAAGCATTCAGGGAACACTATGTTCCAGATGGTGTTCTACAGATGAAACTAGAAGAGTTTGTTCGCTTAAAGCAAGGAGGAGACTCGGTGATGCAATACCTCGCCAAATTCAACCATCTCTCCCAGTATGCTATAGAGCAGGTTGACACGGACTTGAAAAAAAAGAATTGTTTCATGAGAGGTCTAAATGATCGACTACAACGAAAGATGGCCACTTGCCTAGATCTCACTTACAGCAGGGCCGTAAGCACAACGCTTTTGGTGGAAGCCAAGATTTCGGGGTAGGGAAAGACAAAAAGATATGGGCATGAAGGGGGTGAAGGATCCGAGAAGCGGTCGAGGTTGGTAGTTCGTCCTTTTGACCCAAATCGCTCTTTTCCTTGTCCACCCACCTATCCTTTCAAGCAACCAGTTTTCATCCGTCCCACTCCTACCCCTACTCAAAACAATCAGTCGAGCGCCCCTCGTACTCGTTTCCCTGCCTTACCCAGTTCATCTAACAGTTGCTTTAACTATGGGAAGTCAGGGCACTTCATCAAGGACTATCCCTATCCAAAGAAAAATAAATCCAATTTCCAACCGGCTTCTGGAAGCACATCTCAAGGCAAGGGAAATGTGGCAAGCACTCAGGCAGGTAAAAATGCAAGGAAAACTAGGTGAGTCTACTATACTCAAGTAGCTACCACCTTGGAAGGAGAGCCTGTGATGATGGGTACTTTTTCCGTTGGCAATCATCCTACCGCCATTCTTTTTGATTCTGGTGCATCACATACTTTCATGAGAAAGACTTTTGTTGAGAAGCATTGCATACCTAGTGTTGAATCAAAGAAGGGTCTTGTTGTTCAATCACCTGGGGGTCAAATGTTTACTAAGGAAGTAGTCTTCCACGTACCTGTGAATTTAGCCGGATATGATTTCCCCACCAATATGATAGATGTGATTCTAGGCATGAATTGGTTAGCCCAGAATAAGGCTATTATCAATGTCGATCAAAGGACTATTCAGCTAAGTCATGGACAAGAAGAAATCAAGTTGTTTATTCCTGTATCTGTCCCAGTCAAAGTATCTAGACAAGTTTTTGAAGCCGTAGTGCAAGAGATACAAGACATCCTGGTTGTGTGTGAATTTCTGGATGTATTCACTGAAGATTTACCTGGATTACCTCTAGAAAGGGACGTAGAGTTTGTGATTGAGTTGAAACCTGGTACGACTCCTATTTCTAGAAGATTGTAACGTATGCCTCCCAATGAGTTGGCAGAACTAAAGACGCAATTACAGGACTTATTGGAGAAAGGATTTATCAGACCAAGCTCATCGCAATGGGGATGTCCAGCCATCTTCATCAAGAAGAAGGATCAAACCTTACGAATGTGTGTGGACTACCGACCCCTTAATGAAGTGACCATTAAAAACAAGTATCCCCTTCCCCAGATCAATCTTTTATTCGATGAACTCACTGGAGCCTGTGTATTTTCTGAAATTGATCTCAGATCGGGCTATCATCAGATAAGAATTCGATCCGAGGATATACCCAAGATGACTTTCACAACTCGATATGGTTTATTCAAGTATCTGGTTATGTCCTATGGATTAACAAATGCTCCATCTCATTTCACATATTTACTGAATTCGGTGTTCATGCCCGAATTAGACAAATTTGTGGTGGTCTTTATTGATGACATTTTGATCTATTCCAAGAATAAGGAAGAGCATGCAGAACATTTGCGGATTGTGTTAATGCGCTTAAGAGAACATCAACTTTATGCTAAATTCAGCAAGTGCGCGTTTTGGTTAGAGGAAATCCAATTTTTAGGACATGTTTTATGTGCTAAAGGGATTGCGGTTGATCCCAGCAAGGTTAAGGATATTCTGGAATGGAAATCTCCTACCACAGTACATCAGGTTAGAAGCTTCCTTAGACTAGCTGGTTATTACCGCAGGTTTATCCCGGATTTCTCCAAAATTGTTTAACCTATCACGGAGTTACTGAAGAATGATGTTAAATTTAATTGGTCTCATAGGTGCAATGAGGCTTTGAACAGTTGAAGACATTATTGACCACTGCACCGGTTTTGGCTCAACCAGATATTGAGAAGCCATTTGATGTATATTGTGACGCATCAGGCATTGGTCTTGGATATGTTTTGATGCAAGAAGGAAGAGTAATAGCTTATTCTTCAAGACAGCTGCACCGACATGAGGAACATTACCCAACACACGATTTGGAATTGGCCGCAGTGGTTCATGCCCTTAAAATTTGGTGTCATTATCTACTGGGAAATGTATGTCATATGTATACTGATCACAAGAGTTTAAAGTACATTTTCACCCAGTCAGAGTTAAATATGAGGCAAAGAAGATGGCGCGAGCTAATCAAGGATTATGACCTAGAGATTCACTATCATCCAGGAAAACCTAATGTGGTGGCTGATGCTTTAAGTCGTAAAGCATTTTGTCATTGCCTCACTGTGGGATTGCCTGACACCACCTTATGTAAGGAAATGGAAAGACTAAATCTGGAAATAGTGTAACAAGGGGCCTTGATGCATTTGAAGCTTGAATCGGTTATTCAACAAAGGATTATTGATGCCCAGAGGATCGATAAGGGTATGAAGCATATTCATGAGAAAATGGAAGTCGTCGGCAAAGCTTCTTGTTTTAGAAAAGATAACCAAGGAGTGTTATGGTTTAAAGACCGCATAGTGGTGCCTAAGGATGCTGAACTCCATCAACAAATCTTGGAGGAAGCCCATCTTAGTTAGTATTCTATTAATCCTAGAAGTACTAAGATGTACCAAGATTTGAAACAACATTATTGGTGGACTAAGATGAAGATAGAAATCGCTCGCTTTGTGGCAAAATGTGACACTTGTAGATGAGTCAAGGCAGTGCATATGAAAACTGCTGGACCTTTGCAATCATTGCCTATCACAACATGGAAATAGGAGGATATAAGTATGGATTTTGTTGTAGGATTACCCAACACATCTAAGGGATATGACTCTATTTGGGTTATAGTGGACCGACTCACAAAGACAACTCATTTTCTTCTAGTCAAAACATATTACCCAGTTATTAACTATGCTCAGCTATATGTTGCTCGTATTCTCAGCTTGCATGGAGTTCCAAAGACGATAGTGTCGAATTGAGGACCACAATTTGTATCCAAGTTTTGGGAAGAGCTGCATAAATCTTTGGGCACTAAATTGCTCCATAGTTTGGCCTATCATCCTCAAAAGAGTGGACAAACAGAAAGGGTAAATCAAATACTGGAAGATATGCTACGAGCCTGCGTCTTGGAGTTTCCACAAAAGTGGGATGATTGTCTGCCGTTGGCAGAATTTTCTTATAATAATAGTTACCAAGAGAGTATTAAAATGGCACCGTTTGAAGCTCTGTACGGACGGTGATGTAGAACACCCTTGAATTGGTCAGAACCAGGAGAACAGTGGTTTTTAGGCCTGATTTAGTTAAAGAAACAAAAGAAAAGGTTCAACGCATAAGACATAACTTGAGAGAAGCACGACAGAAGAATTATGCGAATAAACGACGTCGACAATTGATTTTTCAAGTCGAAGATCATGTGTACTTGAAAGTATCACCGATGAAGGATGTTAGTCGATTCGGGGTTAAAGGAAAGTTAGCACCCCCGGTACATTGGCCCGTTCCCTATTCTTGAACGATGTGGGCAGGTTGCGTACAAACTTCGGCTCTAGAATCACTGTCTGTTGTACACAATGTGTTCCACGTATCCCAATTGAAGAAGTGTCTTCGGATCCCTGATCAAACTATGGATGTGTCTGATGTTAATTTGGAACCAGACTTAACCTATTTGGAATATCCCATCCGAGTTTTGGATCTGAAAGATCGAGTTACTTGAAAAAGGACTCTCAAGTTTTATAAAGTACAATGGAACCAACACACAGAAGAAGAAGCAACCTGGGAGACTAAAGGTTTCTTAGAAAAACATTTTCTCAAGTTCTTAGCCTCTTGTAACCTTTAAAGTTTATGCACTTTATTGTAAAGTTAGAACAAACCCCCACACCCACCCCTGCTCTGTAAGAGAAAATAGGAAATAAAGTTGTGACGTGTTTCCTTTTCCATTACTTACCCTAGAGCCTTAAATCTCGGGACGAGATTCTTTTATGCGGGAAAGGATGTAACACCCCTAGTGTTACGAGAACTAAAACTTGGCATGACATCATATGCATTGGCATTTCATTATGTATGATACACCTAGATTGCATCCACTAGGCAAAAATTTCAATCCAAACATGTGATGTGATGCTCTAAATTGGTAAAAAGGGATTCCTGACCCTAGGTTAGAGTATCTCTCTTTAAGGATTACAACTATGGCCTTTGGAAATGAGCACTACATGATGATCTCAAAAGTTAGTAGAAATGTTCAAGAAAGATTAAACTTAGAGAGTTTAAGTGCCACTTGAAACCTAGAACACTCAAAACCCTAATTAAAACCCTAAAACCCTAATTAGTGCCCTATTGGGTGATTTTGAGTTCTATGCACTTTTAGCCAAAAGTGTATGTATCAAAGTGGTAGACTAACAAAAGTTAAGCAACTTTTATGTTTGGGGATTTCCATGTTTTGTGGAGCAAATTGGGGTAAATTACAAAAAGAACCAAGGGCACCCATATGCTTAACTCTGAAAAATAATGTTAATAGACCAACTTCAAGCCTCTGTATCTTTTGATCCATGAGAAATTTGACATAAGTCACCACAATAAAGTTGTAGAGCTGCTATAGTAGTCCAAGCTTGATTAAGTGACCTAGCCCAAGAATGGTACAGAAATTGGAGTAAAATGCCCTAGAAGTCGGGCATTCAGTCAAATTTTAATCTAAATTGGAGTAAAATGCCCTAGAAGTCGGGCATTCAGTCAAATTTTAATCTGAAATCAGACTGACAGTTACATCGGATCAACTTTGGAGCCAAATTATGCTTGACCTAGTGTGTAAATGACTATGATCTCAGTGACAAAGTTGAAGCTGGTTTATAGGGGAACAACTTTGATATAGTCACCTTGGTGGTTTGCTGAATGAAAATCGAAGTAAAAGTGACCCAAACTTGCTTTGTCAGATAGTTTCGAAGGAAAATGCAGAATGAACAGTATCTGAAGAAGATCTCAAGTGCAGTGCACCCGTCGCCGGTGAACCCATGCGGTGATCCACGCTCGCCGGTAAGATTCGTGCGCAGGATGAAGTGGATAACACCAGAGGATAAAAGATCTCGGCATAGAGATGGGCTCGAGCCGTGTCACCGGTCAGTTCACCGTATCCACTTGCCTGCGTAGATGTCGTCGCAGAGCTCACCGTCGTTCTCTGTAAACGCCAAGTAGTTGCTCGATTCACCGTAGTATCGTGACTGTGGCACTCTCTGGGGTCGTGCCCGTAGACCGATGAATGCATGAGCTCCACGGTAGGTCTCTGTAGTCATTCTGCCGAGGCAATAGGATTCACTCTCATCCAAAATTGGATCAAGTCACGCCCCATCTCTTTAAATTGAATGCTTCCATTGCTCCGCCTTTCTGTTGCGCATCCAGTACAGCCGCAAACACCTCCCCTCATTCACCATAGCTCATAGTCATTGAATTTCCCCGAGAACCATCACTAGCGCCTCCGTGAAGAGCCCAACCATGGTCAGCCTTCCTCGGGTTAGTTCATACCCATCTAATCCTTGTTCTGTCATGCCTTTACTCTCTGGTTGCTCACCATGCCGGCTAATTGAACGCTACCGCTGTAGAGCTCCGAGAACAACGCATCGTCGCCCGGGAACGCCGTCGTGGACACCTTGCACGCCGACCCACTCTCCCACGCTTGCTCCATCCAAATTCGCACGCGTACCACACCTCTGGTGAGTTAGTGATACTCGTCCTACCCTCAATTGAAACGCTATCATGTTCTATTGCTCGCAACGTACTCGCCAGAGTTCTAGCTCCGCCATTGTTGCGGGCAGACAAGGTCTGAGGGCGGGACCGTCGAGTTAGTCTCGGTAACATACTTAGAGAGCCTCTAGGGTGATGCCAGTGTGCTTACTACTAGTGATGGGGGTCGCCGGCGGCGAGACTCGTGGCTAGAGCTAGGTATTCGACCGGAGTCAAGCGCAGGGGCATGACGTTGTAAAAGAGACACAATAGAACAGTACATGAGGGGTCTAAGTGAAGATGTCAGTGACACAGTAGAACCGTACCTGAGGGCGCTTCGCGATTGTTTGAAACCCAAGGGACCCCGACGCAAATTGAACAACGCAGGCGCAGGCGCGCGCACGTTTTCCTTGTTCGCGGGCCGACTCGGGCTGAATTCGGCCCAACCCTATTCATCATTTTTTTTCTTTTTTCTGATAACTTAGGAAATCGGTAGAAAATAGTAGAAAAATGGTAAAATTATGAGATCAATTTTGTTAGATTCCTAAAATCGAGTAGTATTTAATAAAAGTAATTCCAAGATTTCAATTCAAACATGGAATTATGTAACAATTAAAGATGCTTGAATAAAGTCTTTTAGAATTTTAGAAATAGTTTAGTAATTCCAAAGATCATAAAACTTTTTGGGTAGACTTAATGTGAGGGTCAAAAACCTTGAGTGAAGTTTGAAAGAGTTTGGACACTGTTTGACCAGAAACCCAATAATTAGCTCCATAGGGTTAATTACTTAATACTAATCCTAAAGGAATACCTAACTAGAGAACCTTAGTGATTGGTTTGTACCTTGAAGGAAAGTTGTATTCAAGATGCAACTTATTATATTTCTATTGTGTAACTGCATATTCATAAAATAGCATAAGCATCCATACATGTATTAGCATGTATAGGACACGAGGAAGAAACCGTAGTAGAGGAAGAGGTTGTCTCCCAAACTGAGAATTCTCCAGTAGAGAACAACTTTTACTTCGACATCTGCGGGGTGGAAACAAAAACACCTGCAACACAAGGCAATCCCCGGTGCATTATCCCTTTTCCTTGTTGTTTTAAAATCTTAATCACCTTATATGATGCATTAAGTGATAGGAGTTGGGTGCTAAACAATTGATGCATTTCCTTCCTTGGAAAATTTGGTTAACAATCCTTATTTACCCGTTTTATTTAAACAAGTTTTCTAATGCTTAGTCTTGCTATAGAAAATGAAATGTTTTGTTTGAAAAACGTGATGCTTCACATTGGATCGTAATTTTTATAAAGAAAAGACTTATGATGGTGGATCCATCACGGTCGTGATGGGTCCAACATCTGAAAAGAGTACCTCTGTCAGGTACCAAACTTTGGGTTTTAAATGATAAAGATGAGACCGGGCGGGTGACTTATACGAGAAGGAAGTCTGGGTGTAGTGTCTCCGTCTGAGTTTCTTAAGGACCGAGCCGATGTAGGCTTGATAATCGAGGACCTTTTAACTGGCCACATGCCTCGTCATGGGTAAGCTTTGCCTCGGTGAGACCAATAATAGAAAGGCTACCACGCAATGGGAGTGGAGAGATGGCGAGAGTAGCATGTGCCATCTGTGGCAAGAGGCTGGACGATGGAGTATTTGTGCTCTCGGTTTGCGTGAACCCATTCTGGTCTTGGAAAACCAGGGTGCGAGTTGACATATGCAAGGGTTAAGTGCTACATATGTCGTGTGGTTGGAGATCCCCAGCTAGGTATTAATCGATTTGGATCGCCGTTACTTCTCGGACATGAAGACTTGGTCACTGACCTACACGTAGAAACCAGTGAACTGAAGGAATGATAAAAGATGGCTAGTGTAGGCCAAGTGTTTGATCTAGAATAGAAAGAAATCTAGATGCAGGTAACTACTTAACCTGATAAGTAAAATGAATTCTTAAGGATTCACTCATAGTAAGCTTTTCTACAAAAAGAGTCTTTGAATCTTGATAAGCTTTACCTTGATTCCCAAAAAGCCAGCATATCCTTTAGAGTCTTTTTCCTTTGACGGGTAAGACTTGCAAAAGTACACTTCGTACTCAGGGTTTTCAAACCCATGTTGTTGTAGGTGATGAAACTATTGAGTTCTGCTGTTTCTGTTCCAAGGTGGTTCCCAAGCAGGAGGAGAACTAAAAAGTACCTTGGGAAGGTGTTTTGCCTTCCTATGATGTAATAATAAGTTTAAGCACTCAGTTCCTGAATATGTAATAATACACTCTTTCTATATTTTACTTATGAATGTAAATTACGTTATTGTAATGCTTTCCGCTTACTTCGATGGTGTGTAACGTCTGCGTCATGGGTTAAGCGCTCTTGGGCAATATGATGGAGATATAGATAATCGGACCTGCCGAGACATTGAGCGCACCTGCATGACTGTCTGAGGGCCTTAGGACAAGGACATCTGTAGGTGGGCCTAATACCTTAGGAGGTTCAGTGACACCAATGATAACCAAGATCACATGATTAAGTAAACACAACTCACATACAAGCAATTGAAGCAGAAATAAATTATTTACTACAAAATGATTATATGTTACAACAGTTACACGTTATAACAGGATCACAATGTATATCATCAGAGTTGATTACAAAATAAAGTGATTCAAAATGATTACAATTTGAATGTATAAAACATTGATAAGTTCGAAACATGTTCTAGCTTAAGTGACAATCCTCATAGAAGAAGCTATAGATGGGATATACTTATATAAGAAGGCTGAGCCCACCGGCACTTAACATCAATCACAATCAAAGCAACTCGTAACCTGCAACAACATAGGCAATTACTCAACAAGACTTACCTGACTAAAGAAAAGACTCTCAAGGGTATGCTGGCTTGAAGGGGTTCAAGGTAAAGGTCATCAATGTTCAAAGACTCCAGTTTTGCATAAAAGCTTACTAATAATTGGTCCTTAAGCCAAGTTTAAACTTCACAAGTTAAGTTATTTTCCAGAATCTAGATTAGCCTAATCTAGACCATACACTTGGCCTAATCTAGCTTTCTTTTAATCCTTTTTATGTTACACTTGTTAACTACAATGCAGGGCAGTGATCCAGTCTTCATATCCGAGAAGTAACGATGATCCAAATCGACTAATGCCTAGTTAGGGATCTCAAATCACACGACATATGTAGAACTTAACCCTTGCATATGTCAACTCACACCCAGGTTTCTCAAGACCAGAACAGGTCCTCGCCAACCGAGAGCTCAGTACCCACCATCCAACCTCTTGCCAGGTGGATACACGATACTCTCGCCATCTATCCACTCCCATTGCGGGTTGGCCTTTCTCGTATTGGTCCAACCGAGGCTAAGCTTACCCATGATGAGGCATAGATAAGTGAGATAAGCGTAAGTGCTAGCAAGGATTCCAAAAATCAACCTTGGCTGGAACAAGATGCATTGGAAGAGACACGAGGAGAGAAAATTTTGTACGTGCAAATCACTACGGAGCTGGCGTCCAAAAGAATGTTGGAGATGCAAACTACCAAAAGCTGAGTACGTGGAAGGATAGCAGCAAATAGATTTTTCTTCCCCTTGATTAGAATAAAAGAGTACACAAATATTTAGGTTTGGCTGATATATATATATATATATATATATATATATATATATATATATATATATATATATATATATATATATATATATAATCTTCTCAAATTTAAATTTTAACGCAACAACACCTAGTTTTTATCATAGGATTACGACTTCGCTAAATTAGAATTTATACAATAAAAGTTCCTTTTTGAATATTTTGTGTTTGACTCAATTTTAAATTTTAATTTTAATTAAATTCACGTCGCTCGACTAAGCTGAACAACCTAGACTCGGCATCTCGAAAGATTACTAAAGTATGAACTCAGTGAAATATTTTGGACTGTCCAGATAGATGAAGACAGATACGATATCAAAATCGTGATAGGTAAAAATGATTACAATATAGAGTGTTATTCTTATTGATAACCCGTGCTTAAGTCCATAGTCACGGTTTAACACGAGGTAAACACCACGGGTGTTACAACCACAGTATGATCGACCCGAGAACCTTCCATACTGGCAGCTCCTCCAACCGCGGTTGTCCCTTTCGGGTAAGGTAGTCTTCTACTAGCTTTTCTAATTAGTCAGCCAAAGGTGTCTGTTGGTCACTTGTTCTTAAATGTTGTAGATCAAGAACAAGGCAACATAATTGTTAATTTTTACGGACCTTCCTCTCCCGAAGCATTATCTCCACATGGGTATAATGCTCATCAGACGAAGGTTAAGAAGGACACACATTCATCATTTAATATGTGAACAGTAATGTGAAAGGATAAAGACAGTAACTGCATTTCATTAATTCATTTACATTTGCATCCCATAAAACATATATGAGTATTAACAATATTAATATTACATTGATACCTTCGGTTGGTTCGAAGGTGAAGACGCGAGAGTGATTACAAATTAGCGTGAACAGTACGGTGCTACTGTTCATCTATTTATAGGCACGGGACACAACCCGAGTAAAAGTACATTTATACCCTTGACATTCATCTATAAGCATAACACGAATCATTAAGGACTGAATAGTCTTTGTCCCTTTTCGGTCATCATCATACTTGGTCTTCATCATAACAAAAAGCCGAAGCTCTTCGGCTATAGCTTCGTCGTCCATTCTTATTACCTCCGGGCTACATCTTCACCCTGTCACGAGAGAAAACCTTCATTCCGAAGCCGAAGCCCCCCTGTAATGATCCATGTCATACTAAAAACATATGGTCAATCACGTTTTTAAGGACCTTCGAAAGAGGAAGGCCCCAACAGTAGCCCCTCACAGTATTGATTTGTTTCTTTGCAACAAATTTAGAATGCGACGTGAACGAAGGCCTTTACCCGAAGGTCCGAAAAAACACATTCCCTTCGCTAGAATAGCGAATCATTCTGACCCATGGGACCCACCACGCTACGGAGTTCTGAGGGTATATATAGAGACCTGTGTCGTGAGTATTTTTCGTGCTAACTAGCTGCTTGTACTGTGCATGCCATTTTAACCTTCTTTGCTTTGTCGAGTTCGATTAACTTTTGAGCTTCGACATTTGCGCAACTACCTCTGGATGGCTGAGGAGAAGAAGATCACTGACCCCGCACTGGCCGGGTTTTACGAAGCTATGGAGAAAACCAACACGGAGAAAATCACCAATGAGATGCGGGCTAGGCTATCTGAAAACTCCAGCGATAGTGAGAGTTTTGACATAGAAAGTGGAAATGAAGATGCCGAAGACCGGCCATGGAGGCCGAGCCATGTTGTTTTTGGAAAGTCAACTGTTAAGTAAGGGCGGATCGAAGCAATGAAAGGCAGATACTTTCGTGATATTTCTATCGTGCGGGCCGGAGGGGAGAGTACCGTTCCTCTTCCCGAAGCTGACGAAGTGGTGATTTTCAGAAGCTTCATGAAAGCTGGACTTCGGTTCCCCCTGGATAAGATGTTGGTCGAAGTCTTAAAAACTTTTGAAATTTATCTTCATCAACTTACCCCCGAAGCTTTTATCAAAGTAGGGGTTTTTATATGGGCCATGAAGAGCCAAGGGTTAGAGCCAGACGCCAGGTGCTTCTGTAATATTCACGAATTATCCTATCAGACGAAAGCGACTGGGAAAGAACAATACCACAACAACTTCGTCTGTTACGGCTTCGTGTCCTGCTCTGAGATCAGTTATCCCGTGCCAACATTTCGGAAAAGGTGGACGAGCTCTTGGATGTAGGAGTGGTTTTATGTGAAAATTGACCTGAGTCAGAGGGAGGATATTAAAGGGATTATTCAGCGCCCTATATGGTCTCGCTTCGGCATTAGGAGGCCACTCATTGCACTTGGAAATGACATGCAAGCATGCCAGGCAGCTTTCAACACAATCTGCACTTATAACGGCACAAGAGACTTGGTCCAAGAGCATATTGCTTACAGAGTGTGGCCCCTTGCAAATGGTTGGGAAATGCCAAAGGAGGCTGCCACTGGCTCCAGTCAAAATGGCTTGGCCTATCTGAAGTATACCTTTTGATACAGAAGCCAATTTGATGAACCAAACGATGACTGGCTAGATGCTATAGAGGCAACTAGCGATGAGCTGCTTGGAGCATATTCGAAGGCCAAAGACGAAGCTATGACAACTGCCTTCGGTGCTCGCGGCAAGAAGAGATTGAACAGGGTGTTAGATGTTATCGGGTTTGTGTACCCAGACTACTGCTATCCCACGCGAAAGCAAGGGAGGAAAAGGAAAGGCGCTACCTCAACATCTTCTAGTGTGTCAAGGTCAAAGAAGGTTAAAGTTTTGACGCGCTGGCCCAGGCGCATTGAGATGGCCGATGTGCCGAAGCAACCCCCTCGGCTATGGAGGCCATTCCTGTTGTGCCTACTAGAGTTACTGCAGACCTAGCCAGAGAGCCAGAGCCAGTAACAGAAAAAATACCAGAGCAGCCGAAGAAGATGAAAGCGACAATATTGCCGAAGCTGCCAATCACCACAGGCACTGCAAGGAAACGAAGGATGGCGAGCGTTTTGGAAGCTGTTCTAGAATCTGTGAAGACGCCACCTTCTTCTTCTGTCGAAGCCTCTGGGAGTAAAACTGAAAAAGTTCCAAAGATGATTACTGCCATCACTTCTGCCCATGCCGAAGTGGGGCCTTCAGAAATCGTACCAAAAAACCGCACAGAAAAGAGCCTTCCAGAGAAACCTTCGGCGCTAGCTCCCGAAGCACCTTCCCAGGATGACCCGAACTATATCGTTCGACATGCTTCGGGAAAGCAACTAACAGAAGAACAGATTGCCGAGGTGTAACACTATGCCAAGGATCTGAAATACCCCCGAGGGTCCTTGGTATATGGTGGAAATGACGAAGATGACTTCCTTTATTATCTACCAAACAATAAAGAAATACATGTATGCCGGGAAATAATGGACAACATAGGATATCCGAAGCTTGAACTTGGCCTATCTGCAATGTCGAAAGATCAACTTGCAGTCAGTCTTGCTTACAATAGCCTAAAGGTGTGTATACTTTGATTTATCTACTGTTATGGTTTTTTGTAATACCTAAAGTCATGCTTAGGGATTTTTGACAAATAATCTTTATGGATCTAAATAAATATGAACTCTAAATAATAAAAATAAAATAATAGATTAAATGCCAAAGGGCATTATATAGACTTTTGCTATATTTTGAAATAATCACTAAAAATTTCTTAATGAAGAATATATATTATAAATTTTATTTTAACGACAAATAATAAAATAGAATATTTGGAAGTACTTTAAAGGAAAAGTCACAAGCAAAAATAATGATTTCTTTGATAAGAACAATATGTGTATGGCATGCTTAAAAGTGTTTGCTCGGATAGGATAATGTGTGAGTTATTCTTTATAGAATTATGATTTGATGCATGGATAATAGAGCTAATACATAATTATTAAATGCACATGCTGAATTCTTGCTTGCGTATTCCACTCAAGTTTGAAATTCAATTTTGACTTGAATTTGTTTTAAATTGGGAAAAAGAAATCAGAAAAAGGAGAGATGAAAAAGAAAAGGAAAAGAAAAGCCTGTTGGGCCGGAATAACGGTTTTCGGCCCATTTTTCTCCTGAACCCGCGCAGCCCAGACCGCAGTATTTCGCTGACCAGTGGGCCCTTGTGTGGCGCACTCTGGTTGCCTGCGTACTCACTTGCAGGTGGGACCTCCTCCTCAGCTTCTTCCCCAACCATCGTCTGTGACGATTTCTACCGCAACACCTCATCCAAATCCCCAACAGATCGCGCGTGGGACCTTGCCAACCAACCGTCCCCAAACTGTAGCGCTCTTACCGTGGGGCCGCCGGTCAAGGGCGTCGTTCTCACCGGGTGAATCGGGCGGCTGGGTTCACCTTCCCCGCGGATGGCGCGACGATCTCAACGACCTGCGAGAAATCTGAGCTCTGTTCAATCCTCCCCAAACCGACCGGTGGTAGTATAAAATCGTGCCTCCCGCGTATTCCTTGACCCATCAAACCACGGCCAGGGAGCTCCTGCGACGGAATTTTTCTCCGCCACCATATCCACGGATGAAGAAACAGGCCGCGCGTGGACAGCTCACCGACGGCACTGCTCTGGGCTTGGTGCGCGGTCCAGGCAAGTCGCCTGGTCCCCAGGATGTAGTTCATGGCCACGTCGGGCGTGATTGGGTGGCGTCGACGTAGGAATTCCTCGTCAGAGTCTGGACGCGGCCGCAGATCCGCCTTGCGCCATGAACCACGCGGTCACTGCCATGATTCGAGGTATGGATGTTGCCTCTGAGTTCGCCTGGGTCGCCTCTTGGGGTAGGAACCATTCCAGGGCAGGTATTGGTCACGGAGCGGGGGCAGCTCGACTGACGCCGGTGAGGCGCCGCCGTGACTGGCGGGCGGCGTAGCTCGGGTTGGCCCAAGGTTGAGGATGATGGGCCTCTGGCCGTCGATTCTCTAATGAAGGGTCACGATTAGATCCGAGGGACAATTAGCGTGGGCCATTGATCCATCCACGGGCGGCTGGGATTAGATCCTCAGAAAACGTTTCGGTCGGCTGGCGGTGGTCGTCTGATCGTGGATGGACGGTGGAGATCGAATTGAAGCATACCTCTTCACACTGTCGAATGCGCACCGTTGGATGGCGATCTGGTGGCCCGTATTCAATACCGGTTCACAAGTGAAGTAAATCTAATCCGAACGCTCGAATTGTGATCCAACGGCCTGAATTCACAGATACCCCTTCGCGGGTATGTTTTATAAAAGAAACCCTGGGTTTTCTCGGATTCAACCCGCCGTCCTTACCAGGGGCGCTCTGAGTCTTGAGAATACTTACACGTTGGCCCCTGAACTTACCAGAAAATGAGGCGCGGTCCACAGATTAGGAAAAGCAGGAAAAATATTTAGAAAATAGTTTTTAGTACAAATTTAATTGCAGAAACTTGTTTAAATTGTAGAAAATTCATATGAAGTCCAAATTAGCCCATTCCAGTTCCTATAATTTTGTAATATTAGTATGTACCATTTAGTGCCACTGTTTTGACATAAAAGTCACATTAAAATTGTTATCTTAATTAATCTTGTAATAAGCACATAGAATCTTTGGAAATTCATAACTTAAAACCTATAACTCCAAAATTAATAATTCTTGTTCCTGTGATCATATTTCATCATGTAGATTATTAATATGTATTTTACATATATGTTTGGTGTAATGTTAATTTTGCCTATACACTGTTTGTTTGTATTGCTACGACTAGCGTGAGGTCACGAGTCACCTGAAGATCATCCTGGTACCTGGAATCTCAAGTCCCAGGCAAGTTGTGCCCTTGATCACTTCTTTTTACCCACTCATGTTCTAATTAATCATAATGATCTGCATAGGTTAATTTTGACGGGACCCAATAGGTTACCCTAGTTTGTCTATCTTTATACCTTGTTTACCACTGAACCTTTTGGGTAGTACTTGCTATTGCTTTATGTGGTTTTGGGTATAGAGATACACATTACTATTCATGATTATACTTTTATTGTCAGTTGTTATTTACTGTTCATGATAAGATCATTATGTTAATTGGAACATGGAGAACCACCCGGGAAAACAGTGCTACCACAAGGGAGGAATGGGACCCCTTGGCTGATTAATTAGGAAAGCTAGTGGAAGACTACCTTACCCGAAAGGGGCAAGGGCAGTAGGGGAGTGGTCAGTGTAGGGAGGCCCTCGGGAGGATTTTGCTGCGATGGCGGTCCTGCAAGGGATTCCTGCATTGGAACTTCCTATAAACTGTAGCGGGTTTTCTGAAGCTAGTGGAACTTTGTAAAGGCCTCGTAGTGTTACCCTGCCTCGCCTCCTCGGTAGAGGTGTATGGGAAGTCGCGATCCCTTGGCAGATGGGTAACATGACTTGTGGGTAAAGATGCGCAACCTCTGCAGAGTGTAAAACTGGTATACTAGCCGTGCTCACGGTCATGAGCAGCTCGGACACTCACATGATTAATCTATGGAACTTAAATTCAATTTGTCATATGCATTGCATCGCAGGTGATGTTGTTACTTCTGTTCTACTATATAATTGGGTTGGTATTTACTTATACTTAGTAATTGCTAATAAAATTTTGACCAACTCTAAAAGCAATGCTCAGCTCTAACCATCTTCTTTGGTAAGCCTTACACTTCACGTGAGCTCCCACCTTTGGCGAGTTCATGCACATTATTCCCCACAACTTGTTGAGCGATGAACGTATGTGAGCTCACTCTTGCTGTCTCACACACCCCACAGGTCAAGAGCAGGTACCGCAGGATGAGGCACTTGGAGGATGCTGCGATGAGTTCGTGAGAGGTCTAGGCCGTCGTCTCCCAGTCAACTTTGGGTTGCTGGACCGTTGTCTCCTTATAATGTAATTATTTATTTTGTATAGAACTCCTGTTATATATAAAGATGTGACATTCGATCCTGTGCCATGATTCATCATATGTGTGAGACTTGGTCCCAGCACACCTGGTGATTATGTTCGCGCCCGGGTTTTGGACCCCTAAAACCCGGGTGTGACAGAAGTGGTATCAGAGGAATGTTGACTGTAGGACGAAACCTAGATAGAACTGGACAACCATTATTTACTTACCTCTGCTACTCTGATTCTTTTCTAAACTTATCTTAATCTTTTCTCATCTATTTCCGCTTTACTCTGATTATTCTTACCTTTTTCTTCCAAAAACAAATGTGGATTTCACACTTTGAAATCCTGTGCCCAAAGTGACTTTTAGGAATAGGAGACCTAATCCTAGGAACAAAAACAAAACTATTTTTATAAGTGTCTATGTATTTGAATGTTTGTTCTTATGATATCTGTCTGATTTGGATCTTTGATTGAGTGTGATGAGTTGTGGAGTAATGTCCATAATTACATCTGCATATACACAAAGGTATAAAAATATATATATATTTATAAAATAACTATACAACCTAGATTATCCCCATTGGAATACATCTAGCTTAAGAGATTTATCTTATCCTAAAAGATCCCATTCTAACTAATTCATCTCATCTTAGAAGACTCTCTCTTATCCTAATAGACTCATCTTATCATGAAAGATTTGTTTTATCCTAACCACTATATTTATCTGATCCTAAAGTAACCACCAAGACCTAATAATGAGATCTTAACTAGTTTAATCTAGTCGTACCAACCTAATCTAGATTCTATCTAATCAATTATGATCTAATCTAGAGTAAGTTACTTAATGCTGGTACGAAGGATAAAGTCATACTCCAAATCCACTTAAACTTAAACTAGTGACCTCGGCCATACCCAACAACTTGACCTACATAACAGATGTATCTTAGCCTCTTGTCCCAAACCCGGATGAAGACACCAAAGACCAAGACTGGAGAAGAAAATATCAACATCAAATCAAGGAAGGATAAGATTCAAGCTAGATCTCCAAAAGAATCAAGATCCACAATATTGGATGTGGTCTTTTCTTACCCTACTCTTTCTTACCCAAACCTATAAATACTTTAAAGATATCTTCTATCCTACATAATAAAGTGGACATACCTATATTACCCATGCTCTCCTATCACTTACTAATAATAAAAAGAGAGACTCTTGATTTTGAACTAATTAGAAACTAAAAGCTAAATTTCAAATCACTCTTCCTATATCCTCTTTCTTACAAATCTCGAGGACGAGATTATTTTTAAGGGGGGTAGAATTTGTAATACCTAAAGTCATGCTTAGGGATTTTTGACAAATAATCTTTATGGATCTAAATAAATATGAACTCTAAATAATAAAAATAAAATAATAGATTAAATGCCAAAGGGCATTATATAGACTTTTGCTATATTTTGAAATAATCACTAAAAATTTCTTAATGAAGAATATATATTATAAATTTTATTTTAACGACAAATAATAAAATAGAATATTTGGAAGTACTTTAAAGGAAAAGTCACAAGCAAAAATAATGATTTCTTTGATAAGAACAATATGTGTATGGCATGCTTAAAAGTGTTTGCTCGGATAGGATAATGTGTGAGTTATTCTTTATAGAATTATGATTTGATGCATGGATAATAGAGCTAATACATAATTATTAAATGCACATGCTGAATTCTTGCTTGCGTATTCCACTCAAGTTTGAAATTCAATTTTGACTTGAATTTGTTTTAAATTGGGAAAAAGAAATCAGAAAAAGGAGAGATGAAAAAGAAAAGGAAAAGAAAAGCCTGTTGGGCCGGAATAACGGTTTTCGGCCCATTTTTCTCCTGAACCCGCGCAGCCCAGACCGCAGTATTTCGCTGACCAGTGGGCCCTTGTGTGGCGCACTCTGGTTGCCTGCGTACTCACTTGCAGGTGGGACCTCCTCCTCAGCTTCTTCCCCAACCATCGTCCGTGACGATTTCTACCGCAACACCTCATCCAAATCCCCAACAGATCGCGCGTGGGACCTTGCCAACCAACCGTCCCCAAACTGTAGCGCTCTTACCGTGGGGCCGCCGGTCAAGGGCGTCGTTCTCACCGGGTGAATCGGGCGGCTGGGTTCACCTTCCCCGCGGATGGCGCGACGATCTCAACGACCTGCGAGAAATCTGAGCTCTGTTCAATCCTCCCCAAACCGACCGGTGGTAGTATAAAATCGTGCCTCCCGCGTATTCCTTGACCCATCAAACCACGACCAGGGAGCTCCTGCGACGGAATTTTTCTCCGCCACCATATCCACGGATGAAGAAACAGGCCGCGCGTGGACAGCTCACCGACGGCACTGCTCTGGGCTTGGTGCGCGGTCCAGGCAAGTCGCCTGGTCCCCAGGATGTAGTTCATGGCCACGTCGGGCGTGATTGGGTGGCGTCGACATAGGAATTCCTCGTCGGAGTCTGGACGCGGCCGCAGATCCGCCTTGCGCCATGAACCACGCGGTCACTGCCATGATTCGAGGTATGGATGTTGCCTCTGAGTTCGCCTGGGTCGCCTCTTGGGGTAGGAACCATTCCAGGGCAGGTATTGGTCACGGAGCGGGGGCAGCTCGACTGACGCCGGTGAGGCGCCGCCGTGACTGGCGGGCGGCGTAGCTCGGGTTGGCCCAGGGTTGAGTATGATGGGCCTCTGGCCGTCGATTCTCTAATGAAGGGTCACGATTAGATCCAAGGGAAAATTAGCGTGGGCCATTGATCCATCCACGGGCGGCTGGGATTAGATCCTCAGAAAACGTTTCGGTCGGCTGGCGGTGGTCGTCTGATCGTGGATGGACGGTGGAGATCGAATTGAAGCATACCTCTTCACACTGTCGAATGCGCACCGTTGGATGGCGATCTGGTGGCCCGTATTCAATACCGGTTCACAAGTGAAGTAAATCTAATCCGAACGCTCGAATTGTGATCCAACGGCCTAAATTCACAGATACCCCTTCGCGGGTATGTTTTATAAAAGAAACCCTGGGTTTTCTCGGATTCAACCCGCCGTCCTTACCAGGGGCGCTCTGAGTCTTGAGAATACTTACACGTTGGCCCCTGAACTTACCAGAAAATGAGGCGCGGTCCACAGATTAGGAAAAGCAGGAAAAATATTTAGAAAATAGTTTTTAGTACAAATTTAATTGCAGAAACTTGTTTAAATTGTAGAAAATTCATATGAAGTCCAAATTAGCCCATTCCAGTTCCTATAATTTTGTAATATTAGTATGTACCATTTAGTGCCACTGTTTTGACATAAAAGTCACATTAAAATTGTTATCTTAATTAATCTTGTAATAAGCACATAGAATCTTTGGAAATTCATAACTTAAAACCTATAACTCCAAAATTAATAATTCTTGTTCCTGTGATCATATTTCATCATGTAGATTATTAATATGTATTTTACATATATGTTTGGTGTAATGTTAATTTTGCCTATACACTGTTTGTTTGTATTGCTACGACTAGCGTGAGGTCACGAGTCACCTGAAGATCATCCTGGTACCTGGAATCTCAAGTCCCAGGCAAGTTGTGCCCTTGATCACTTCTTTTTACCCACTCATGTTCTAATTAATCATAATGATCTGCATAGGTTAATTTTGACGGGACCCAATAGGTTACCCTAGTTTGTCTATCTTTATACCTTGTTTACCACTGAACCTTTTGGGTAGTACTTGCTATTGCTTTATGTGGTTTTGGGTATAGAGATACACATTACTATTCATGATTATACTTTTATTGTCAGTTGTTATTTACTGTTCATGATAAGATCATTATGTTAATTGGAACATGGAGAACCACCCGGGAAAACAGTGCTACCACAAGGGAGGAATGGGACCCCTTGGCTGATTAATTAGGAAAGCTAGTGGAAGACTACCTTACCCGAAAGGGGCAAGGGCAGTAGGGGAGTGGTCAGTGTAGGGAGGCCCTCGGGAGGATTTTGCTGCGATGGCGGTCCTGCAAGGGATTCCTGCATTGGAACTTCCTATAAACTGTAGCGGGTTTTCTGAAGCTAGTGGAACTTTGTAAAGGCCTCGTAGTGTTACCCTGCCTCGCCTCCTCGGTAGAGGTGTATGGGAAGTCGCGATCCCTTGGCAGATGGGTAACATGACTTGTGGGTAAAGATGCGCAACCTCTGCAGAGTGTAAAACTGGTATACTAGCCGTGCTCACGGTCATGAGCAGCTCGGACACTCACATGATTAATCTATGGAACTTAAATTCAATTTGTCATATGCATTGCATCGCAGGTGATGTTGTTACTTCTGTTCTACTATATAATTGGGTTGGTATTTACTTATACTTAGTAATTGCTAATAAAATTTTGACCAACTCTAAAAGCAATGCTCAGCTCTAACCATCTTCTTTGGTAAGCCTTACACTTCACGTGAGCTCCCACCTTTGGCGAGTTCATGCACATTATTCCCCACAACTTGTTGAGCGATGAACGTATGTGAGCTCACTCTTGCTGTCTCACACACCCCACAGGTCAAGAGCAGGTACCGCAGGATGAGGCACTTGGAGGATGCTGCGATGAGTTCGTGAGAGGTCTAGGCCGTCGTCTCCCAGTCAACTTTGGGTTGCTGGACCGTTGTCTCCTTATAATGTAATTATTTATTTTGTATAGAACTCCTGTTATATATAAAGATGTGACATTCGATCCTGTGCCATGATTCATCATATGTGTGAGACTTGGTCCCAGCACACCTGGTGATTATGTTCGCGCCCGGGTTTTGGACCCCTAAAACCCGGGTGTGACAGAAGTGGTATCAGAGGAATGTTGACTGTAGGACGAAACCTAGATAGAACAGGACAACCATTATTTACTTACCTCTGCTACTCTGATTCTTTTCTAAACTTATCTTAATCTTTTCTCATCTATTTCCGCTTTACTCTGATTATTCTTACCTTTTTCTTCCAAAAACAAATGTGGATTTCACACTTTGAAATCCTGTGCCCAAAGTGACTTTTAGGAATAGGAGACCTAATCCTAGGAACAAAAACAAAACTATTTTTATAAGTGTCTATGTATTTGAATGTTTGTTCTTATGATATCTGTCTGATTTGGATCTTTGATTGAGTGTGATGAGTTGTGGAGTAATGTCCATAATTACATCTGCATATACACAAAGGTATAAAAATATATATATATTTATAAAATAACTATACAACCTAGATTATCCCCATTGGAATACATCTAGCTTAAGAGATTTATCTTATCCTAAAAGATCCCATTCTAACTAATTCATCTCATCTTAGAAGACTCTCTCTTATCCTAATAGACTCATCTTATCATGAAAGATTTGTTTTATCCTAACCACTATATTTATCTGATCCTAAAGTAACCACCAAGACCTAATAATGAGATCTTAACTAGTTTAATCTAGTCGTACCAACCTAATCTAGATTCTATCTAATCTATTATGATCTAATCTAGAGTAAGTTACTTAATGCTGGTACGAAGGATAAAGTCATACTCCAAATCCACTTAAACTTAAACTAGTGACCTCGGCCATACCCAACAACTTGACCTACATAACAGATGTATCTTAGCCTCTTGTCCCAAACCCGGATGAAGACACCAAAGACCAAGACTGGAGAAGAAAATATCAACATCAAATCAAGGAAGGATAAGATTCAAGCTAGATCTCCAAAAGAATCAAGATCCACAATCTTGGATGTGGTCTTTTCTTATCCTACTCTTTCTTACCCAAACCTATAAATACTTTAAAGATATCTTCTATCCTACATAATAAAGTGGACATACCTATATTACCCATGCTCTCCTATCACTTACTAATAATAAAAAGAGAGACTCTTGATTTTGAACTAATTAGAAACTAAAAGCTAAATTTTAAATCACTCTTCCTATATCCTCTTTCTTACAAATCTCGAGGACGAGATTATTTTTAAGGGGGGTAGAATTTGTAATACCTAAAGTCATGCTTAGGGATTTTTGACAAATAATCTTTATGGATCTAAATAAATATGAACTCTAAATAATAAAAATAAAATAATAGATTAAATGCCAAAGGGCATTATATAGACTTTTGCTATATTTTGAAATAATCACTAAAAATTTCTTAATGAAGAATATATATTATAAATTTTATTTTAACGAGAAATAATAAAATAGAATATTTGGAAGTACTTTAAAGGAAAAGTCACAAGCAAAAATAATGATTTCTTTGATAAGAACAATATGTGTATGGCATGCTTAAAAGTGTTTGCTCGGATAGGATAATGTGTGAGTTATTCTTTATAGAATTATGATTTGATGCATGGATAATAGAGCTAATACATAATTATTAAATGCACATGCTGAATTCTTGCTTGCGTATTCCACTCAAGTTTGAAATTCAATTTTGACTTGAATTTGTTTTAAATTGGGAAAAAGAAATCAGAAAAAGGAGAGATGAAAAAGAAAAGGAAAAGAAAAGCCTGTTGGGCCGGAATAACGGTTTTCGGCCCATTTTTCTCCTGAACCCGCGCAGCCCAGACCGCAGTATTTCGCTGACCAGTGGGCCCTTGTGTGGCGCACTCTGGTTGCCTGCGTACTCACTTGCAGGTGGGACCTCCTCCTCAGCTTCTTCCCCAACCATCGTCCGTGACGATTTCTACCGCAACACCTCATCCAAATCCCCAACAGATCGCGCGTGGGACCTTGCCAACCAACCGTCCCCAAACTGTAGCGCTCTTACCGTGGGGCCGCCGGTCAAGGGCGTCGTTCTCACCGGGTGAATCGGGCGGCTGGGTTCACCTTCCCCGCGGATGGCGCGACGATCTCAACGACCTGCGAGAAATCCGAGCTCTGTTCAATCCTCCCCAAACCGACCGGTGGTAGTATAAAATCGTGCTTTCCGTGTATTCCTTGACCCATCAAACCACGGCCAGGGAGCTCCTGCGACGGAATTTTTCTCCGCCACCATATCCACGGATGAAGAAACAGGCCGCGCGTGGACAGCTCACCGACGGCACTGCTCTAGGCTTGGTGCGCGGTCCAGGCAAGTCGCCTGGTCCCCAGGATGTAGTTCATGGCCACGTCGGGCGTGATTGGGTGGCGTCGACGTAGGAATTCCTCGTCGGAGTCTGGACGCGGCCGCAGATCCGCCTTGCGCCATGAACCACGCGGTCACTGCCATGATTCGAGGTATGGATGTTGCCTCTGAGTTCGCCTGGGTCGCCTCTTGGGGTAGGAACCATTCCAGGGCAGGTATTGGTCACGGAGCGGGGGCAGCTCGACTGACGCCGGTGAGGTGCCGCCGTGACTGGCGGGCGGCGTAGCTCGGGTTGGCCCAGGGTTGAGGATGATGGGCCTCTGGCCGTCGATTCTCTAATGAAGGGTCACGATTAGATCCAAGGGAAAATTAGCGTGGGCCATTGATCCATCCACGGGCGGCTGGGATTAGATCCTCAGAAAACGTTTCGGTCGGCTGGCGGTGGTCGTCTGATCGTGGATGGACGGTGGAGATCGAATTGAAGCATACCTCTTCACACTGTCGAATGCGCACCGTTGGATGGCGATCTGGTGGCCCGTATTCAATACCGGTTCACAAGTGAAGTAAATCTAATCCGAACGCTCGAATTGTGATCCAACGGCCTGAATTCACAGATACCCCTTCGCGGGTATGTTTTATAAAAGAAACCCTGGGTTTTCTCGGATTCAACCCGCCGTCCTTACCAGGGGCGCTCTGAGTCTTGAGAATACTTACACGTTGGCCCCTGAACTTACCAGAAAATGAGGCGCGGTCCACAGATTAGGAAAAGCAGGAAAAATATTTAGAAAATAGTTTTTAGTACAAATTTAATTGCAGAAACTTGTTTAAATTGTAGAAAATTCATATGAAGTCCAAATTAGCCCATTCCAGTTCCTATAATTTTGTAATATTAGTATGTACCATTTAGTGCCACTGTTTTGACATAAAAGTCACATTAAAATTGTTATCTTAATTAATCTTGTAATAAGCACATAGAATCTTTGGAAATTCATAACTTAAAACCTATAACTCCAAAATTAATAATTCTTGTTCCTGTGATCATATTTCATCATGTAGATTATTAATATGTATTTTACATATATGTTTGGTGTAATGTTAATTTTGCCTATACACTGTTTGTTTGTATTGCTACGACTAGCGTGAGGTCACGAGTCACCTGAAGATCATCCTGGTACCTGGAATCTCAAGTCCCAGGCAAGTTGTGCCCTTGATCACTTCTTTTTACCCACTCATGTTCTAATTAATCATAATGATCTGCATAGGTTAATTTTGACGGGACCCAATAGGTTACCCTAGTTTGTCTATCTTTATACCTTGTTTACCACTGAACCTTTTGGGTAGTACTTGCTATTGCTTTATGTGGTTTTAGGTATAGAGATACACATTACTATTCATGATTATACTTTTATTGTCAGTTGTTATTTACTGTTCATGATAAGATCATTATGTTAATTGGAACATGGAGAACCACCCGGGAAAACAGTGCTACCACAAGGGAGGAATGGGACCCCTTGGCTGATTAATTAGGAAAGCTAGTGGAAGACTACCTTACCCGAAAGGGGCAAGGGCAGTAGGGGAGTGGTCAGTGTAGGGAGGCCCTCAGGAGGATTTTGCTGCGATGGCGGTCCTGCAAGGGATTCCTGCATTGGAACTTCCTATAAACTGTAGCGGGTTTTCTGAAGCTAGTGGAACTTTGTAAAGGCCTCGTAGTGTTACCCTGCCTTGCCTCCTCGGTAGAGGTGTATGGGAAGTCGCGATCCCTTAGCAGATGGGTAACATGACTTGTGGGTAAAGATGCGCAACCTCTGCAGAGTGTAAAACTGGTATACTAGCCGTGCTCACGGTCATGAGCAGCTCGGACACTCACATGATTAATCTATGGAACTTAAATTCAATTTGTCATATGCATTGCATCGCAGGTGATGTTGTTACTTCTGTTCTACTATATAATTGGGTTGGTATTTACTTATACTTAGTAATTGCTAATAAAATTTTGACCAACTCTAAAAGCAATGCTCAGCTCTAACCATCTTCTTTGGTAAGCCTTACACTTCACGTGAGCTCCCACCTTTGGCGAGTTCATGCACATTATTCCCCACAACTTGTTGAGCGATGAACGTATGTGAGCTCACTCTTGCTGTCTCACACACCCCACAGGTCAAGAGCAGGTACCGCAGGATGAGGCACTTGGAGGATGCTGCGATGAGTTCGTGAGAGGTCTAGGCCGTCGTCTCCCAGTCAACTTTGGGTTGCTGGACCGTTGTCTCCTTATAATGTAATTATTTATTTTGTATAGAACTCCTGTTATATATAAAGATGTGACATTCGATCCTGTGCCATGATTCATCATATGTGTGAGACTTGGTCCCAGCACACCTGGTGATTATGTTCGCGCCCGGGTTTTGGACCCCTAAAACCCGGGTGTGACATTTTTCTTGCCGTTGTTCCGTGCTCACACTTTGTTTTTCAGGGTTTAATTCTAAGCAAGGCTTTGAGCCCCAGAAAGATGCGGAGGATGAGAGCTGTCGAATAGCTCTAGGGAATCTTCGCTCTGAAGTTATCACACTAAGGAACGAAGCTTTGGAAAAGGATAAAATATTACTCTCCTTAGTGGATAGATTGAAATCTAATGAAGCTAAGCTTGCTGCCCAAGCCGAAGCTCATAAAGCTGAAGTACATGAATTAAAGGGGAAGATTGCTGAAGCAACTGAAAAATTCGAAGTGAGGTGGTGAAACATGAGATATGCGAGATGGAAAAGTTAAGAGCACAAAATAATGCGGATGAGCTTCACGCTATCAAAGAAAAATGTTACAAAGTATCCTTGGAATGTGCTAAGAGCTTAAAGAACAGCTTCGCTAAGGTTGGAGCCTATTCCTCTAAGTAAAGATTTATCTGCGGTGACCTCAATGGAGTTATCCAGTGGATCAGCGGGGAAGCCAAAGCTTTCAAAGAAATTCTTAGTGACCGAGGAGATTTTTGTGCCTTTGCTGGTGCCCAGGGGGCCACATCCATCTTGGAGAAGGCTAGTTGCGAACATACTAAGGCTGTGGCTTAGTCAAACTTTGCCTTCTCAGTTGATGATATAAAAAATCCTTCAGCCGAAGCTACTACCCTCGGAGGGAAATTTTACTCCGAGATATGGCTGAAGGGCGGACGAGAAGTTGCTGATGAAGCCATTAAAAGGTACGAAAAGGAATCACATGATGCTTCAGAAGCGGTGAAAAAGGCTGAAGAAGCTGCCGAGCGGGCTAGGCTTATAGGTACATCTATTGTGTTTTAGCTTCATAGTCTATTTTAGCTTCGGAACTAACAAACATACTTCAATGCAGCTGAACTATCTCCCCCTCCGGAGCCATATGATCCAGAGGCCGACCCGTTCCTAAAGGAGGCACTCGAGACTAACAAAATTGCCAATGAAGCTGTTGACGAAGCTGTCAATAAGCTGTTAAACGAAGCTACCGAGAAAGTCCTGAAGGAAGACTAGAACTCTTATTTTTGCTAGTTTAATATCGTTGAACATGATCTCTAGTCTTGTAAGAAACACTTGTAAACAATTTGTGTATATTGATGTAATATATTTCTTTGTGATGCATGAAACTTTCGTACATACCGTTTTTGAGCTGCTTTGCGAAAAAACAACTTCCCTTCTTTTCATGCTTCACGAAGAAAAAGATTCCCTTTCTATCGATTCGATAGTGCGTATTTTGCCACGATTGCTGCATAGTAATACTGTTGACGAAGATTCCTTTCTTGTGTAAAAATATATCTGTCGAAGGCATATTTTATGTTACAGCACATTCTTTCATGATCCGACAGGTATTTTCGAAGGAGCAATTTTCCTTCTTCTCCATGGCTTTTTTGCTGATGCAAAATGATGTATGATATGATGCTATGCGATATGATATGATGGTATGATGCAAAATGATGTTTATGTGGAAGATAAAAACACGCACGAGTACACACCCAAACTCTGCATTCCCTTAGGGACGACTTTGGAGTCTCTTCACCTTTGACTTAGGTGGCTTTTCAGCTATGCATTCCCTTAGGAACGACTTTGGAGCTAAGCTCTGCATCCCATTAGGGACAACTTTGGAGCTTCTTCACCTTTGACTTAGGCGGCATTTAAGCTCTGCATCCCCTTAGGGACGACTTTGGAGCTTCTTCACCTCTTACTTAGGTGGTATCTTTGCTCTTCATTCCCTTAGGAATGACTTTGGAGCTTCGTAACTTACTCTGCATTCCCTTAGGAACGACTTTGGAGCTTCGTAACTTACTTTGCATTCCCTTAGGAACGACTTTGGAGCTTCTTGATCCATTTTTGTTACACTCGATGGTGTAACCACAAGCTTATTACATCAAACTGAAGGTTAAACCTTCTAGTATTGTCTTTTAAAAGGAAATGTAAAGGCAAAAAGGAGTAAAGATACATTGGATCAAGGCATTCTTTAGCCGAAACCTTGTGCCACCTTCAGTAGATATGCCTCGACTCGGGCACAGTGTTGTTCACTGTGCGAGCTTCGGACTCCTCTCGAAGATCATGCTGTTCCTAAGCCTGACGATGCCCTTCTGGTTGTTGATTATGAATCGGGGCAGGCGCTAGTGGTGGCGGTGGTGGCAATTGAGCCCAGGAAGCTTGGGAGTGACTTGCCGAAGCAATGGAAGCCGTAGACTGTTGATTGCTCACATACTCCAGGATATACGGAGAGCAGCACGAAGCAGTATGCAAGACCTGCTTCGGTGGGTTCTGCCGTGCTTCGGCTTCAGCGATTTTCTTCTGCTTCTGGATCATGACTTGCCAAGTCCTTGTGGTGTGTCCTAGGCAGAATAGTCTCCTAGGTTGGTGATCCTCCTCTGAAGCTTCTGCCCCCTTGCCTCTTGGAGCCGGTGGCCTGAAAGAACTTTGTTGTGCCCCTGATGATTGAGAGATGTGTTGTTGCCCTTGGGTATGATCCCCCCTGTCGTCTCTTGAGCTGGGGTTATGGATCGCCCTAACATGCCTAGGGTTAGAGTCTTCCTCTGAAGCCCCTCGTCATCTCGAAGTATCTGTAGGCTTCTTCCCTTCTTTGCTGAAAGTCATTGTGGGCTCTGATGTACTCATCCATTTTCTGGAGAAGCTTCTCCAAGGTTTGTAGTGGCTTTCTTGCAAAATACTGTGCCATTGGTCCTGGTCCGAGCCCCTTAATCATGGCTTCAATGACAATCTCATTGGGCACTGTAGGCGCCTGAGCTCTCAGTCGCAAGAACCTTCAGAAGTACGCCTGCAAGTACTCCTCATGGTCCGGTGTGCACTAGAATAGGGCTTGGGCAGTGACTGGCTTCGTCTGGAAGCCCTGGAAGGTAGTGACTAGCATATCTTTTAGCTTCTGCCATGACGTAATTATTCCCAGCCGAAGAGAAGAATACCATGTTTGAGCCACACTTCTGACTGCCACGACGAAGGATTTCGCCATGACTGCAGTGTTGCCCCCATATGAGGATATAGTTGCATCGTAGCTCATCAAAAACTGCTTCGGATCTGAGTGCCCATCATACATGGGGAGCTGAGGTGGCTTGTAAGATGGTGGCCACGGGGTAGCTTGCAACTCTGCTGCTAGAGGAGAAGCATCATCAAAAGCAAAGTTACCATGATGAAAGTCATCGTACCATCATCATTGATTGGGCTTTCTTGACGAAGCTCCCTGTGTTGGGGCCTTCGGTCTTGGTCATCCTGAGTGTGAGGCATTTCTTCGGCAGCTTCGTCGGTCTTTCTCTGAAGATCGGTGAGCCGAAGCATCTTTTCCCTCTTTCTTTGCACCTGTTGTTGAATAGCCTCCAAGTCCCTGATCTCCTGGTTCAGCTCCTCCTCCTGAGGTGTTGGGCTAGTAGCCTTTCTCTTTTGGCTCCTAGATTCTCGCAGGGAGAGTGTCTCCTGATTTGTGTCCAGTGGCTGCAGGGCAGCCCCTGACGCTGTTGTCTTCTTTGGCGGCATGGTGAAGGTGGATGCTTGTCGAAGGTGGTCGTTTGAGTTCACCGAAGGTGGGCGGCAATGTTGGTCACTTGTTCTCAAATGTTGTAGATCAAGAACAAGGCAACACAATTGTTAATTTTTACGGACCTTCGTCTCCTGAAGCATTATTTCCACATGGGTATAATGCTCATCAGACGAAGGTCATGAAGGACATACCTTCATCATTTAATATGTGAATAGTAATGTGAAAGGATAAAGACAGTAACTGCATTTCATTAATTCATTTACATTTGCATCCCATAAAACATATGTGAGTATTAATAGTATTAATATTACATTGATACCTTCGGTTCGTTCGAAGGTGAAGACGCGAGAGTGATTACAAATCAGCATGAACACTACGGTGCTACTATTCATCTATTTATAGGTACGGGACACAGCCCAAGTAAAAGTACATTTATGTCGTTGACATTCATCTATAAGCATAACAAGAATCATTAAGGACTAAATAGTCTTTGTCCCTTTTCAGTCATCATCATACTTGGTCTTCGTCATCACATTAAGCTGAAACTCTTCGGCTATAGCTTCATCATCCGTTCTTATTACCTTCGGGCTACATCTTCACCCTGTCACGAGAGAAAACCTTCATCCCGAAGCCGAAGCCCCCCTATAATGATCCATGTCATACTAAAAACATATGGTTAGTCACGTTTTTGAGGACCTTCGGAAGAGGAAGGCCCCCAACAACATCCTATTCCACCATTGTGGTAGCACTTTTAATTATCTCAGGTTAAGCTTCATATTCTAATTAACACAATAATCTTGTCATGGACATTAAATAATCCAACAATAATGATAAGGCATGATCATAATTCCATATATAGCATCAATCCTAAAACCAGGTAGAGCAAAAGCAATACTACCCAATAGTTCATTTGTTTGCAAGGTGTAGGATAAACAAACTAGGTAACCTATTAGGTCCCATCAATTAACCCGAGCATGACACGGTGATTATCGAGAACATTATTAGGTGAAGAAAAGTAATCAAGGGCAAAACTTGCCTTACACTTGCGATAACCTTGTAGTCCAGATGTTGACCCAAAAGTTGGGCTTCAGATTCCTCGTCAACTCGCCTCTACTCCTACCAATACATAACAAGCAAATAATGGATATGGTAACATTACACAAAACAATATGAACAAACCACGTAAGAATATTATACGTGCCGCTACGAGATCGTAGGTTCGATAATAAAATCAGAGTTAAAACGAATAATTTAAGGATAAAACGATATTTTAAGCACAATATATCTAATAGATGTGATCTAACAGATATTGAATTTGAACAAAATATGTATAAATTAAAATATTTGAGTTGATATTAATCATTTTAACAATTATTTATAAAATACGTAGGTTAGAACTATAATTTCGATTAACTAGATTGCCTAGCTAATTAACATTAATTAACAAATAATTAATTAATTAAAATATGTGGCATAATTAAAACAATGTTATTACTACATACGCAAAATTAATATGAACATAACGCAACTTGAACAAATTAAAACAAATTATTTGATCTAGAAAATATCGTATTTTTAATAAATTAGTATGACTACAAAGAAATAGGTGACATGAAATCTGATTGATTGAATCGATTTGTTAATGGTGGGAAATATTTGTTTATAAAGGCATGAATCACAAATGCAAGCTTATCATGAGTGTCCTTACTATTAAATTCGTGTTGCATTACAGTCTTGCATATAAAAGGATGGTGGTTATCTATCAAGTGGGAAGTGTCAAGCCTATCACGCGGGAAAGAACCCAAACCTACCACTAACTTACCTTCCAATCAAGCCGTTTGATCCCACGCTGTTGTTGGACATCTCGGTTTTTGACGATGAACCGGAGAACAGATCGGCGAATCGGAAGCGCGGCGACGAAGCTCTCGCCGAGCCGATCACGACGATGTTCTGGGTAGCCCCAGAAGATAAACGGAAGGAGAGAAGTTTCTCACCAGAGTTGTCGCTAGAGTTAGGGAGGGAGTCGAACTTCGACGAGATGGGTATGACAGCTTATGGCTACGAGCTTAGTTGGGGGCGAGCTATTGTGGCTTGTATGGTGGTGGCATTGCTGCGAGGCTATAGAGGAGATGAGTCTATAGTTGATGGCTTGAGGTGTTAGGATAACACATATTTATATAGGTAGGAGGTGGACGATTACATGACAGATCCCATCTGATACTTATCTGTTAAAATCATATCATATCTGTTTGGGACTGTAACTATTTCTTTTATTCCAATAATATTGTTGTCATATTTATACTCCTAGAGTACTAATCACATTAGATCTCTAATTTAAATATTTTTTAGAATATATTTTTATTTAAATTTAAATTAAATTTATATGTGTTAGACGTGAGTTTGGAAGGAGGATTTTTCTTAAATACCTTATTATGATATTCTAATTTGTATCGACTCTACCTAAAGTACATCGCGTAAAAACAAACAAGATAAATCAACCAAATATACATCGACACACAATGATAGCTCATATTTTATTTCTAATTATAGGCGACAGAGGGAGCTATTCTTGCTTTGGGTTATAGTGCCTATATAAAGATAAAGACTTGTGATCCCATGAAACAGAAAGCCATCATTTGGATAGATCACAACTTTTACACTAAGTAAATATAGATTTTACAACATAGTCAAGAAACATGTAACCAGAATACATTTATGATTACAAAGGTCTTCTACGCTCTACTAGTACCTTTTCTTTTTCTAATTTCTGCTTTCTATTTCAAATTTAAAATTCAAGTCTAAATTAGAGCTAAGTTAAATTTTCTATTTCAAGTATAAATTGCAACAAATAAAAACTCAACATGAATGCAAAACTTTTTTTATTAATCAATTTATCCATTTAAGCAAATGTTTTAAACAATACATATAACTAAGTAGGAATAATTTATATAAGATGTTTTACCATAATAATTATTCAAGAAAATAATCCAAACACATAGCAAAAATTTTATATTTAACATTTATTTAAATTTTAGGAAAATAGTTTTAATTATAATTTTATTATAAAGACACTTTAAATTTGAAATCTTTAGATATTTTTTCTGAATCCTAAAAATAAGATTTTGGTGTGTTACAATCGTTAAACCTTAGCCTAATTCTTATCACGCTTCCCTTGTAGTTAACTGCTTGTATATATTGTAGAATAAAGTAACTATTGAGAAGGTTAAAGCTAAGAAAAATCTTAAATGCTATCGGTATAGAAAACAACTTCAACTTTGTGAATAAAAGTTTATACTGATATTATAATCGAGCTTTTTATTTGAAATTGTAATAGAAGCTTGTAGTCAACATTTTTATGAAACAATGACAAAATATTGTTGATGATGTCAATATTATGATTTTGGTGAGGAATATTTTGCCTCTATTCTATATCTTTGTGTCATGCTTTGTGATGAGTGAAACTTTAAAAAAATATCTTTTGAGACAAAGGCAAAAAACACTTTCCCTTCTTTTCATGCATAACAACGCATTAGATGAATGAAGCTCAACATGACTTTCTATTGTTGTAGCAAACATTGTTGAATGCATGAAATCAGCTTCCCTTCTCTCTTTCTTGTGATGCATAGCACAATGGCGCAAAAGCATGAATAGCATGATTAGATGAGAACATGTTGTAGTGATGATACAATAGAATGATGCATATTGTCGAATATGTTATAATGATAAAGTTGTAGCAATTGAACAATAATTGATTCCACATTCAAAATTCTGACTTCTTATAGATGATCTTGCTTTCATCCAATGGACTTTGGGATCTTTTTTCCTTTCTAATCCAGTCTTCCATCTAAAGGACTTCAGAGTCTTATCACCATTACTAGGTGATTTTATTTTTGACTCTACCTTCCATCTAGAAGACTTTAGAGTCTTATCAACATTACTGTGTGATTTTCTTATTGACCATGCCTTCTATCTAAAGGAGGTTGGAGTCTTATCAACATTACTGGGTGATTTTCTTATTGACTCTGCCTTCCATCTGAATGACTTTGGAGTCTTATCACCATTACCACATGATTTTCTTTTTAACTCTGTTGTCCATCTAAAAGACTTCGGAGTCTTATCACCAATACTGGGTGATTTTCTGTCCTCCCTTTTTTGTTAAACTCAAAGGTGTAACCCTAGGGTGAGATTTCACAATATGTCTGGGGGAATACTCACCCGTATATTTGATGGGAATAGCTACATGATTTACAAAGTCAGCCCTATTAAAAAACCTTACACTTCATCTGAGAAACAAAGGTATCCCTGTAAGTAAAAAAAGTGCTAACATGAAAACATAAAAAATTACATATATACTATACATCATATCTATGAAGCTCATCGACATTCCAAGATCTTGGGCTATCATTTTCCTCCATGTCTTTCAGTCTATACAAACCTAGTCAGTTTGAAGTTGTGCCCAAGAAAGGGCCTTGCCACTTCGACTGAAATTTTCCTAGGTATCTAGGTTGGTCACACTTCGCAACCCAAGGTGCCCCAGCAATATATTTTTCAATCATACTTTCCTATCTCACCATTTTTTGTTTAACTTTGGTATTTGTTGATTTGTTCGATTACTTCAGCTTGACCTATTCTATGTCATCCTTAGAGATTTTTTGCTAGTTAGCAACTTTGGCTGTACAGATAACCCTAGCTATTTTTTCTTAATTTCTTCTAGGGAATCTACTTCATCCATGAAGAGAAGCTTAAACGGAGTGAATCCAGTGGATCGAGATATTGAGGTATTGTGATTCCAAACTATCTTGACTAATTAATTGGGCCACTTTCCCTTCAATAGTTCAACTAAAGACTTCGAGACTTCTAATAGAATAATACCATTGGACTCTGGATGTCTTATTGATGCAAAGTGCATGGTTGCACCCACTTGTTTAGAGAAGGACCTAAAAGCTTCGGAATCAAACTATGTGCCATTGTCCATAGTCAACGACTTTGGCACACCGAAATGGAATATAATATTTTGCCAATAGAATTTTTGGATTGCAACCGAGGTTATGGTGGCCAATGGTTTTTCTTCAATCCATTTGGAGAAGTGTTATATTGCAACAACAACATATTTCAAATTCCCTTATGCCGGTGGCATTCAACCAATTACATCGATACCCTAGCTTTGTAAATGCCATGTTGATTGAATTAATTGGGTGAATGACGAAGGTTGCATTTGGTCCTTCACACGTATCTGATAGTTGTCACATGTTGTCACCAATTCCGCTACATCTGCAGCTGCCTTTGGCCAGTAGAAGCCTTGATGAAACACTTCGCCAAGCAATGCCCTAGGTCCAATATGAGCCCCACAAATTCCTGAATGAATGTCCCTCATCAGCTCTTGGCCTTTGGATCTAGATAAATGCCTTCTTTGAATATTTCCCCTTCTATAATCTTGTAAGGCTTTGTTCTGTCTTCCATCCTTTTCACCCAAACTTTGTCATTATGTGCGTAATTGCCCTTCAAAAATGTTATAATTTATGTTCTTCTATCCTCACTATGTGTTGCCAAAACTATCAAGACACCTCTTTCCAAAAGATCTACAGAAGGCGCCTTTAAGATTTCAAAGACAACTTCGGGTGGAAGAGGGAGCCCTGGGTTGTAGCCTTGGCTAGCATATCATTATGCTCATTATCAGATCTTGGTATATTATTATAGAAAACCCTTCACAGGAGTCTTACTTTCTTTGAATAGTATCAAGATAGTTTTCCAATGCTAGACTCTTAGCTCTACTGCTTTTGTCAACATGGCTAGTGATCACCTAAGAATTAGACTTGACGATTACTCTTTTAACACTCATGGCCTTCAACTTTTAGAGTGTGAGAAGGATGGCTTTGTATTATGCAATGTTATTAGTGCATTGAAATTCTAGCTTGGGTGCATATGAAGTCCTCACCCTTGAAGGGGTGATATAATAACAACAACAGTCCCT
Source organism: Zea luxurians (assembly GCA_029449295.1). Classification (NCBI taxonomy): domain Eukaryota; kingdom Viridiplantae; phylum Streptophyta; class Magnoliopsida; order Poales; family Poaceae; genus Zea; species Zea luxurians. The sequence goes on from JAOPSE010000586.1 coordinate 115,656, forward strand.
ACTCCGTAGGAACCTTAGGACCCATCATAGAAAACTATCCAAATGGCTTCATCACATGTGCTTGATGATTCCTGTGAGCTTGGTGTCCAATTAACAATGAAATATAGAAGATTGATACACGAAGTCTATGACAAATTCATTCAGCTCAGCAGCCAATTTTCCAATTCGCCCAATGGCTTCTCAATTTTTTATAATGTCCCTCAATGGTTGAGACGAAGGTACAATGATGTTTTGAGACTAAAAGTAATGCAAAAGCTTTCTCGAGGACATTAAGAGAACATACAATACCTTTTCAGTTTCTAAGTAGTTTTGCTTGGATGTTCCAAGCACTTATGAGATGAAGTATACAAGCACTTGCTTTTTGTAGATCCCTTCTAGATTCTCATGTACCAAGGCTGCACTTGCACTTATAGTGGAATGGGAGGCAGAGACATACAACAATAATAGAGCCCTTGGTGATGGTGGTGAAAAGGTTGTTAGCTGGATAAAATATTGCTTCAGCTCTTCGAAGGCTTGTTGTTAGGCTAGCCCCCATTAGAATACTTGAACTGATTTTAGTACTTCGAAGAAAGGTAAGCTTCACTCTATTGATCTTAAGATGAACCTGTTTAAATATGTGAGTCTGCCTACCAACCGTAGAGTTCCTTTTCTTGATTTTTGTGGCTCCATTCAAAGTATGACTTCTATCTTATAGGCATTAGTCTCAATTCCCTTGGTTAATAGTAGGCAACCAAGAAACTTTTCTTGGTTAACTTGGAGGACACATTTATTAGGATTAATTTTTAGACCGGCTCTTTGGATGTTGCTGATGGTTTCTTTTAGATTTGAAATGTGGTTTTCTTGCTTCGCGCTTCTTACACTGATATCATTCACATATTTAGCACATTTTTGCTAACTTAGGTGCTCAATACCTTGCTTGCCATTCTGCTAGAGCGTCCACCAGCATTCTTCATCCCCTCAAGCATTCAAAGGTAACAATATGTACCAATAGGTGTTATGAAGCTAACCTTTGGCATGACCTCTTTCTTTATCCATATCTGATGACATCCAAAATAGCAATCCAATATGCTCATAAGCTCTGAAGTGGATGTTGCATCTATGAGAGAGACAATCCTAGGCAAAGGAGACTCATCCTTTTTCGGGGAAGCTTTGTTAAAATATGTGAAGTCAAAACACATTCTCCACTTCCCCATTTGATTTCTTTACATTATTAGAAAGCCACTCTAGGTAAGCATATTCCCTAACAACTCTAGCACTAAGGAGCCTTTTGACTTATGCTTTCACACCTTCGGCCTTATTGTTGGACATCTTCCAAAGCTTTTGCTTTCTTGGTTTTATTTTATGGTCTATGTTGAGAGCATGCTCAATAATGGGCATGTCGATTCCACATAGATCATTAGCTAGCCAAGTAATGGCATCTTTGTTGTAGAATAAAATCTTTTTTAGCTACCCTTCTAGCTCTTCGGTCAACTGTGATCCAAAAAGGACCTTTTAATCTACTACATCTTCATAGAGGAGCACTGGCTTCGGCTGATCCACTAAATCTACTTTTTCATTGTTTTGCTTATTCTAGGCTTGTGCTTCGGTCTCATCAATATTGTGTATAGCCTTTGAAGATACATAACTTCCTTCAACTCTTTTGGCATCCTATTGGCTACCATGTACTAATATTGGGCCTTAGTTGCTTGGTATCTTTATACATAGATATGTTGGGTGTATAATGGCTTTGAAGGCATTCAAAGTCCCTTTGCCGATGATTGCATTATATGGGTATTCCATGTCAACAATATCAAATGTGATATCTTCAATTCTGCTGATGTGCACATAGTCAAAGGTTAGTGTCATGCTCATTTTCCCAAGTGCTGCAACTTGCTATCCTCCAAAGCCACAGACTGGGTTTATGCTTCATGCAACTTGTCTTCGGGCTCTTGCAGCTACTTGAAGGCTTTAGTGAAGATGATATTCACTGCACTGCCTATATCCACTAGGACATTATCAACCACAAACCTTTTATATTACAAGATATCATCATGTCATAAGTGTGTGGGTAATCCTTAGGCTAATGTTCTTCTTAAGAGAATGTTATCGGTACATGAGACCACCTTGACCTGATATATGGTCCTTGTACTCCTGCATGTTGTAGCATTCTTTATGCTTCCTTCTTCTATTTCTTATTGTTTTTTGCTCGGAGCTAGACCCCTCCATAATAGGGAGTATGAGTTGACCTTGACTCTTTGGAAATACATCAAAGATGATGTAACTTGCCATGTTCTTCTTTGGAGGTGTAATGAAGAGTTGTAATTGGTCATGAGTTCATTTGAAGTGGTGCCAATGTTGGGCACCTATCAAGATTCCTCTGGAGAATCAAAATAGAGCAACATGATTAAATCAATATCGCTCCCTCTCCCTTTGATTTACTCACGATGAATGAGTAAGTCAAAAGGAGAAGGTTAAAATGAATAAGTAGAAATGTTCAACAAAATAAAACATGAAAACATGAGAATGTGGGTACACATAATTTATACGTCATGAGCTGCATCCCTTTTATTTTCATTCTTTTAACTACATATGATTACAAAGATACTTTTAGAAATTTGATGGTAGTTTAGAGATGTTTACGTTGTACAACTTCGGATGCTAAGCGATCCGAGAATAGGCATATATATGAATAGTAGAGAAGTGCCCCATGCCTGGGCACTGCATTGCTTTTTATAGTGGTGGCACGACGTACAACTTCATATGAAATTACGCTTATGTCCTTAAATTCTATATATATGATCTATAGTGACTATTGAGGGTGTTGTTATGCATGCCACTTGAATATCCCTTCGTCTCCTGATCGTATGCTTCAAACACTTCAGGGTGCTTTGTTTGAGTATTCACTACAAGAATATTGACCTTCTATGACATTCTGATGGTATCATAAGCGTCACAGAAGGTGCATAATTAAAGGTCTTCTGTGATGAAACATAATAAATAATGACATTCCTAAGAATATTCCTCCTTAGGAACATCATAATTTTTTATGTTTCATCACAGAAGACCTTTAATTATGCACCTTCTGTGACACTTATGATACCATCAAAACGTCATAGAAGGTCAATATTCTTATAGTGATTGGTGATTAAGCTACCACATATTTCCTTAATCTGGAGATCGCTACGATGAAGGTCATCCTATCATTCCTGCAACAAACTCGAAGATGATTGAGATTCATTAGTTTGAGGACCTTCGGCGAAGGCACACCCCAACACTCATGCCCAGGCAAATATGTATTATAAGAAGATTTTAGTGCAATCGATGAACATGAAGTGGGGATCTGCGTCCATCTACTTATCTAGGAAGCAATGCCGTCAGTTACATTGTTCTTCGATATTTTGTCTTGTGATTGTAAACAAATATATATATATATGTGTGTGTGCATGTGATAGTTCTATGGATGGTGAACCACCAGGAGGCTTGCCATTCTCTATGTAGACTCTAGGCTTCAAAAGATTTCTTGGATATATAATAGAAGCATATATAAAACTAGGGAATGATCCTAAGGACACTTATGTCACTGATGGCCATATCTGTAATGCTAAACACGTGACAAGTTGTATTATACCAATATTTCCAATGACTATTGATATAACTTACATATATAGAAAGCTGCCACTAGAGTAGCATCGAGCGTTGTCGAGGTTTATATTGTTGGACACCATGGCATAGATTCTTCAAATGTAGAGTTGTTGTGTAGTTAATCATGCACAGATTGTCTAGTGAGTGGTCTACACTTTGTATTTATTGTACCAAATTTATTATTACCTTACATGGTTTGTTTCTATTACATACATAATATGGTCAAGAAATAGTGAATCAATTTAGAGAGGATTGCAATTGGCGAGCGGTACTAGTTGATCATTTTGTGGTGCATGCTAGTGAAGTTGGAAAGAGCCACAAAAGGTATGATACTATATTTCTCAAATTCTATAATGCAAATACACAAATTGATGTTCTAAATTGTTTGTGTTGTAGGTACTCCATGTTTAATGGAGTGGTTGACTCTAGGTATAGGGCTTTGGGTTACAGTTTTGGGTTTAGATCAGAGCTTAGAAGGTAGTGTCCTCGTCACAAAGATCTAGAGATAGTAGCCATCGATGGAATGCACAAGAGGAGTTGCTTCTGATTTAAGAAGTAATGAGTCTACGTGATGAAAAAACATGTAATTCTAAGAGTATGATCGTCGACATCAAGACTTGAAGTGACATCATGACAGTGGGTGCTAGATGTTTGGGAGAGAATAAACCAAATACAAAATAGAGAAATAAATTGTATTGGATTAAAGTTTTCATGTTTTTGAATATATAGTATGATGTTGGATATTTATAGGTGATCCATCTTCGTAATTATGGAAAAAGATTTAACTACACTTGAACTATAAAGTTACAATTGCTTGTTTGCTTTAGGATAAATTGGTCAATTTCTATTTTCACTAGTCATCATGTCCTCAATGATGTTCAGTCTTTGTAAACATGTTTAACTTCTAGCAAAGATTATTTGTAATCTTTGTTTGGTTGCACAATGATGTAACTCATTCTTATAAGGCTTCATTGGACATCTATCTGTATGTCAAGCCTTCATAAAGATGAAGTTTCGCATACCTTAGGGTTTAGTAGATGAAGCTTCGTGTATCTTGCCTTCGCTAGCGAGACGTTCTAGCAAAAGGTGGAGCCTTTGTGTTTATGTGCATTGATTCCTTATTTCTTATCACTTTTATTGTTTTGTATAACATGAATTTGATTATGTAAGCTAATGCCAACAACAAATGGTCATTATTTAGCTCCTAATTATTGAGAGGTGCATTTGCTTGTGCTGAAATCCCTAGTAGCTATAGTTGAAACCTAGCTAAAAGCACAAGCCAAATTTCAGGCACATGGATAGTTGTTGGTCACTTGCTTTCAAATGCTACATGACATAAAAACAAGGCAACACAAGTTAAGAATATGAGCCTTCATCTACACGTCGTTACTTGTTCAAAGTAACAACAGGAAGATGAAGGTTCTAGAGAGGAAATGTGAACGAAAGAATATTAAATGACAGGGTAATAAGCAACAAAGTACAAGACTCATCTCTCATGTCTTAGCATTTTCATTCCATTTCCCTTCATATTAAACAAGTTTACAAACATACCTTCATCTTCTTTACACAAGATAGCTCGAAGATACTTCGAAGGCTAAGCAAGATGAAGGTAAGGCCCTTGAAAGGGTGAATTTATACATAATATTGTTCACCTATTTATAGGTATGTTGAACAACCTCATGAAATTACATGTATGCCCACGAAGTTCACATATATGATTAACAAATGGTATAGGGGCAATAATGTCTTTTCTCTTTATTTCTTGTTGTATAAAACTTTAGCTTCTTTCCCTTCGCTACCTCGCTCTTAAACCTTTGTTTACGTCGAAGCAAGCAACCTTTGTCTTGCGTCCTTTCCGCGCATACACACTACATACGAAGCTTTTTGTTGGGACCATGCTTCGTCGCCGAAGGTCCTGAAGGAAGAAACACCTTCGGCAAAACCTGTTTATACGTGACACCGAAACTACCGCTCATGAAGCTTCGATATTATAGCGTATTCGAAGATGAAGGATCGAACCGACTTAAAGATGGAATGACTTTTTAGTCCATGAGGGTCTGAGTCATAATTGTAATCTCTTGTAAGGGGTATGATTGTAATTTCTTACAGGCTGCGTCATGTGCCTATAAATAGTGAACAGTACTCCTTTACTGCTCACGGAATCTTGTAATTGCTAACGCATTACTCTGGAATTATTGTCTTCTGCCAAGGCGAAGGTATAAATGTAAATAAACATCATGTTTTAATATGCCAATTTATATTATAAAATAAGTAAATAACGTTATTTATTCTTGGTATTCTTTAACGTTTTATATTTTATATTTCATTCCGCATTATTTTATCTCTGAACACGAAGGTAGGACCTTCGTGATTTATCATCCATAACCTTCGTCCGAAGCTCATTAAATCCTTAGGGAAATAATGCTTCAGCGGACGAAGGGTTTTAACATTTAACATTCTATGTTGCCTTGTTCTTAATTCATAGCATTTGAGAACAAGTCCCCAACATTGGCGCCCACCTCCGGTGAACTCACTTCCACTTTTTTGAGACGATGGCTTCGTTCAAGAATCAAGCTGGAACTGCTTCGGCTCTAAAGCTGATCCTCCCGATAACAGGCGGTTCATGTTCAGAGCCGGCTAACAAGAAATAGAAGGAGGCACAGAGAAGAGTACAACATGTAGGGGTACAAGGACCCTTCATCAAGTCAAGATGGTCTCACATTCCAATTACCTTCTCTCAAGAAGATCTTCAGCTCAAGGATTACCCACACAATGATGCTATGGTTATCTCTTGTGTGATCAAAGGATTTCTGGTCCACAATGTTTTGGTTGATACAGACAGTGCAGCGGATATTGTATTTGCTAAGGCCTTCAGACAAATGCAAGAGCCCGAAGACAAGATTCATGATGCTATGCACCCTCTTTGTGGCTTCGGAGGAAGGCAGATTGTAGCACTTGGTAAGATTATCATGCCAGTGACCTTCGGATTCATCAACAATACAAGGATTGAGCAAGTTGTGTTTGACATTGTCGACATGGAGCATCCTTATAATGCTATCATTGGTCGCGGAACACTCAATGCTTTCGAAGCAATTCTTCATCCAGCATATCTTTGCATGAAGATACCTTCGGATCAGGGACCTATTGCTATTCATGGGAGTCAAGAAGCTGCCAGAAAGGCCGAGGGGAATTGGACTGATTCAAAAGCAATCCAAAATATAGATGAAGCCGAAGCTTGTGAGCAGTACAAGTATAGAAGGGAGAAGGCTGCTTCGGCCGATCAGCCGAAACCCATGCTTTTATGCGAAGATATCGCAGAGTAGAAGGTGTTGCTGGGATCTCAATTGTCTGAGCAGCAAGAGAAAACCCTGATAAGGTTTCTCTTCAACAACAAAGATGTCTTTGCATGGTCAGCTAACTATCTCTGTGGCGTCAACAGGGATGTTATTGAACACTCGCTCAATGTTGATCCATCTTTCAGACCCAGAAAGTAGAGGCTTTGGAAGATGTCTGATGACAAGGCCGAAGGTGCTCGAAATGAAGTAAAAAGACTCCTCAGCGCCGGAGTTATTAGAGAAGTGAAGTATCCAAAATGGCTAGCTAACACTGTTATGGTAAAAAAGGCCAATGGCAAATGGAGGATGTGTATTGATTTTACTGATCTCAACAAGGCCTGTCCGAAGGATGAGTTTCCATTGCCAAGGATAGATTCCCTAGTTGATGCAGCAGCTTCATCAGAACTTATGAGTCTATTGGATTGCTATTCAGGCTATCATCAAATTTGGATGAAGAAGGAGGATGAGCCAAAAACCAGCTTCATAACCCCTAGCGGAACATATTGTTACCTTCGGATGCCTGAGGGGCTCAAGAATGCTGGAGGAAGCTTCAGCAGAATGACAGCAAAGGTTCTTCATTCTCAGATAGGCAGCAATGTGCTAACTTATGTTGATGATATCATTGTAAAAAGCACGAAGCAAGAAAATCACATTGCTGATCTGCAGGAGACTTTCGCTAATTTTAGACAGGCTGGTCTAAAATTGAATCTAGAAAAGTGTGTTTTCGGAGTGAAGAAGGGGAAATTCCTTGGCTGCCTAGTTTCAACAAAAGGGATTGAGGCTAATCCAAATAAAATCGAAGCTATCCTTCGAATGGAACCACCAAGCACAAAGAAGGGGGCTCAACGATTGATAGGAAGACTGGCATCTCTCAACAGATTCATATCTAGATCAGCAGAGAGAAATTTACCATTCTTCGAAGTGCTGAAGTCAGCCGAAGTTTTTCAATGGGGACCAGTTCAGTAGAGAGCCTTCGAAGAGCTGAAGCAATATTTGATATACCTAACGACACTAACTCCACCAACGCCAGGGGCTCCTCTGTTATTATATGTGGCAGCTTCGCACTCAGCGGTAAGTGCAGCACTTGTCCAAGAGAAGCTTGAAGGGCAAGTCAAAAAGCAAGCCCCAATATACTTTGTATCCGAAGTTCTTAGTTTATCAAAGAAAAATTATACAGAATTGGAGAAGGTGTTGTATGCTGTTTTGATGGCCTTCAGGAAGCTTCGGCATTATTTTCAAGCATACAATATAATTGTCCCTTCTTCACAACCATTGAAGGATATTATGAGAAATAGAGAAGCTACTGGAAGGGTTGGAAAATGGGCTGCGGAACTCAATGAGTTCTGCATTGATTATGTGCATAGATCTTCGATTCAGTCCCAAGCGTTAGCAGACTTCATTGTTGACTAGACACCAGGGGCTCAGGAAGAAGAAGCGAGTAAAGACGTCGAAGTTTGGACAGTATTCTGCGATGGTTCTTGGGGAACCTTCGGGGCAGGAGCAGCCGTTGTGTTGGTCGCACCCTCTAAAGTTAAAACTTGCTACGCAGCAAGACTTGATTTCAGTTGCACAAATAACATTGATGAGTACGAAGCTTTGCTCTTGGATCTTCGGAAGTTAAAGGCAATGGGAATTAGAAGGGCGGTTCTTAAAACTGATTCCCAGGTTATTTCTGGTCATATTGACAAGAGTTATAAAGCAAGAGACCCGAAGCTTGAGAAATATTTAGACACGGTCCGAAGGATTGAGGCTTCCTTTGAAGGATTTTCTGTCAAAAATATTCCTCGAGGAGAAAATGAACATGCTGATTTGCTAGCCAAGTCAGCAGCACAGGGGCTGCCCTTACCTTCGGAAGTATTTTTCGAAACAATAAAAGCACCTTCGGTTGAACTTCTTGAAAGAGCAATCCTCAACATATCTCCTGTTTATAGTGAAGACTGGAGAACTGAGATCATCTCTTTCCTTCAGGGTAACTTTCTTTCAGATGACGAAGCTTATAACAAGAGGATAGAGGCAAGAGCTCGACCATATGTTATAATAGAAGGGGAGCTGTACAAGCATGGGGTCTGTTCTCCACTACTCAAGTGTTTATCCAGAGCCGAAGGTATAGAATTGATGAAGGAAATACACGCAGGCCTGTGTGGATCTCACATTGGATCTAGGCCTTTGCTTGGAAAAGTTTTTCGTCAAGGATTTTATTGGCCAAAGGCAGCTTTGGATGCAGCGGAATTAGTCCAAAAGTGCGAAGGTTGTCAGAAATGTGCAAGAGATCAAAAACAACCTTCGTCTCTAACCCAGTTAATACAACCCACTTGGCCATTGCAAAGGTGGGGTCTTGATTTGTTAGGTCCGTTACCACCAGCACAAGGGAACTTAAGATATGTTGTAGAGGCAGTGGAATATTTTTCTAAGTGGATTGAGGCAAAGCCTTTAGCCACAATAACTTCGGTCACTATTCAAAAGTTTTTCTGGCAAAATATTGTCTGTCGCTTCGGAGTGCCGAAGGCTATTACTGTGGATAATGGAACGCAGTTTGATTCTGAAGCTTTCAGAGAATTTTGTGAACAAATTGGCACGAAGATCCATTTTGCATCAGTTCGGCATCTGGAGTCAAATGGACTTGTTGAAAGGGCTAATGGCATCATAATGACAGGAATAATGAAGTTAATCTTCAATCAGCCCAGGGGAAAGTGGCCAGACGAATTAATCAAAGTGGCGTGGAGCCACAACACAACAATATCAAGATCAACAGGTTTTACACCATTTAAATTATTATTTGGTGACGAAGCAATAACTCCGGAAGAAGCAAAAGCAGGATCAATAAGAATAGTAGCTTCGGCAGAAGACGAAGCTGAAGTTGATTACTCTGTGGAAAGAGATGCTATAGAAGGGATCATGCTTCAAGCTGTGGAAAACATCAATAAATACCAAGCTAAAACAATAAAATGACGTGATAGAAAGGTTCAGCTAAAGAATATTGAACCAGGACATTTGGTGCTTCGGAGAGTAGCCAACCCAGAGACAGTAGACAAGTTACAGCTGAAGTGGGAAGGACCTTTTCTTGTAGTATCTTCGTCAAGACCCGGTTCCTACAGATTGAAGGATATGGACGGCAACGACATTCCTAGATCATGGAATGCGGATGAGCTTCGGCGATATTATGTTTAGCTTGATGTAATTTTTTCTATTCTTTCTTGTGGCACCCTTTTCCTTTCCAAAGGGGGAGAAAGGTTTTTAATGGGGCCACAACATGTAATTTTTCTTTTTCTTATTTCAATTCTATAAGAGCAATATCCCCCAAAGATGTAAATATAAAAAATGAGAACGCACCATCGAGTGCAAAAAGGAAAAAGAAAAGAAAACAGGGAGAAGCTCAAAAGTCGTTCCTAAGGGAATGCAGAGCTTAGAGCGAAAAATAAACGCTGATTCCGCCGAAGTAAAAGGCGAAGAAGCTCCTAAGGGAGGCTTACAACGAAAAATAAACGCTGATTCCGCCGAAGTAAAAGGCGAAGAAGCTCCTAAGGGAGGCTTACAGCGAAAAGTTAGCGCTGATACACCGAAAAATAAACGGTGAAGCCGAAAAATAAGCGGCAAAAAGATCTGAGTCATTCCTAAGGGAATGAAGGCTATGATTATGGCTTCGAATATATATTCAGATATTCATTTGCACGATACATTACATCATGACATTTGCATTCATAAACATTCATTTAGATATACATAGGATCATTATCATCATATCATACAGAAAAGGCAGATGCTTCGGCTATGAGGATAAAGCTTTGGAGAAAAAACAAATTTTCATGCTTCGTTGTGTACGAAAAGAAGGGAAGGTGTTTTTCGCCTTCGGCTCAAAAAGAAAAATTTCGTCGACAGCAAAGCAGGTCATACACGGACAAAGGGGAAAAGATATATTACAAGGTACGCACAAATTTACGTAAGTTTCTTTACAATCATATTACAAAATTTTCTCTAGAATCTTATGCAGCAAAGTCTTTCAGAGCATTTGTTAAGGCTTCAGCTCGTCATTCTTCAGCTTCATCATCCTGTACATATTAACAGAATGAGAAAGGTGCAGAGTTCAAGGAGAAGGTAAAAGTAACAAGTATAAGCTTCTCACTGCTTAAGGTGGCTCCGAGCTTCGTCACCAGCCATTTTTCGCCCGCCGTTTATCCAAATCTGGGTCATAAACCTGTTTCCTATGCTTCGAGCTAGGCTGGGATGTCAACCAAATCTGCTGGCGACAAGCTGAAGTTTGGCCTATTAACAATTTTCCCGTGTGTACAGCCAGCCTTAAGGAAAGCAGTAGCCGTGCCTCGAGAAGCTAACAGGGCGCAGAAATCGGCATGCCCAGCGATAACTTCGTCAAGTGCATCAACTTTGCCCTCAATATATTCAAAGGTGCTTGGCAGGTTGTCAGCTGAAGGTGTAAACTTATCAGAGCTGGCTCCAATTGAGTAAAACACATCCTTCAGCCGCTGCACACATCGGCTGCCGAAATCTAAGCATTTTTCCTGAAGCTCTTTCAATGATTTCTGCAAATTTGAATTCTTCTCAATTTCGGTCTTGAGACTTGTTTCGAGATTTTTCTTTTCTTGCTCAGATTTTTCTGATTTTATGAGTAATTCGCTGTTTAATTTCTCAATTTTGGCTTGAGCTTCAGCCAGCGAACCTTCCATAGAGTGAATGACGAAGTCTTTCTTCTCCAAGGTAGCTTCATGATCTTTAACTTTGTTTTCAAGGTCTTGAATGACGAAGTCCTTTTTCTTCAAAGCAGCTTCATAATTTTCGACTTTATTTTCTAGATCTTTGATAGTAGCTTCGTTTTTTCGTCTTCAAGATCTTGTTGCATCCTCAGCACTTTGCTTAGTAATATACTCTACCAAAACAACCTTCGTCAGAAAACATCTTAATTCAAAAAGCAATAAAAAGTTGAGTTTGTACCTTGAAATTAGCATAGAGCAAGCTACCGGCGATATGCTGTCGCTGGTACCTGCAGAGGTCCGCTTCAATCTTCGGCAGGCCAACGCTCTTTGAGAAAGTCCTAACAACCTTGGCCTCGGTTCGATTTCGAAGGCATCTTAGTTTCCCTTCATTGACTCCGCCAAACAGCAGAGACCCTGGTTTGTATCCACAAGATATAGCGTATTTCTTTAGCTCTTCTTTCTCAGCTTCTGATAATTCTTGTCCAAGTATATCTTGAAAATTAAAGTTTTCTTCTTCCAAAGTGTCTTCAATTTGTTCTTTTCCTTTCTCAATTGTCGTGTCCCCCACGGCCGCAACAGCTTCTTCTTCAGCCATTTTCAGAAGCATGTTATCAATATCACCAAGTGTGGTTTCTAGATTAGGATCTTCGGTGGTCTCGGTTTCGGCTCCGGTGGCTTCGGCTCCGGTGGTTTCGGCTCCGGTGGCTGTGGTTTCGGCAGTGACAGTGCTTTCAATAAATGGTATTTTCGACGCCGATGTCGGTGACGGTGTCTGATGAATGACATCGGCCACTTGGATAATTCTCCGTTTTTTCGGCTTAGCGGGACTTTCTGTTGCCGAAGGTTCTTTTTCCTTCTGAAAAAACTTCGTCAGTTCTAGCGCCAGCGGACTTAGCTTGATAGGCAAAGGTTCAGTCATTACCTTTAGAATCTCTTCCACTTCAGCAGCAGAAGGTGTTGCAGGAGCTTCCTCCTCTTGGGCCGACGTCTTTGGTTTTGGGGATGCAGCTTTTCTTTTCTTAGGAGCAGCTATCTTCGGCTCAGTGCTCAGCTTTCTTTTCTCAGAAATTTCTTTGTCTTTTTTAGCCAATTTGGTGCCTTCTTTGTCAAGGATGCTGGCAATCCTTTTTCTTTTCTGGCCTTCGGCATCTCCGCCCAGCTGCTCATAATCAGGGTAATCAAAATTCAGGGCATCCAGCACCCGATTCAATCTTCGTTTCGGACGAGTGCCGAAGGCTGTAGTCATTAACTGATCTTCTTTCTTAGAGTAGTTGCCGAGGATATCGTTGCACATGACCTCAATTGTGTCCAACCACTCTTGGCAGGGTGCTTTAAAATGTTTCTTAAACTTGTAGTGATAAGGCAATCGAACAAGTTCTCCCTTCTTCTTTTCTCCCTCTAGCTTCAGCATCTCCCATTCCCTCAGTGTTGGGAACACTTTAAAAGCTAAAAATTCCTGCACTAAGTCTCTAGTGCCAATATGATCTGAAATCACTCGAAATTCAGCCAAAGCAATCTGACTCGGGCTCCCCATTATCATGTTGCATCGAGGCCTCGTCTCTCCGAAGGTTAGTTCTAGCGGACTCTGGACCAATTTACCTTCATCTTCATCAACTTTAACATAAAACCATTCAGACTTCCATCCGGTTGGCCATTTGCTTCGATAGCTTATCACTGGAAACTTCGTAGTCTTGCGATAAGCAAAGTTGTAGCAGCCAAAATTCTCGTGCAGACCATCTCCTCTGGCTTTAGTCTGGTAGTGTAATTCATGAACTCGGCAGAAACCCTCACCGAACGGTTCCACTCCCTGGCTATGAAGGGCCCAAATATAAACACTTAACCTAACGATAGCATTAGGGGTCAGCTGATGAAGGTAAATCCCAAACTTCTTCAGTACAATAGCAATCATCCTGTTTAGGGGGGACCTTAAACCAGCTTTAAGAAAACTTTTGAAGACTACTACCTCATCCTTTCCTGGCTTTGGGATAGTTTCTTCTCCACCAAAACGAATTAATTCCTTCTTGGCCTCACTAAAATAACCCAGCTTAACCATTTTAGGAAGATCAGCTTCAGAGATGGTGGACTTTCCAAATTCCAGATGACTAGGTTTACTTGGCACCCCGCAGCTGTACTCATCTTCGGAACCAACTTCTTCAACATCAGCTTGTGTTGCTTCGGCTGCAGGTGTGTCCTCTGATGAAACCAGCCCAGAACGCCTCATTGCTTCGGAAATCGGAACAGTTTCAGTGGCTTCGGTCTCATCTCCATCACGCTCAACCCTAGCAGTGGAGCGTACTCTGGCCATTTGATTATAAATTTTTTGGAAGTTTTTTGGAAATTAATAACCTTTTTTCCGAAGCTCTTCTTGTGACAAAGCAGAATCCAAAGTGGTGCTTCGTTTGAATGCAAAAGTCAAGCTTCGGCTATGGTTAAATTTTTGGCAGCAAAACAGTGCAATAGCAATGAATGATGTGGTAACTTCACACCTATCCGTCTGTTTATATAGTGCTGCAGGTAAGAAGGTGAATCGTCAAGTCTTTTACACCGGACAAACAGTCGCTCGCACCCACTGAACGGTGGGCCACAAAACCCGAGAAGGTGAACCTGCATGGTGGGACCGCTTCGCGCTCGGAAATTGTATCGTTTCCCGGCAACGAGCTCAGGGAAGGTGTTTTTCGGACCTTCGGCTTCCCGAAGCCTAAGAGACTTTTTTCACGGATCAAGCTCGTTACGAAAAACGATCTAGCACCGCGAAGGAGCTACTGTTGGGACCATGCTTCGTCGTCGAAGGTCCTGAAGGAAGAAACACCTTCGGCAAAACCTGTTTATACGTGACACCGAAACTACCGCTCATGAAGCTTCGATATTATAGCGTATCCAAAGATGAAGGATCGAACCGACTTAAAGATAGAACGACTTTTTAGTCCATGAGGGTCTGAGTCATAATTGTAATCTCTTGTAAGGGGTATGATTGTAATTTCTTACAGGCTGCGTCCTGTGCCTATAAATAGTGAACAGTACTCCTTTACTGCTCACGGAATCTTGTAATTGCTAACGCATTACTCTAGAATTATTGTCTTCTGCCAAGGCGAAGGTATAAATGTAAATAAACATCATGTTTTAATATGCCAATTTATATTATAAAATAAGTAAATAACGTTATTTATTCTTGGTATTCTTTAACGTTTTATATTTTATATTTCATTTCGCATTATTTTATCTCTGAACACGAAGGTAGGACTATCGTGATTTATCATCCATAACCTTCGTCCGAAGCTGATTAAATCCTTAGGGAAATAATGCTTCAGCGGACGAAGGGTTTTAACATTTAACATTCTATGTTGCCTTGTTCTTAATTCATAGCATTTGAGAACAAGTTCCCAACACTTTTCTATCCACTTCTTCATGCGAAGGCCAACTTCATCCGTTCTTTACTGCATACCTGAAACACATTTGCATACATCAGAGTTAAAGGCGTTTTGAGGATCTTCGGCAAGACAGGCCCCCGACAATAGCTATTCTCACAACACTGTTATTCAAGGCAAAAATCTTTGGTTATATTCCATCCTTTCAAGCCTTCGGTTATTGTCTCTTTCTATGTCAACTTTGGCCTTCTACTTCTCTTTTTACTATTATCATGCCATAGAATCCCAATACTCGCTGGTGCCTCCGGTGGTCTTTGTTGGGTATGTCCAAACCATGCCAATCGGTCTTGGACAAGCTTTTTTTAATTGTCGTTCTAGACCCCATCTCTTCATGTATGGCCACAAATTGAACGCAACATACATATTTTTGCAACACTTATCTGTTGAACATGTCTTTTGTAGGCTCATATTCTGCATCATAGAACATTGTAGGTCTAACCGTTATGCTATAAAAAGACCTACTATGTTGTATGGTGAAAATTGTTGGACTGCAAAAAGTTGACATGTTCAGTATATAAGTGTTGAGGAAATCAATATGTTATGTTAGATTTGTGTCCATATAAGGAATCAGATCTAAAACGATGATATTAGTGATAGGATAGAGGTAGCACTAAATAAAAAAACTTGTGTCACATCGATTTAGATGCTTTGGACATATCTAACAGAGACCTTTTTGGGCATTAGTGCATAGTGGAATTCTATTGCGTAGTAGCAGTGAGAAGATAGTTAGAGCCTAAAGTTGAGAAAGAAACAATAAAAGGAGATTTGAAAGAATAAATATATCTAAAAATTTAGCCTTAGAGATGGCGCATGGAAAAGAACTATTTATATCTGAACATTAACTTTGATGTACTCTAATTTGATTACTCCAATTTGGTGTGGTCTCCATCGCATCCACTCCTTCGCTTAAAAATCAATTATTGTTTGGGTTCATGATAACTGCAGTTGTTCGATTACATAAAAAATGAAGATTGGGAGTAGATTTTGGAAAATCTTCAAGATGCTTTAATGGAGTATATTTGTTGGGTCAGATTAGTCTTTGGATTTGGCAACGGTCTAGATTTGTGAAGTCTGTCGCTGAAGATAAAAGAAGTTAGATCCATCCATGATCAGAATTATATGTCTTTTCCAATAATCGATTGTCGATGCAACACCATTTATTTATTACAGCTAAATTTACTTATAAATTGCTATAAGCATTTTTAGAGTTCTTTCAGTATTTTTAAATGTGTGGCTGATTTTTCCCTCCACAACTACATTTAGGACGAGTGAAATACTGATTGATTATTCTTTGTCCGTTATTTGGCATAGTACTAAAGTGTTTTTATGTTCTTACTCTTTCGACTTAATTATCTTTAGCTAGGTTTATAGCGTCAGCACCTATGTGCAAGGAACAGTTGACCTGGACAAAAGAATCTCCGCTATTTATGCAAGTTGATGTCATGGGCTCATGTGAAAGCAGTATTAGACTTTCCATCAATACTAAAAACGCATCGGCCGGTTCCCGTCAAATATGAAATTCGGTCTTCTATCAAATTTATTTTTTAACATCTTAGCAACATGCGGGACATTCACCCAGCTTTCATGACGCACTGAGAATAGAACATTTAGAACTACTAAGACTGACTTGTGAATCTAATAATCAGGTATGAAAACTGGCCTGGACCAGCGGCTGGTGACTCCGTGTTTCTTCATGAATCATGTTCATACACACAAATAGCTCCGTTTCAAAGAGAAAAAAAATACGAATATTTGACCGATATGGCTGTAGATTTAGTAGTTGCTGTATGGGACATTACATCAGGAAAAAAATTAAAAAAGTGACCCTATACAATGTATCAAGGACGGTCAAGTCGTATTATATTGAAGACAAATCTAAACAGGGAACAAACCTTATGGCAATAATGTTGCATGCACCGTCAAGCTAAGCACACCTTTTAATCGCGCGCGCTCTCTCATTATTGTTGGTCACTCAGTTCTCGACTCGTATACACAACTAAAAACAAGGCAACACAATATTAAAAAAGATAATCAACATCCGTCTTCGAGTAATCATCCCTTTAGGAAAACTTATTCGTAGACGGAAGTTAAGATTTTACTAAACGAATTATGGTTTAACATTATCAGTAAATAAATGAATGTAAAAGAAATTAAGAAGTTTGAACATGAAATTAATCTTACACATCGATAATATATTTATGCTCCTTCGTATACTAAATTTATAAACATACATTCCGCTCTAGAAAGTGATTTAGAGAGAAGGTGAAGAGAAGATTACACGCAACAGTTGTTAGGCCCTTCCCAAAAAGTATTTTATGCAGGACACTGTTCATCTATTTATAGCGAGTCTTACAGCTTCGTACAATATTACATTTATGTCCTCAGAGATTACACACAGAGTTTACAAATAGCACAGGGACAACATTGTCTTTTGCCCTCAGCGACTTGGATAACACCTTCTCCTTGTATCATCTTCCTGTGTTGTTATGACGAAGCTACCTTCGTTACCCTTCCATCATTTCGCATCGAAGCTATTCTGGTTCCGAAGCTCCTGTAATACTTGGCAACATGTTGATAACAAATGGTTAGCCGTGTTTTTGAGGACCTTCGGAAGATGAAGGCCCCCAACAGTAGCCCCTCGCAGTATTACTTTGTTTCTTTGTAACAAACTCCTGCGAAACAAACGAAGGCCTCTTGGCGAAGATTCGAAAAAACACCTTCCCTTCAATAGAATAGCGAAACCTTCTGAACCGTGGGGGCCACTTTGCAGTGGGGTTTTGTGTATATATATGAGGGTTGTGACAAAATATTTTTCGTGCCATCGACTTACAGTTGTTTTTTCTGAGCTATTGCAATTGCACTTGCTGTGAAGCTTCGGCTTGTTGCTTAATCGAAGTTGAGATGGCGGGAGATAAGAGGAGTGAAGACGCCATACTGGCTAGATTCTACGAAGCCATGGAGAAGACCATTGTTGAAAAAATTAAATAACCGATGAGATCCTGGCAGGGCTATCTGAAGATTCGGAAGGCAGCAAAGATTTTGATGTTGATACCAGCGCAGATGATGCCAAAGATCGACCGTGGAGGCCAAATCACGTGGTCTTCGAGAAATCAACTGTGAAGAAAGGGCATATTGAGGCCATGAAGGGCAAGTATTTTCATGATGTATCTATAGTGAGGATCGGAGGTGAAAACACTGTTCCTTTGCCTAAGACAAAGGAGTCAAGGCTAGAACCAGATACCAATTTTTTTATAATATTCATGAATTGTTCTATCAGACAAAGGCCACTAGAAAAGAGCAATATCACAACAACTTTGGATGTTACACCTTCGTGTACCGATCAGATGTCCGATACCCAGTGCTAACTTTCAGGAAGAAATGGCCAGGTTCGTGGATGAAGCAATGGTTTTATGTGAAGAATGACCTGAGTCAGAGGAATGATGTGAAGGATGTGATCCAGTGGCCCATTCGATCCAGCTTTGGGTTAAAGAGGATGACTGTTGTGAATACGGAAAAAGCTCAAGCCTGCCTAGTAGCGTTCAACGCTGTGTGCAGCTACATCGGTACTAGAGACTTAGTGCAAGAGCACATAGCTTTCAAGGTATGCCCCTAGCTGCCGAGTGGGAAATGCCGAAGGATGCTGGGGCTGATACCAGTCAGAATGCTGGAAAGAGCACTTTGGTTCATTTGAAGTATTTTTATCGGAACATAAATCAATTTGGGAAGCCTGACGATGACTGGCTTGATGCCATCGAAGCAACAAGTGATGAACTGTTAAGGGCGTATACCAAAGCTAAAGACGAAGCTATGAATTCCGCCTTTGGTGCTCGAGGAAAGAGGAGATTAAATAGGGTTTTTGACGCTATTGGATTTATTTACCCTGATTACTACTTCCCTGCTCAGAAGTGGGGGTTAAAAAGGAAAATTGCATTAAAAGCTTCTTTTCCTGCACCGAAGCAGAAGAAAGTAAAGGTTCTGACTCATCGGTCAAAACATATTATTCGGAGAGAGCAGCAGAGTTGCCTGCCTTGCTGGTTACCGCGAGCGCGAGTGATTTACCCTCGAAGGTAACAATTTTTTAGCTTTCACTTTAAACTGTCCTACCAGTACCCTTTTTGAATCCTTTGAATTTTTGAAGAGGGGCAGGAGGAAATCAAGAAAGCCTCTACTGATTTTTATGTTATGGAGCCGAAGATGCTAGATCTACCAAAGATGTCGGATCTGTCGAAGGTACAAGAACAGACAAAGACAACACCTGTCCAAGTTGGAACTCCTAAAAAGGGAAAAAGAATGACAAATGTTCTAGACACTGTTTTGAGGCCTTCGAAGGCAGTGACCCCTGCCGCACTGGAGGTTTCTAAGGATAAGACTGATCAAGCATTGACTAATATTCTAAATTAATTCTTCTTCCGACCTGGACAAGGCTAGACCTTCAAAGCCTGCTCAGTCAAAAGAAAAGTTGATAAAGGAACAAATTGTCGAAGTACATCATTATGCTAGAGATCTAAAGTACCCTCGAGGCTTTAGTATACGGGGGCAATGATGAAGACGAATATCTATATTATCTCTCGGATAACAAGGAAATTGATGTTTACCGAGAAATCATGGATAACATGGATTATCCGAAACTTGACCTTGGGCTATCTGCTATGCCGAAGGATCATCTCACAGATTGCCTAGCATATAATAACTTGAAGGTTTGTTTATAATGTTCTCCTTTTCTTTATTGATCACTCAAATATTTTTGCTTAGCGTGTTATTTAATCTTTTTGCTTTGCTGCTACTAGGGACTCATTTTGAGTAAATCTTTAAAAGCGCAGAAGGATGCCAAGGACGAAAGTACTCGGATAGCCTTTGGCAATCTACAGTCGAAAGTTATGAATCTACGACATCAGGCTATTGAGAAAGATAAGATTTTACTTTCTTTAACCAAAAATTTGAAGAAAAGCCAGGCTGATTTGGCCACATTCTCTGAGGTGGAACAAAAAATCTTGAAGCTTGAAAAGAGAAAGAAGTTGACACAAAACTCATAGCAAACTTGGAATATGCTTTATCCGCTCAAGTGGAGCTCCACAAGTCTGAAGTGGTAAGGCTAGAGAAGAAGCTTGACAAAGTTATTGAGAATTTTGAAGTTGAGAAGGCGAAGCGTGAAATATTTGATACTAAGCATATCAGAGTTCAAAGAAATATTGATGATCTTTGCCAATCAAAGAAAAAATGTTTAATGTTTGCATGGAATGTTGCAATAAGTTGAAAAGCACATTTGCTAAAGTTGGCGCGTTCTCAACTGAACAAAATTTTATCTGCGGTGATCCCAAAGGTGTAGTTAAATGGATCGAAGGTGAAATTGAAGCTTTTGATGAAGTCGCCACTAGCAAAGGGGATTTCTATGCCTATGTGGGTGCCCGAGGGGCCGTGTCGTTACTTGAAAAAGCTGGCTGTGAACACGCCAATGCTGTAATTCAGCTAGAATTTTCAGTTTCAATGGATGACATCAGGGAGCCTTCAGCTAGCTGAAGCTATTGCTCTCGGTGGAAAATTTTATTCTGAAGTCTGGATGAGCGGTAGAAGGGAGATAGCAGACGAGGCCATTAGAAATAATGAAGAAGAAACTCATCGAGCTTCAGAAGAGGCGAGAAAAGCTGAAGAAGCTGCAAAGCAAGAAAGGCGTATAAGTATGTTTCTGTTATGCTCAAGCTTCGTAAGTGTTTTAGCTTCGTATTTGACAAAAATATGTTTTATGTAGCAGAGCTTTCTCCCCCCGGAATCGTATGATCCTGACGTTGATCCAGCACTGCGAGGAGTCCTTGATGAATTCAAGGTGGTCAACGCAGCAATAGACGAAGCCATCAATACCTTGTTAAATGAAGTTGCTGATAAAGTTTTGAAAGAAGAAGATTGAACTATTGTAAAAAAAACTTCAAATTTTATGTGTGAGACATGCGTAAATACATTTTGAAGCATCTTGCTTTATGTAAAAACAATTACATGTTGTGTTTAGTTGCATTGTGTACTATATTTCTTTATGCAGCGTGAAATAATAGTATGTACCGTTTTTGAGCCGTAGGCGAAAAAACACCTTCCCTTCTTTTCACGCTTCCTAAAGAAAATCCCCTTCTTTTCCGAAGATCTCGAAATGTTGTAAAATGTCTGCCACTGAAGCCAAGGCATTGTACCTTTCTGCATGCTATTGATGGCGACAATTATAGCATATTTTCCTTTTACTTCTCCTCATGCTTTTAATATATAATTTCTCAAAAATCTCAAATTTAGCTTCGTAGCTAAATCATATCTGCAGATGAGGGAACCATTCCCCTTTTTTTCTCTTCGTGGATGATGCAAAATGATGTATGATGATATGATGGCAAATGATGCAATGATATGATGCAAAAGATGCTTGGGTAAAAATGATGATGTAAAACATATTATAATAAGACTCTACATCCCCTTAGGAACGACTTTGGAGTCTCTTCACCTTTACTAGTTGGTATTTTAGCTCTGCATCCCCTTAGGAACGACTTTGGAGCTTCTTCACCTTTACTAGGTGGCATTTTAGCTCTACATCACCTTAGGAGCGACTTTGGAGCTTCTTCACCTTTACTAGGTGGCATTTTAGCTCTGCATCCCCTTAGGAACAACTTTGGATCTTCTTCACCTTTACTAGGTGGCATTTTAGCTCTGCATTCCCTTAGGGATGACTTTGGAGCTTCTTTGGTTTTTTTGTTACACTCGATGGTGTAACCTCAGATTTATTACAAAGTATCGAAGGTGGCACCTTTGCAAATTGTTTTTAAGGCGAGAATGTAAAGCAAAGGAAACAAAAATTACAATAAATGTGTATCAAGTTCTTGATCAGCCCGACAACCCCCCCCCCCCCCCCCCCCCGTTGCTTCAGTAAATATGACTGGACTCTGGAACAGTGTTGTTAACTGTTCGAGCTTCGGACTCTTCTCTTACATCACGCTACTACTAAATTTGACATTGCCCCTGAGGCTGCTGATTATGAGATGAAGTTGTAACTGATGCAGGTGGCTGAGGTAAGACCCACCTAGCTGGAGAGTTACTTGACAAAGCAATCGAAACTGTAGGTTGTGGAAATGGCTACTAATTAATCACATACTCCAGGATGTATGGAGAGTAGCATAAAGCACTGTGAAGAACCTGCTTCGGCTGGTTCTGCCGTGCTTCGGCCTCAGCTATTTCCTTTTGTTTTTGTATCGTTACTTGGCAGTTCCTTGTTGTATGGCCCTTGTCATTTCCGCAAAATAGGCAGAACAATCTTCTTGGTTGAGAGTTGTATCTCCCTCTAAAGCTTCGTCCTCCTCTACCTCTTGGGGCTGGCGGTCTGAAGGAGTTCTGTTGCGCCCTTGTTGACTGGGAGTTGTGCTGCTGCCCTTGATTATGATTGTTTTTGTCTTCACTTTGACTGGGGTTGTAGATTGTTCTGACATGCCTTGGATGAAACCTTCCCCCGAAGCCCCTAGCCATCTCAGAGTACCTGTAGGTTTCCTCCCTTCTTTGTCAAAAATCATTGCCAGCTCTGATATACTCGTCCATTTTCTGGAGAAGCTTCTCCAGAGTTTGAGGAGGCTTCCTAGCAAAATACTATGCCATTGGACCTGGGCGAAGTCCTTTGATCATTGCCTCCATGATGATTTCATTTGTCACCATCAGTGCCTAGGCTCTGAGGCGCAAGAACCGTCGGACATATGCCTGCAAATATTCTTCATGATCATGTGTGCATTGGAACAAAGCTTGAGCAGTTACTAGCTTCGTCTAAAATCCTTGAAAGCTAGTGACCAGTATTGTAACACCCCTGGTGTTACTACCACTAAAACTTGAGCATAACATCATGAGCATTAGCATATCATGTGCTTGTTAAATTTAGAATGCATTCACTCGGCAAAAGTTTTAAACAAGTTGTGTTGATGTGACTAGTCATGGGTAAAACCCTAGAGTAGGGTACTTAACCTTAATCCAGACTCAGAAGAGTAAACAAAGCCTAAATAAGAGAAAACTTCAAAACTTATTAGTAATGGTCATAAAATACCACCATTAAAGGACTTAAGTGGCATTCAAACCCTAGAAGTGCTAGAAAACCCTAAATAGACCCCTGGAAAGCCCTGGACTGAAACCCTAGGGGGTTATCTGTAAAAATGTGCACACTTTTGAACCTAAGTGCAAAAACCATAGAATTAGGGTACCTTAAGTCATATGGTTCACATATTTGAAGATTTGCAAAAGAAACCATGAGATTTGGGCCTAAATGCAAAATGGCCACTCTTGTGATCATATTGCTAAGTCTGAAAATCAGTGCATTTGGACCAACTTTAGAACCCTGTATCTTTCAAATTATGAGGAATTTGCCTAGGGTCAACACATCAAGCTTATAGAGTTATCATAGGAGAACAATCTTTATTGAGTGACTAAGCATTGACGCTGTATAAAAATTGGAGAAAAATAAGCCCAAAGTTGGGCTGTCAGTCAACCTAAAGCCTGAATTTTGATATTCAGTGACATGGGATGAACTTTGGGAGCCCTTTCGAAGATGATCCAGTGGGTGTTTGAGCATGGTCACCATAGCAAGATTGTAGCTGGATTAAAGGGCTAGAACTTTGTTACAGAGAGATTGGCAAATTCTTATGCAGAAATTGGAGTTATGGGTCCTGCAAGTTGGTCGGACAGAGGCTCTGAATTGGAGTTCCCATGGTACAGTAGCTGAGAAAGGTCCCGGATACCGCCCCCTCGCCGCCGGTGATCTAGCGCACGGATTCACGCCGGCCGCTACGATTCGTGCACAGTGCAAGTGGATAACTGAGGAGAGTAAAGATCTTAGCGCCCGGATCGACTCGGGCTCGGTCATGGTTGAGTTCACCGTACCCACTTGCTCGTCGATCAGTCGGGATAAGCCTCACCGTCGTTGGCCGCTTACCGCCTGTGCGCCACGTGCTTAAGCACAGTACCATGTCGCAGTGAATCACGTTATGCATGTCCGGTGATCGCCGGTGAGTCCGCCACGGTGAAAGCCACTAATCGCTCGCACCAGTGCAACTCTCCTTCTCCGGCTGCCACCGCGCCATTCCAAATTCATGCGCCACCGCCCCCGGAGCCTATAAATTGAGCATGCCTTCGGGTCCATAAGGTAGTCAAGCACCCAAGCCACCAAGTTGTGCCTCCAATTGCTCACCAGAGCTCGCCAATTTCAGATTTCCCCCAAATCAGCCAAAATACCGCCGCGTGAACACCTCGCCATGGCCACCCTTCTGCAGGTCAGTTCAAGCTTTCTTAATTGGTGTTCTAGCTTTCCTCATGTCCCCTGAAGCTCACCGACCCATTCGATTGAACTAGACCGCCTTAAATTGCCTAGAACACCTTGGATTATCCTCGGTTTCTACTGCCGTCGTGAGCAGACGTGCTCCGGTCCGGATCTGTGAAATTAGCTGAGGGATTAGTGTTGGGGAGGGTTGAATTAAGTGACAAGCAAAGGAGAAGTCTAGCTGTTGCGTTTTCTGGCCGGTATGGGCTCGCCGGAGTCGCTGCTCCGCCGCCCACGGTCGAGGATCTTGGGTTGTAAAGAAAGAGAAAGGGAGGGGCCTTTGTGCAGATGTAAGTGAGACAGAGAAACAGTAAAGAAGATTCTTTACTAGTATTTCAAATGACCAGGGACCTCTGTGCAAAATGGACATCGCGGGCGCGCGCACGGGCGCGTTTCGCTTGTCTTGGGCCGACTCGGGCTTAGATTGAGCTCGTTACTATTCATACTTTCTCTTTTTCTTTTTCTGCTAGACTTAGAGAATTTCTAGAAAATTGCAAAAAAATGCTAAAAATGCAAGACCAATTTTGCTAGATTCCTAATTTTCTATAGTATTTAATAAAAATAGTTCCATGATTTTTATTTCCAATAGGGAATTTTGGGGTATTTAAAATAGCCAAAACCCATACTTCTGGAATTTTAGAAACCAACTAATAATTCCAAAAATCACCAAACTTTTTAGATAAGCTTTAAATATTATTTAGAAGCCTTGAGTAAAGTTTGGCATGATTTGGACCATGTTTGTACCTAGAACCCAAAACCCTAGTCTCCTTCCCCATGAACTTCACTATAGACTCCTAAAACCCTAGTTTCCCGGAGATCTGTGAAGGAAAATTATATTCAAGAATTAAGATAATATACTTTTGTTGTCTTTGCACTTTCATGAACATTACATGAGCATTCATGATTATATATGGCTATATATAGAAAACGAAGAAGAGATAGAAGTTGAAGAAGCAAGGACTACACCACCACCACCTGAAGAACCTCAGGCAGGAAACTGCTTTTACTTTGACATCTTTGGAAAAGAGCCTAATTCACCTATCACACAAGGCAAGCCCCGGTGCATTTGCCACCTCCTTGCTATTTTGAAATATTTCTCACTTATTTGATGCATTAGGTGATAGAAGTTGTGTGCTAAACCAGTTGCTGCATTTCCTTCCTTGGATTTGATTACTTCTCCTTAATCCCCTATTTTACAAAAAAGGTTTTTCTTATGCTTAGCCTTGCTCTAGAAAAAAAATGTTTTGTTTTGACAAAAGATGATGCTTCAAGTGGGTGGGATGTTTTCGAAAATAAAACTTGATGGTGGATCCATCATGGCCGTGATGGGTTCAACATCGGAAAAGATGTACCTCTGCCAGGTACCAAACCTTGGGTTCGAAATGATAAAGCTGAGACCAGACGGGTGACTTGCACAAGAAGAGATTCTCGGTGTAGTGTCTCCGTATAAGTCGATTAAGGACCTTATCGATGTAGGCTTGATGATCGAGGACCCTTTAACTGGTCACATGCCTCATCATGGGTAAGCTTTGCCTCGGGCAGACTAATACCATAATAAGAAAACATGCAATGGGAGTGGATGAATGGCGAGAGTAGCGTGTACCCTCCATGGCAAGAGGCTGGACGGTGGTGTATCTGTGCTCTCGGTTGGCGTGAACCTGATCTAGTCTTAAAAACCCCGGTGGCGAGTTGGCATATGCAAGGGTTAAGTGCTACATATGTCGTGTGATTGGAGATCCTCAGCTGAGTATTAATCGATTCAGATCGCCGTTACTTCTCAGACATGAAGACTTGGTCACTTCCCTACACGTAGCATTCCAGTGAACAAGAAGGGTTGAAAAGAAATTGGCTAGTATACGTCAAGTGCTAGAACTAGGGTAGAAAGAACTCTAGATACTGGTAACTTTACTTAACGTGACAATTAAAACTGGATTTTTAAGGATCCACTACTAGTAAGCATTTCTGCAAACAGAGTCTTTGATTCTCGATAAGCCTTACCTTGACTCCCTTAAAACCAGCATATCCTTGAGAGTCTTTTGTTTTGACGGGTAAGACTTACAAAAGTACACTTCGTACTCAGGGCTTTGTCCCATGTTGTTTTAGGTGAAGAAGCAGCAAATTTTTGTTGCTTTTGTTCCAAGGTGGTGCCTAAAGAAGAAAATCAAGACTGAAGCCTCGGGAGGAAGTGTCCTCCTTTAAGAAAAACTTTTAACTATTTATCAGGAGGGGTTTTGCCTCCCAAATTATGTAATAATATTACTCCTGCACTCCTATATTCGCTCTGGTATGTAATAATACTACTCTTTCTTACTTTAAAATAAAGTAAGTTATTGTAACTGCTTCTGCATTCTCATACCTCCGATGTGTTGTAATGTCTGCGTGACGGCTGAGACGCTCTTGGGCAAGGTAAAGAATACAGATACCGAACTTGTCAAGTGATCAGGGGCACCTGCAGGGTTGTCTGAGGTCCATTGGGCAAGGACAACTGTAGGTGGGCCTAATGACTTGGGAGGTTCCGTCACAGCTGGTATCAGAGCGAAGCCCATCTCTGCAAATGTTATGAGGCATTTAAAAAAAAGAATTTTCAAAGACTTATCTAAGAAAATTTCTTTCCTTCTTATCTTACTACCTTCTGAAGTACTTATTTTAAAGACCAGATAGTAGAGTGCAATGTATAGAAGGTTGTGAATCAACTAAGGTTGATTCTGTAATTATGCATGCATCATGTTAAAAAATATACTAATAAGATTTTCCCCTTATGGAGATATGTCGCCGCGCACAAAGAAAACCACGCGCAAATCCACTGGACCAATTGGCGTGCCTCGCCATCAACTAGCTCTAAGGCATGAGGATAGTAGCAGCGGCAGCAATGATCCCATCGGAGATCTGGAAGCTCAAGTGGAGCAGCTTCGAACGGAATTACATCATAGAAACAGTGTGTGGGTCGAGGATGGTCAGCGCATAAATGAGTTAAGGACTGACATCCGGCATCTGCAAGACGAGCTTGCCAAACAAAATTTGGCACTCGACTGGGTCGTTAACTCGCGTTCCATTGTTTGGGATTGAGAGGACAAAGCTCGAGCCCGTGTGGAGGAACTTAGCACGGCCGTGGATAACTTGCAGGTGTACTGCAATACGTTGCATGAGGAAGTTCATGTATTGTATTCTCGACTGCACCCTGACGTACCTGCAAACCCTGTCGGAATAGGAGCCGGACCTTCTGGAACAGCGGGTGAAGCCCTTGGTGGGGAATTGGACCTTTTCAGGCCCCCTCCTTCAATGAATCTGGCTGATGAATGGTCCCCTACACCTGACAGTGAAGCTACTGAAAGTGATAAGAAGCTAGAGTAGTGTAGTTTAGATATGATGATGTATAATAGGTAATTTAGTCTTGTTGTAAATTCGAGTCTGTATCATTACCTTTTAAGTAATGTAAAATGATAGTGTGCTTTGGCATATTATATTTTCCAAATGTTCTTTGCCTCAAATGCCGTCTAGAACTCGTGGACAGGATGGTGCGGGAACCTCTCGTGGAAGGGAGACTACTCCTAATCCGCCATCAGTACCCCCAACCTTGGCTAAGGCTATCGCTGCCTTAGTCAATGCAACAGCCGACAACACCCGTTTCCTTCGCGAAATGGCGGGACAGCAATATCAGCAGCAAGGCGGGCGAGCTTATTCGCAAGGACCCCGCGAAACTTCATATTTGGATTTCTCAGAAACGCGTCCCCCACTATTCGTCAAGGCTGAAGATCCCCTTGAAGCGGACGAATGGATCCAGGTTATTGAGCAGAAGTTTGGACTTCTCCGATGCATGGAGACTCAGAAGCCATTATTTGCGGCGCAGTAGTTAAGAGGCCCTGCCAGCACTTGGTGGGGAAATTATGTGGCCATTCAGCCGGCTGGCCATCAAGTTACCTGGGACGAATTTAAATTAGCATTTTGGGAGCACTACATTCCATAAGGGGTGCTCCATATGAAACAAGAAGAATTCATGAAGCTTAAACAAGGTGGAGATACTGTTACACAGTATCTCAACAAGTTCAACCATTTGTCCCAGTATGCCATTGATCAGGTCAACACTGATCTGAAGAAGAGAAATTGTTTTATGAGGGGCCTTAATGACTGGCTGCAGCGGAAGAAGGCCACCTGCCTCGACCTCTCCTACAACAGGGCTGTCAGCACGACACTGGCAGTTGAAGCCAAGTATGCAGGCCCAGGCAAGTCAAAGGGCTATGGAGGTGACAGGTCCAACCAAGGGCCTGAGAAGCGACAAAGGTTGGTGATCCGACCTTTTAATCAAAGTCGTTCTTCACCACGCCCACCCTCCAACCCCTTTAAACAACCTGTCTTTATCCGCCCTGCCATTGCCCCCACCTCAACAAATCAGCTGAGTGCCCCTGGCACTCGTTTCTCTGCACTCCCGAGTTCATCTACTGGCTGCTTCAATTGTGGGAAGTCTGAACACTTCATTAAAGACTGCCCATATCCGAAGCGGAACAACTCCAATAATCAGCAGAACCTAGGGAGTTCCAGCCAAGACAAGGGAAATACGGCAAACAATGCAGCGGGCAAAAATATGAAGAAAACTAGGTGAATTTATTATACACAAGTGGCCACGACGCCAGAAGGAGAGCCGGTCATGATGGGTACGTTTCTCATGGTCAATCACCCTGCAGTAATTCTCTTTGATTCTGGTGCTTCACATACATTCATAAGCAAGAAGTTTGTGGAGAAATATTGCATTCCATGCATTGAATCAAGGGAAGGGTTCGTTATTCATTCGCCTGGGGGACAAATATTCACTAAAGAAGTGGCTTTCCATGTGCCTGTAACATTGGCTGAACGGGACTTTCCCACAAATATGATTGTCCTGAAAGGCCGAGATATAGATGTAATTCTGGGCATGACTTGGTTAGCCCAGCATAAAGCTATCCTCAACACTGATCTAAGAACCATCAGGTTGAGCTACGACCAGGAAGAGGTTCTCTTGTCCATTCCCGTAGCTACTACAGCTAAACCATTTGGCAGAGTATATGAAGCCATCATACCGGAGATCCAAGATATTCCGATAGTATGTGAATTCCCAGACGTCTTTCCGGAAGATCTGCCTGGATTGCCTCCAGAAAGAGATGTAGAATTTGTGATTGAATTGAAGCCCGGTACGGCTCCTATTTCTAGAAGGTCGTACCGAATGCCTCCGAATGAGTTGGCAGAGCTCAAGACACAATTATAAGATCTGCTAGAAAAGGGATTCATCCGACCAAGTTCATCACCTTGGGGTTGTCCAGCCATCTTTGTCAAGAAGAAGGACCAAACGCTCCGGATGTGCGTGGATTATAGACCCCTTAATGAGGTCACAATCAAAAATAAGTACCCTCTTCCCCAGATTGATATCTTATTCGATCAACTTACTAGAGCCCGGGTATTTTCCAAGATTGACCTCAGGTTGGGTTACCATCAGATCCATATCCGGCCCGAAGATATACCCAAGATCGCATTCACTACGCGGTATGGATTATTTGAATATCTTGTTATGCCTTTCGGACTAACAAATGCTCCTGTCCACTTCACATATCTTATGAACTCGATATTCATGCCCGAGTTGGATAAATTCGTGGTGGTGTTCATTGATGATATTTTGATATATTCCAAGAATAAAGAGGAGCATGCTCGGCATTTGCGGATCGTATTAACGCGCTTAAGGGAGCACCAATTATACGCTAAGTTCAGTAAGTGCGCGTTCTGGCTGGAGGAGATCTAATTTTTAGGGCACGTATTGTCTGCCAAGGAGATTGCGGTTGATCCCAGCAAAGTCAAGGATATTTTGGAGTGGAAACCACCAACCACTGTACATCAAGTCCAAAGTTTCCTTGGACTGGCTGGTTATTACCGCCGATTTATTCCAGATTTTTCCAAGCTTGTGAAGCCAATCACAAGTTTATTGAAGAACGATACCAAATTAAATTAGTCTTCGAGATGCAATGAAGCCTTCGAGCAGCTGAAGGTATTATTGACCACTGCTCTGGTATTAGCTCAACCGGACATTAAAAAGCTGTTTGATGTGTATTGTGATGCATCAGGCAGTGGCTTAGGTTGCGTCTTGATGCAAGAAGGCTGAGTTGTAGCATACGCCTCAAGACAGTTGCGCCGGCATGAGGAACATTATCCAACTCATGACCTGGAATTAGCTGATGTGGTTCATGCCCTTTAAATATGGCTTCATTATCTGCTGGGGAATATCTGTCATATCTATACAGATCATAAAAGCTTGAAGTACATCTTTACCTAGTTAGAGCTAAATATGAGGCAGAGGAGATGGCTTGAGCTGATTAAAGATGAATTGGAAATTCATTATCACCCAGGCAAGGCCAATGTAGTGGTAGATGCACTAAGTCGCAAGGCTTCCTGCCACTGTCTTACGATGAAGACTTCTGGCATTACACTATGCCAAGAAATGGAAAAGTTGAACCTGGGAATGATTCAGCATGGAACTTCAAATCACTTGAAGCTTGATTCGGTTCTTCTGCAAAGAATAATTGATGCCCAAAGGAATGATGAGGGTATGAAACACATTCATGAGAAAATAAAGGCCGGTGAGGCAAACTGTTTTAGAAAATACAACCAAGGCGTTGTATGGTTCAACAACTGCATAGTTGTGCCCAAGAATGATGAGATCCACCAACAAATTTTAGATGAAGCACATCTTAGTCGCTATTCTATTCATCCCGGAAGCACTAAGATGTATCATGATCTAAAGCAGCATTATTGGTGGACTAAGATGAAGATTGAAATTGCATGCTATGTGGCGAGATGCGACACTTGCAGACGTGTCAAGGCCATACATATGAAAACTGCTGGTCCATTGCAGTCTTTACCGATCCAAACTTGGAAATGGGAGGATATAGGCATGGACTTTATTGTGGGACTGCCCTGAACAGCAAAAGGCTATGATTCTATTTGGGTTATCATTGATCGACTTACAAAGATCGCCCACTTTCTCCTAGTCAAAGTAAAGTATCCAGTAATCGCATATGCGGAACTGTACATTGCTCGCATTCTCAGTTTGCACAGTGTTCCAAAGACCATAGTGTCGGATCGTGGACCTCAATTCGTATCCAAAATTTGGGAAGAACTTCACAAATCCTTGGGTACTAAATTGCTCCACAGTTCGGCCTATCATCCTCAAACTAGTGGGCAAACTGAGAGAGTAAATCAGATACTTGAAAATATGTTGCGAGCATGTGTTTTGGAATTCCCACAAAAATGGGATGACTGTTTACCATTGGCGGAGTTCTCATACAATAATAGCTATCAAGAGAGCATCAAAATGGCACCCTTTGAAGCTTTGTATGGACGACGTTGTCGTACTCCGTTAAACTGGTCTGAACTAGGAGAGCGATGGTTTTTAGGCCTGATATGGTAAAGGAAACAGAAGAGAAAGTTTAACGAATAATACATAATTTGAAAGAAGCCCAAGCTCGCCAAAAGAGTTATGCAGACAAGCGATGCAAGCCCTTGTACTTTCAAGTTGAAGATTATGTCTACCTGAAAGTCTCACCAATGAAGGGTGTATCACGTTTTGGGGTAAAAGGGAAGCTTGCACCCCGGTTCATTGGTCATTTCCCTGTTCTTGAACAATGTGGACCAGTGGCATACCGACTCCAGTTACCTGAAACATTGTCTGCGGTGCACAATGTATTCCACGTATCTCAATTAAAGAAGTGTCTTTGGGTTCTAGACCGAACCGTTGAAGAGACAGATGTTGCCTTAGAACCAGACTTGACGTATTCAGAGCATATGTACACTTGTTGTAATAGAGGAATAAACCCCATACCACCCCTGCCTTGTACCAAAATAAGGAAATAAAAATATGACACGTTTCCTTTTCCATTACTTCCCTAGGACTTTTAATCTCGGGACGAGATTCTTTTATGGGGGGAAGGATGTAACACCCCTGGTGTTACTACCACTAAAACTTGAGCATAACATCATGAGCATTAGCATATCATGTGCTTGTTACATTTAGAATGCATTCATTAGGCAAAAATTTTAAACAAGTTGTGTTGATGTGACTAGTCATGGGTAAAACCCTAGAGTAGGGTACTTAACCTTAAACCAGACTCAGAAGAGTAAACAAAGCCTAAATAAGAGAAAATTTCAAAACTTATTAGTAATGATCATAAAATATCACAATTAATGGACTTAAGTGACATTAAAACCCTAGAAGTGCCAGAAACTCTAAATAGACCCCTGGAAAGCCCTAGACTGAAACCCTAGGGGGTTATCTGTAAAAATGTGCACACTTTTGGACCTAAGTGCAAAAACCATAGAATTAGGGTACCTTAAGTCATATGGTTCACATATTTGAAGATTTGCAAAAGAAACCATGAGATTTGGGCCTAAATGCAAAATGGCCACTCTTGTGATCATATTGCTAAGTCTAAAAATCAGTGCATTTGGACCAACTTTAGAACCCTGTATCTTTCAAATTATGAGGAATTTGCCTAGGGTCAACGCATCAAACTTATAGAGTTATCATAGGAGAACAAATTTGATTAAGTGACTAAGCACTGATGCTGTATAAAAATTGGAGAAAAACAAGCCCAAAGTTGGGCTGTCAGTCAGCCTAAAGCGTGAATTTTGATATTCAGTGACATGGGATGAACTTTGGGAGCCCTTTCGAAGATGATCCAGTGGGTGTTTGAGCATGGTCACCATAGCAAGATTGTAGCTGGATTAAAGGGCTAGAACTTCGTTACAGAGAGATTAGCAAATTCTTAAGCAGAAATTGGAGTTATGGGTCCTGCAAGTTGGTCGGACAGAGGCCCTGAATTGGAGTTCCCATGGTACAGTAGCTAAGAAAGATCCCGGATACCGCCCCCTCACCGCCGGTGATCTAGCGCCCGGATTCATGCCAGCCGCTACGATTCGTGCACAGTGCAAGTGGATAGCTGAGGAGAGTAAAGATCCTAGCGCCCGGATCGACTCGGGCTCGGTCACGGCTGAGTTCACCGTACCCACTTGCTCGTCGATCAGTCGGGATAAGCCTCACCGCCGTTGGCCGCTTACCGCCTGTGCGCCACGTGCTTAAGTACAGTACCATGTCACAGTGAATCACGTTATGCATGTCCGATGATTGTCGGTGGGTCCGCCACGGTGAAAGCCACTAATCGCTCGCACCAGTGCAACTCTCCTTCTCCGGCCGCCACCGCGCCATTCCAAATTCACGTGCCACCGCCCCAGGAGCCTATAAATTGAGCGTGCCTTTGGGTCCGTAAGGTAGTCAAGCACCCAAGCCACCAAGCTGTGCCTCCAATTGCTCACCAGAGCTCGCTAATTTCAGATTTCCCCCAAATCAGCCAAAATACCGCCGCGTGAACACCTCGTCGTGGCCACCCTTCTGCAGGTCAGTTCAAGCTTTCTTAATTAGTGTTCTAGCTTTCCTCATGTCCCCTGAAGCTCACTGACCCATTCGATTGAACTAGACTACCTTAAATTGCCTAGAACACCTTGGATTATCCTTAGTTTCTGCCATCGTCGTGAGCAGACATGCTCCAGTCCGGATCAGTGAAATTAGCTAAGGGATTAGTGTTGGGGAGGGTTGAATTAAGTGACAAGCAAAGGAGAAGTCTAGCCGTTGCGTTTTCCGGCCGGTACGGGTTCGTCGGAGTCGTTGCTCCACCGCCCACGATCGAGGATCTCGGGTTGTAAAGAAACAGAAAGGGAGGGGCCTTTGTGCAGATGTCATTAAGACAGAGAAACAGTAAAAAGGATTCTTTACTGGTATTTCAAATGACCAGGGACCCCTGTGCAAAATTGACATCGCGGGCGCCTTTCGCCTGTCTTGGGCCGGCTCGGGTTAGATTGAGCCCGTTACTATTCATACTTTCTCTTTTTCTTTTTCTGCTAGACTTAGAGAATTTCTAGAAAATTGCAGAAAAATGCTAAAAATGTAAGACTAATTTTTCTAGATTCCTAATTTTCTATAGTATTTAATAAAAATAGTTCCATGATTTGTATTTCCAATAGGGAATTTTGGGGTATTTAAAATAGCCAAAACCCATACTTCTGGAATTTTAGAAACCAATTAATAATTCCAAAAATCACCAAACTTTTTAGATAAGCTTTAAATATTATTTAGAAGCCTTGGGTAAAGTTTGGCATGATTTGGACCATGTTTGATACCTAGAACTCAAAACCCTAGTCTCCTGCCCCATGAACTTCACTATACACTCCTAAAACCCTAGTTTCCCGGAGATCCGTGAAGGAAAATTATATTCAAGAATTAAGATAATATACTTTTGTTGTCTTTGCATTTTCATGAACATTACATGAGCATTCGTGATTATATATGGCTATATATAGAAAACGAAGAAGAGATAGAAGTTGAAGAAGCAAGGACTACACCACCACCACCTGAAGAACCTCAGGCAGGAAACTGATTCACCTATCATACAAGGCAAGCCCTGGTGCATTTGCCAACTCCTTGCTATTTTGAAATCTTTCTCACTTATTTGATGCATTAGGTGATAGAAGTTGTGTGCTAAACCAGTTGCTGCATTTCCTTCCTTGGATTTGATTACTTCTCCTTAATCCCCTGTTTTACAAAAAGGTTTTTCTTATGCTTAGCCTTGCTCTAGAAAAACAAAATGTTTTGTTTAGACAAAAGATGATGCTTCAAGTGGGTGGGATGTTTTCAATAATAAAACTTGATGGTGGATCCATCATGGTCGTGATGGGTTCAACATCGGAAAAGATGTACCTCTGCGAGGTACCAAACCTTGGATTCGAAATGATAAAGCTGAGACCGGGCGGGTGACTTGCACGAGAAGAGAGTCTCGGTGTAGTGTCTCTGTCTGAGTCGATTAAGGACCTTGTTGATGTAGGCTTGATGATCGAGGACCCTTTAACTGGTCACATGCCTCATCATGGGTAAGCTTTGGCTCGGGCAGACTAATACCAGAATAAGATAACACACAATGGGAGTGGAGAGATGGCGAGAGTAGCGTGTACCCTCCGTGGCAAGAGACTGGACGGTGGTGTATCTGTGCTCTCGGTTGGCATGAACCTGATCTGGTCTTAAGAACCCCGGTGGCGAGTTGGCATATGCAAGGGTTAAGTGCTACATATGTCGTGTGATTGGAGATCCTCAGTTGAGTATTAATCGATTTGGATCACCATTACTTCTCAGACATGAAGACTTGGTCACTGCCCTACACGTAGTATTCTAGTGAACAAGAAGGGTTGAAAAGAAATTGGCTAGTATAGGTCAAGTGCTTGAACTAGGGTAGAAAGATCTCTAGATACAGGTAACTTTACTTAACATGACAATTAAAACTGGATTTTTAAGGATCCACTACTAGTAAGCATTTCTGCAAACAGAGTCTTTGATTCTCGATAAGCCTTACCTTGACTCCCTTAAAACCAGCATATCCTTGAGAGTCTTTTGTTTTGACGGGTAAGACTTGCGAAAGTACACTTCGTACTCAGGGCTTTGTCCCATGTTGTTTTAGGTGAAGAAGCAGCAATTTTTTGTTGCTTTTGTTCCAAGGTGGTGCCTAAAGAAGAAAATCAAGACTGAAGCCTCGGGAGGAAGTGTCCTCCTTTAAGAAAAATTTTTACTGTTTATCGGGAGGGGTTTTTGCCTCCCAAATTATGTAATAATATTACTCCTGCACTCCTATATTCTCTGGTCTGTAATAATACTAGTCTTTCTTACTTTAAAATAAAGTAAGTTATTGTAACTGCTTCCGCATTCTCGTACCTCCGATGTGTTGTAATGTCTTCGTGACGGGTGAGTGTAACACCCCACTGGTCACACACAATGGATATTACCAAAACTCCTCCCACCAAACTTACTCAACACAAGAGATGTAATAAAGAGAGAAAATATTGCAAAATCCGGCAGCACCTCCTTTGAAACTAGCATAACAAGGAGGGGAAACATGTAATTGATACAGGATATAAAGACAGATAATTCACGTAGTAGAATCTAAATGCAAAAGTGGTAAAACACCTTCATGACCCAACAGAAGCAAAATAAATGAGATAAGGAACTCAGCCCACCCCAAAACAAACGCTCAACCAAGAACAAAGTAATTCACTAGACTTGACCCTCTCTGATTAACAACATTATTAAGTGGTGGTTCCTTTATTAAAGGTGTAGTGGCTGTGCTGCTACATCCCTCTTTTTTCCCAAAACATGAATTAGGTGCCTGCATCAAACAATGCAAGATGTGAGATGACACATCTCAGCAAGTAAACATAACAACAACAAATTCGACATTGTAAATCAACTGTGCTTAAACAACCACGTGGTTCAAAACTTCCTTTTTGAACATTAAATTGCAGCAAGTAAACAAGTAACTAAATACTTAACGCCAAGAAGAATCACCATGCACAAGTCCAGATTATCCACATCCACATAATAGATTCCACACCTCTCCCATGAATGCACATGGCTATAGATGCAATAATGACTTCTGCCTCCATATCTCTAAGGATATGAAGCTGCATCATACCTCTTCTCAGGCAACATATGATGCTCAATGTACCGGTACGGTCGGACCATAAGATCGCGACGAAACTTCAATACAATGGATGATGAGTGCATTATGCATGACAACATCATGAGTTCTTCCCAAATAAAATGTGCTAGACATATACTTCCACCCATTCCACATAATAACCACTTGAGTAACATGATCAAACCTCAAACTCAACATATGAAATCCATGAAACATGAACATTTTCAAATGATGGTACTCAATAAAAAAATATGAATATTAACACAATAGCACAACATAATCAAGTATAAGACTCCTCATTTGACAGACGGAATAACCATCACAGTTTTACTTGCCTTCACCGGAAGTTTGGGCAAATCCCTAAGAACGATCCGGAAGTCCACCACCTGTTTTTGACACCCAACTTAGTGCACCAAATTCACATAAAAAGCCTCAAAAACAACGCCGCACCTACGCGCAGTCTCAAACCCCGCCGCGGGTAATAATTTCCCCCCACACCAACCAAACTGCAGCGGCGCTGCTTAACAATTCCATAACTTTAAAATTAAGACAGCAGTGGTGACAACCAAAAACTCCAGAGACAACTACATACATTTCCCCACAAGTTTGGTACACAATTTAGGATTAAATTCTAACATCTAATTACCCCTAAACGGTCCACAAGACAACCCCTGCAATCTGTTTTTTTCCTGATTTGGTCAGCGACATATTCGAATTCAAACAGCGATAACTTTTAAAATATAATTCCAAATCGAGCGCATAAGTACTTGTTGGAAAGATAACATAAAGCCCTACATGATTCTCATACTGATTAACACTAATTACTCCCGAAAAATCCCCAGAAACTGCTAATACTGCTGCTGTTCATCCCCCTGAAAATCTATTTTTTTGGACAGCCACATACCCGGATTCAAACTGTGATAACTTTTAATTTATAACTCCAAATTGAGCGCATAAATACTCGTTGGAAAGGTATGCCAAAGTTCTACATGATTCCCAAACTGATTTCCCTTAATTCTCCATGAAAAATGCCCAGAAATCACTAATTCTGCTGCTGTTCGTCCACCCCATTAAAATTCTCGACAGCCCTTCTACCAAATCGCACACGCAACATCTAAACAATTGGATTGCCGCACAAAATGAACAAGAGGGGGGTTAGGGGGAGGGCGGCTAGGGTTATGGGGGTTAGTGGGCCGAAACAAGATTCGCGGCCCAACACGCCCACGCGACGGCTCCTGACCCCGATGCAAGCGCCTAACCAAAGAAATTCTACTGCCCTACTGGTGAATGTTTTTCCTCAAATTCCAAATTCCCAAAACGCAACCACCGAAAGAGAGAAAAAAACAAAAAGAATACCCTCCAACTTCTCTTCTTTGCAAACCGGGTATCACACTCTACCCCCCTTAAAAAGAATTCGACCTCGAATTCTGACGCTTCTATCGGAACGATAAAAGGAAAGATTAATGAATCAACAACACTTACCCACAACAAAAAGTTCCGGATACTTCTGCCGCATCAGGTCCTCAAGTTCCCACGTAGCCTCGCGCTCAGACTGATTAGTCCATAAGACCTTGACATACTTAATTGATCTCTTCCTCAATACACACTCCGAGAATTCCAATATACGCACCGGACGACACTCCAAAGTCAGATCCTGCTGCACCGCAATTGGTTCCATCTCAATCTGATGGTCTGGATCCCGCAAGAACTTCCTCAAAATAGAGACATGAAAAACCAGGTGTACCCCTGCCATGGAATCGGGCAGTAGCAAGCGATAAGCCAGGCTGCCCACTTGGGCCAAAATAGTGATCGGTCCAATGTATCTCGGGCTGAGCTTTCCAGAGACACCGAACCGAACAACTCCTTTAGTAGGTGATACCCTGAGAAGGACTTGGTCACCCACAGCAAATTCCAGATCCCGCCTCCTTACATCAGCATAACTCTTCTGACGGCTCTGAGCTGCCAAAATATTCTGACGAATTTCCCGAACCTTTTCAGAAGTCTGCTGAATCCAATCAGGACCAACCAGGGATCTCTCTCCCAAAGTCTCCCAGCACAGAGGGGAGATACACCGCCTACCATACAAAGCCTCAAATGGTGCCATCTTGATGCTAGCCTGGTAGCTGTTGTTATAAGCAAACTCTGCCAGTGCAAGATGATCCTCCCAGCTACCCTTCCATGACAGAACACAAGCACGCAACATATCTTCCAAGGTTTGGATTGTTCGCTCTGACTGACCATCAGTCTAAGGGTGAAAAGCTACACTAAGCGAAAGCTTGGTGCCCAATGCACTATGAAGACTCTCCCAGAATTTGGATACAAATTTGGAGTCTCGATCAGAAACAATAGACTTAGGTACCCCGTGAAGCCTGACTACTTCCTTCATATACAAGGGAACCAAATCTGAAGCTGAATTTGTGGTCTTCATGGGAATAAAATGCGCAGACTTAGTCAAGCGATCCACTACCACCCATATAGCATCCCTGCCACGAGGGGAACGAGGTAGACCCACCACAAAATCCATGGTGATATGCTCCCATTTCCACTCTGGAATTTCTAATGGCTTCAGCAAACCTGCGGGCCGCTTATGCTCGGCCTTCACGCGCTGACATACTTCACAGGCGGCCACATACTTAGAAACGTCAACCTTCATCCGCTTCCACCAGAAGTTTTGCTTCAAATCTCGGTACATTTTGGTTTCGCCAGGATGGACGGTGTAAGGCGTTTTATGAGCTTCTCTCAAGATATCCAGCTTCACCTCTGATTTCTGAGGCACACAGAGACGGCCCCTGAAACAAACCAAATCATTCTCATCAATGGTGAACTCCCGCGGTTTACCATCACCAACCCTCTTTCAAGCTTCCTGCAACAGACGATCCTGCTGCTGAGCCGCACGCACTCTCTCCATGAGAGAGGATTGAATAAGCATTTGAGTCTCCTCGCTAGCGGTGCCGACATAACACAAAGCGATCCCCAAACGGTCCAGATCAGCGATCAATGGCAAGGCCACCTTTGGAACCCCGGACCTGCTAAGGGCATCAGCCACCACATTAGCCTTCCCCGGGTGATAATGAATGGACAAATCATAATCTTTAATCAATTCCAGCCACCGACGCTGCCTCATATTCAGCTCCTTCTGAGTAAAAATATACTTGAGACTTTTATGATCGGTGTAAATGTCACAAGCCTCGCCATAAAGGTAATGCCTCCACAACTTTAGAGCAAAAACCACTGCGGCCAATTCAAGATCATGAGTTGGATAATTCCCCTCATGCTTCCTCAACTGCCTTGAGCCATAAGCAATCACTCTGCCTTCCTGCATCAACACACAGCCAAGACCAATACGTGAAGCATCCGTATAAACTGTGAAACACTTACTACTCTCAGGCAAAGCTAGGATAGGGGCGTCCACCAACTTGCTCTTCAATGTCTGATAACTGACCTCACAATCGCCGGACCAGACGAAGGGAAAACCCTTCTCCAAGAGCCTAGTCAAAGGCTTAGCAATGCTGGAAAAAATTGGTATGAAGCGCCGATAATACCCAGCGAGCCCCAAGAAACTTCGGATTTCAGAGACACTAGAGGGTCTCTTCCACTCCACCACAGCCACAACATTCTTGGGATCAACCGCAATACCCTGCTGATTAATCACGTGCCCTAGGAAAGCCACTTCGGATAGCCAAAAGGCACACTTCTTCAATTTGCCATAGAATTGATTCTTCCTTAGGGCACCCAGAACGAGACGGAGATGCTGCTCATGCTTGGCCTCGGTCTTTGAATAAATCAGAATATCATCCAGGAACACGACCACAAAGTCGTCTAGGAATTCATGCAACATCCTATTCATTGCTTCCATAAAGGCAACAGGGGCATTAGTTAAGCCAAAAGACATGACTATGAACTCATAATGCCTATACCTGGTGCAAAAGGCGGTCTGCTCAATATCCTCCTCACGAATCATCAATTGATGATAACCAGAGTTCAAATCAATTTTGGAGAACACCTGGGCACCCCTCAACTGCTCAAAGAGGACCTCAATTCGGGGAAGCGGATATTTATTCTTGATTGTCACTTGATTCAAAGCGCGATAATACACACAGCTGCTTGCTTTTATCCTTCTTCTCAACAAACAATACTGGGGAAGCCCATGGAGACCTGCTAGGCCTAATGAAACCCTTAGCCAGCAGATCATCCAATTGCCACTTCAATTCAATATGCTCCTTTGGGGCCATTCGATACGGGGCCTTATGAATAGGCTGCGTACCCAGGATCAGCTTAATCTCAAAAGCTGCATCGCGCTCCGGAGGAATGCCTGGAAGCTCTGCCGGAAACACGTCAGCAAAGTCACACACCACCCGGATGTCCTGCACCCGCAAGGCAGCCTCACCCTCCACCACCATGGAGAAAAAGATCCCCAACTTCCTTGACCGGCGATCAGGAAGCAATTGCGCCAACAAGGATAACGTGAACTTCGGGGAACTTCCCAAGAATACCACCTCCTTACCCGACGGCGCCTGCAATAACACTGTCTTCCAGAAACAGGATATAACCGCGCGATACTGGGATAACCAATCCATACCCAAGATAACATCGAATGCCCCCAAGGAAATCACCACCAGATTGGCCGAAAAGACCTCATCAGCAAGAATGACGGAACACCCCTGACAAACTGAACAGCTACTAATGGAGCCATTAGCAGATCTAACCAAAATTGGGTGACCCAACCTCTGCACCAAAAGACCAGCCTACGACACAAAATCCTCTGAAACAAACGAATAGCTAGCGCCAGAGTCAAAAAGAGCATGGGCTGCAAACGAATCAACTGAAATCGTACCTGTCACCACGTCTTCTTGCTCCCTGCCATCCGCAGCGGGTAGCACATAAGCTCCAGAAATACCCGCAGAAGAGGAAGCTCCCGGAGTGAAATTAACAGAAGAACCCCACTGAGCCACCGGATGAGGCAGGCGCGGAGCTCCAAACTGAGACGGCATAGGAGTAGACGGTGCAGGAGTAGGCGTGGCCTGATACTGAGGAAAACCCTGCATCGGCATGAATTGAGAAGTCCCAGGCACATAGAGCTGCTGCGGAGGAAGAGGAACTGAAAACTGCTGCTCAGCACTTGACATCATGTTGATAGTGCCCTGAGAAGAGGAGGAAGTCACCGGCTCCCATCTGAGCTTCCCATTAGTATTCCTCCTACACACCACATCCTTATGGTCCTGAGTGCAGATAGAACACCTGCCACTCCACTGGCACTCCGCACGGCGATGCGCATCACCACAACGGAAACACACCAGCCCTAGCCCGGGCTTAGGAACAGCTCGAAACCTCTGAGTACTTCCTCCTGAAGTACCCGAGTCAGAAGATTTGCCACGGTAGGATGGTGGCGCTGGTGCTGAGACTTGCCCCTCTTGTGGGCTGGACCTCCCGTGTTGCCCCTCCTCGCGTCCTGGCTACGAGGCTGATCAACACCCGAAGACTTCTGTGATTCCATGGTATACTGGTGTTGCATCTCCACACCCAGTGCCTGCTCCACCGTGGTACGGAAGTCCACCAACGGAAAGGCCCCCAGAGCATGCCTGA
Organism: Zea luxurians; assembly: GCA_029449295.1. Lineage (NCBI taxonomy): Eukaryota > Viridiplantae > Streptophyta > Magnoliopsida > Poales > Poaceae > Zea > Zea luxurians. The sequence continues at coordinate 158,172 of JAOPSE010000586.1, forward strand.
TAGAAGGCTTCAGACCCTGACGGAACTGGCTCGCCTTCTCCATCTCATTATAAGCCACATGAGGGACAAAGCGGACCATCTTGTTGAAGCCCACCTCATACTCTATGACAGACTTCTTCTCCTGCTTGTAGGACTGCAAGTCAATCTTCATTTTCTCCAGGAAGGTGACCGGGTAGAATCTCCTTTCAAACTGCCTGATGAAAACATCCCAAGACATGACTCCTGGTGAGGAGGAGTGCGCTGCCTACACGCCTCTCCACCAAATTTGAGCCTCTCCCTTCAGCAGCTGTGTGCCAAAGCGAACCCGATCTCCATATGCAATCTCGAAGACATTCATCTTATCCTCCACATAGGTCAACCAATCTGCCGCCTTGACCGGAGTACCACTGCCATCAAAAGAATCCAACTTCATGCCCATCCACTGCATCAGAGAAAGACCACTGACTGGAAGAGGCACCTCGGCCCCGCCACCTGGAACAGCATCCGCAGGGACAGCGCCCCCTGGCACTTCTCCACCACCAGCACCCTGAGTAGCACCACTCCTCACTGCCATGATGAAATTCCTCCTGGCCTGAGAGAAGAATACCAGGTTTGAGCAACACTCCTCACTGCCATGATGAAGGATTTTGCCATAACAGCCGTGTTGCACCATATGATGATATTGTCGCTTCGTAGCTCACCAGAAACTGCTTTGCGTCTGAGTGACCATCATACATGGGTAGCTGGGGTGGCTTGTACAAAGGTGGCCATGGGACAACCTGCAACTCTGTAGCTAGAGGAGAAGCATCATCAAAAGCAATGTCGTCAAGATGAAAGTCATCGTACCACACATCATCATGGTTGGGGCCCTCTTGACGAAGGTCTCTTTGTTGTGTTTGCTCAGTATCTTATGCAATATGTTGCATCTCCTCAGCTGCTTCGTCAATCTTCTTTTGCAGCTCAGCCAGCCGAAGCATTTTCTCCCTTCTTTTTTCCACCTGTTGATGTATGGCTTCCAGGTTGCTGATCTCTTGATCTAGCTCTTCGTCTTGTGGAGTTGGGCTAGTGGACTTTCTCTTCTGGGTTCGAGTCTCCCTTAGAAGAACTCCATCCTGATTGGTGTCCACGGGAGCGAGGACAACCCCTTGCGCCGTTGTCTTGTTCGGCGGCATGACGAAGGTGGTCGTAGAGTTTGCTAGATGTGGGTGCCAATGTTGGTCACTCATTCTCGATTGCTATGCACAATCAAAAACAAGGCAACACAATATTAAGAGAGATAATCAACCTTCGTCTTCGAGTAGTCATCCCTTCGGGAAAACTTCTTCATAGACGAAGGTTAAGATTTCACTCAATGAATTATGGTTTAACATTATCAGTAAATAAATGAATGTGAAAGACATTAAGAAGTTCGAACATGACAATTAATCTTACACATCAATAATATATTTTTGCTCATTCGTATATTAAATTTACAAACATACCTTCGGCTCTAGAAAGTGATTTAGAGCGAAGGTGAAGAGAAGATTACACGCAACAGTTGTTAGGCCCTTCCCAAAAGGTACTTTATGCAGGGCACTGTTCATCTATTTATGGGGAGTCGTACACCTTCGTACAATATTACATTTATGCCCTTAGAGATTACACACAGAGTTTACAAATAGCATAGGGACAACATTGTCTGTGGCCCTTAGTGATTTGGATAACACCTTCTCCTTGTATCATCTTCATGTGTTGTTATGACGAAGCTACCTTCGTTACCCTTCCACCATTCCGCATCGAAACTATTCTGGTTCCGAAGCTCCTGTAATACTTGGCAACATGCTGATAACAAATAGTTTGCCATGTTTTTAGGACCTTCGAAATATGAAGGCCCCCAACAATTATATATTCCTTATTCCTTATAATAAAGCGGGGAGTAAAATAGCGGCACCGGCGCACCCATGTCCATTGTCCTTATTATCAACCACCCAATCTGCTATCAACGACCATGACCACACGAAGTAATAGAAAGAAAGAAAGAAAGAAAAGGGCCCATAGGAATGTCTTGTTCAAAGTTAACCATTATGTTCTCTACCAGACGTTGGACTCTGCCAAAAGAAATCGAAGAGGCATTAAGAGGGGGGCAAAGAACTGCACTCATTCTGGTTTCACCAATGAGGCGAAGACGTTGATGTCAGTGACAACAACAATGAAGGCAATCCTTCCTCGGTGTCCCCTCATCCCTTGTGCTCATTTGATTTCAACTTGCTGCTTCTCAGAGGTATGACACAATTACAATCTTTCTTAGCTACTAGGTTTTTATTCTTGATTGCCTCTTCTTGTGCTCTCACGTCATTCAATCATTATTGGTTATCATAGAGCAACTACTAACTCCCTTTTGTTTGCCTAGTGCAGTGCGTTCCACCTGGGCAGGTCAAGCGAGATGTGTCCTGTTGGTCACTCGTTTTTTGTTCCTATGGGGATACGAGAAAACAAGTCAACACAAGTAAGAATACTTCAAGCTCCTCTCATTTGCCTGACTTTCCTTCGAAAGTCAATCAAAGGGACAAGCTTGACACAAAATCATTTAATCAATAACAGATTACCCAATAAAACAAGTGAGTGTATATGCTTATTTCCTTCCTTAATGAAGCTTATCTCATCTTCTGCAGTATGATAAATATTTACAAATATACCTTCAAATTTACAGCTGAGAGCTCGAAGGTATCTTCGAAGGCGGAGCAAATCGACACTTTCCTGTTTCAAAAAGTACCCCCTATGTATGGCACTGTTCCTTTATTTATAATCGTGAGATACAACTTTGTATGAAATTACAAACATGCCCATGAATCTTACACACAGGATTTGCAAGTCCCACAACGACATGATCGTCTTTCCTCCTTTTCTTCCCATATGAACAAGCCTTCCAAGCCCTCTTCTTCTTCTTTGCTTCTTACATTAAAACCTTCGAAGCCGAAGTCACCTCCTTCGACACGTATCGTCACAACGCCTATGTGTGGATGAGGCTATGTAGCTTCTTATCTGTAAGCTACTTCCGATGAAGGATATCTTAGTTGGTCTTTCACATTGTACCTGAAACACACCTTTTGAGTTTTACAATAAGGGGTTTTGAGGATCTTCGACAATATAGGCCCCCAACAGTAGCCCCTTGTGAAATTAGTTCATTTCTTCATAACGAGCTTAGACCGCAAAAATGTGATTGGGAGGCCTTATGCCAATGATCCGAAAAACACCTTCTCGAAGCTCGTTATGAATGATACTTTGAGGGATTTAGGTTAGTGGGGACGATTGTTCAATGAGTGAAATGTTTATTTTGAAAAAAAATGTTTTTTAATAAAAGGGGCGATGGTCGCAATGATGGGCACGACATTCACCGTTCACTCTACTTGTTAAATTCTCTCTACCTTCGAAGATTGCTTTCAATCCAATTTCACTTCGAAGACACCCTTGGAGAGCGTTAAGAAGGTTATGTTTTCTTAGAGAAGGCAGCAGAGCAACCGGTCTCTAAGCTTGCTCTAGTACTAGCTTTCAGATGCTCCTGAAGCAAAAAGGGAAGGTTCAATTGTGGTGGCCGAAGCAACCATGCCCAGCATTAATGATGATGCTATGGACCCAACTAAGGGGTCAGATGACGATAGCCAGCATATTGAAATTGTAGAAGACAACAATGGTATCCATCCTACGAAGCCTAGCCACGTGGACTTCGGGAAATCTACATTTAAGGAAGGCCATATCGAGGTACTCACTAAGTTCTACTATATTGATGACACTAACTTGGTTCGATTAGGGGGGTAAAGACTTGGTGCCGAAGCCTAGAGAAGACAAAATTGTTGTCTTTCAAAGTTTTCTAAGAGTCGGTGCCAACACAAGGTTGACTTTTCCCTTGAGGTTTAGGATGAAGATGAGTGATTATCAACGGGTAGCACTCTGGGGTTGTAAGTGAATAGACCAGAGTGTGAGATTATGTATCTACAACCATGTCGGTTGGCTTGTAGTGTGCATGTCTGTAGCAATAGGACGGTGGTCAATGGTTGAGCTGAAGGTCATGCAGGCTCATGCTAATGGACCGGGAGCGGTGAAGGGCGAGTGCTGGGTCTTGGCTGATGGACCAGAGCAGCCGGGTGACTAGCCATGGTAGCTGACACCTGGCACAGGCACTCGAACGAAGATGTGGCCAAGCAGGCCGTGTTGCCGGCGTAGTCGAGGACTAGCGGGACATGTATCCAGGATATGGGGGACACGCACGTGGTGCGATATTCACGATGGTTTGGTGGTTTGGGCCTCAAAACCACCTAGCATTATAGATGGCAGGTTTTTGCTGAGTTTAGGCCTCAAAACTCGGTGGTATCAATTTTGGTGGGAATCGGTCGCGGCACGTGGCATCACAGCGAAGGGTGCGTCAAGGCGAAGCCACTTCGTGTGGAGTGCATAGCTGTCAGATCGAAAACCTAGGAGTTGGTCTATTTTTCCCCTAGCAGAGTGGATAGACTCTATGTAAATAGGGGTAGTTTAGAAAATTTGTGGAACCCAAGTCACCGATTACATCATCTAGTCATGGAATATTTTGGATCAGGGGTGTTTTCTAGGCAGGTGGCCTTATGGTCAGTTGTGGAAGTGACATCCTCATAAAGCCACTAGCCTATAAAAGACACCTTTAGGTTTGACACATTCTCAAAAGCACAAACTTTAGCGCTTAAGACCAAAAGAAAAGAGGGAAACAGAAGGTGAGCAGGTGTTCAATGAAACACGTCCTATTTACCATAAAAACAATGGAAACTTAAGGCCACTAGAACTAGTAGATAAGAGGCCAAAGCAACTGAAAATAGGTCACCAGACTATCGGACACCTAAGAGCGGACCGTCCGGCAGTTCTAGAGACCCTATCATGAATTTGCAGGAGGATCACAAGGACATGACAATCACCATGGACGACTCCAAGTCTCTAAAGAGTAGGTCACAGAAGAAGAGGTACCTAAGAAAGAGATGGTAGGCTATTAGGCATCCCCTAAACACCAAAGTTTGATTTTGATCTAACTCGTAATGATAAAAATGTTGTGGCTCAGTTTGATTTTGGACCTAAGGAAGCAGTTTTCACCAAACCAAAAGGAATCGGTCAATTATCTAAAGCCACTCTTCATGCATAGCCATATTGATGGGACACCAATTTCTAGGATGTTGCGATGGTGGTGCAGCCATTAATTTGATGCCATATTCTTTTACTGAAAACTAGGCTACCTAGATAATGAGTTGATCAGAACCAACATGACTCTTAGCGGTGTTAGGTGTGACAATCTAAACGAGGCCAAAGGTGTGACATCCGTTGAGTTCACCATCATGACAAAAACCATGGTCGTATTATTCTTAGTCGCCGAGATAGAAGGCAACTATAGTATAATTCTACGAAGAGATGTTGATACAACCGGTCGGTGACGATGTCGAAATTGTACATGCAGATACATCGACTTGCATTGTTATGCCTGATGCCCCCATATTATAGGCATATGATTCTACTAAATGTTTATTGGGGTAGATTTTTCATATTATCAATTCATAAGTGTGTGTAAAGATGGATTCACTCCTTTAATGCTAGAGCCAATCGAAAATTAGATAAATCATAAGTGAAACATGATGTACACAACCAAAAACAAAAATAGCGAAAAAGCCCCATCGGAAAGTCTAGGCCCTATGGTCAGACAGTCCGGAGACACGCAGAGAGCATCTTGAAAGGTGCTGTTCGACTGGACCGTCCAGTAACCTACCCCGGATAGTCCGGGTGACCTTCTGGATAGTCTGGGTTGTAGGATTATGTGGAGTGTACACTAGCACAAAACAAGAAATTTGACCCCATAAAACCAATATTTACTGTTATTATAGGTTACAAAATTACCACTAGACGCGTAGGGCACTAGAAACTATCTCGGTGTGGACGAACACGTCGAGTAGTGTAGTGCAGTCATCGACGTCCTTTACGTCCTCGCGTGGTTCATCCTAGTGCTCTAGATGTAACACCTCCCAGGTATCAACACATATAGGGAGGAAGTGTCGCATAACAAACTTCTAGGTTCGCTACAATGGCTTGGCAAGGGCAAGAGGGGCATAGCTGCTGGTTTTTTGGTGGGCGAATTAGGTTTAACCTTAACCACACCCCAACCCTCATTATATAGGTGTTCTAGTGGGGCTTCTGACTCTGAGACCCATCAGCAACCCTAAACCCAATATAATTCGGACCCTATTCAAGTTAGACTTCCTTCCCCTTAAGTGTGTGACCCTATAGGTGCACATACACATAGATATGGCCCAAGTACTCTTCCTTGGCCCAATAATTGATAGTGGCCTCTAGCAAGACATGTCAATCCTATGCGAACGTAAAGATCATATCAGACGAACCATCACAACATTACACACATTTTGTTCCCTTTGTCTCATGATATTTGGTCTGGCTCTAAACTGACCCCTCTTTCTTGATACTATGATTTTAAATCCATTCAAGGTTAACACTTAACGCTAGCAGGGCCATGTATTTCTTGATCCAATCACTCGAGGGGCCTAGAGATATCTCTCTCAAGAAGTGAGGGACAAATTCCATTTTGACTAACCATGCCACACAACATGCTTCCTAAAAAACCCAAAACTACCTTTATAACTACCTAATTACGGAGTAGCATTTTAAAGTCCCTAAGCAGGTCAATTCACATCTTCAGTACATGCGACAATCTCGAGTCTAGGACATAGCCTACATGTTGCAAATTGAGAACTATATTACAAAATCTCACGTTGGGTCGATCCAGCCTCATGTCATACATGCGCCGACGTTATTAGTTTGACATCTCCATGTCCATGACTTGTGAAACATAGCCATCAACTAATACATGAGCTAGTAATCAACTCTGACTAGGGACATTTTTTACAATAACCATACAAGTAATGAATCTCAGAAACAATTCACATAATTGCTAATCAATACAAGGTGACTTTCATGTATATTCAAGCAAGCAATATATATAGAAGATATCTAATACTCATAGATCTCATGTGTGCCTCATGCTTAGGTTGTGGAAGAGGTTTCGTGTGATATCCTGGCCCCTGGGATGGTGATATCCTAGCCCAAGGCTTAATAGAATTAATAGAGTATCGATACCAATAAGGTGCATCTTCTTTTTCGGAAGCCTATCTCGAAAAACTTCCAAGTTAAGCATGCTTGACATGGAGCAATTTGGGATGGGTGACCGATCGGGAAGTTTTCTCGGGTGCGCATGAGTGAGGACAAAGTGCGCACAAAAGACTTGTGTTGGTCTGTAGGGACAATATATGATCTAGCGAGCTGTCAGGAATAAGTACCGCTGGTCCGAGATTGGATGGGGTGTTACAAGTGGTATCAGAGCCGACCCTCGCGGTTTCACGGGAGTGTGTGGGTTAGGGGTTCGGGTATATGGCGCATGGCACATGTGGGCCCAGAGTGGTCACATGGCAAGGCATTTGACGACACTAGACACACAGACCTGGCTAAGAGGGAAGGTTCCTGGATTGGGGTTGACCGACAAGGACATCGGTCTTCTAAGGGGGTGGATTGTGATATTCTGGCCCTGTGATGGTGATATCCTGTCCCAAGGCTTAAGAGAATTAATAAAGTATCCATACCAACAAGGTGCATCTTCTTTTTCGGAAGCCTATCTCGAAAATCTTCTAAGTTAAGCGTGCTTGACATGGAGCAATTTGGGATGGGTGACCGACCGAGAAGTTTTCTCGGGTGCGCATGAGTGAGGACAAAGTGCGCACAAAAGACCCATGTTGGTCTATGGGGACAATATATGATCCTAGCGAGCTGCGAGGAGTAAGTATCGTTGGTCCGAGATTGGACGGGGTTTTACATTTCATCAAAGGATCAGCAACATTCAAACCCATATGTATTTTGCATATCTTGATCTCACCCCACCTAACGAATTCCCGTATGAGGTGGAACATCTGTAGTACATGTTTGCTTTTCTGGTGGATCCTTGGCTCCTTAGCTTGCGCAATAGCCCCATTGTTGTCGTAGTAGAGGCTCAATGGGCTAGATGCATTAGGAAACACACCAAGCTCAATGAAACAATTCCTTATCCAAACACCTTCTTTCACAGATTCAGAAGCTGCAATGTACTTAGCTTCTGTTGTAGAATTAGTCATAGTCTCCTACTTGGAACTCTTCCAACTAACAAACCTCCATTTATTGTGAACACAAAACCTTATTACGATTTTAATCTTCTAGGTTAGTTTGGAAGCTTGCATTGGTGTAACCAGTTACAATGAGATCCTCCTTACCCCCATAGACAAGGAACATATCTTTAGTCCTTCTCAAGTACTTAAGAACGCCTTTTACCGCTGTCAAGTGACCCTCATCTAGATCAGCCTAGTGCCTACTCCACTACAACACAAACACCCCTATAGCAACACATAGATTGAAACAAAATGGTTTATGCGTTGCAAGAAATTAGGTGGCAACGGATGCTAGCAACACAAATATTTATATGTTGCAAGAAAATCAAATGGCAACGTTTACCATGCGTTGCAAGTGTTGCAACAAGATATAGAGGTTTACGGGTGATGGGTGACATAAACACATGTAACTGTTGCAATAGGGAAGACATATGCGTTGCAGGTTACCAACACATATTAATAGGATTTTCCAACGCATGTATAAGCGTTGTAAAAGACCCTTGCAATGCCAGCATAGGCAATGCATAATTATGCGTTGGTAAAGCCCCTAGCAACACTTGTATAGGCTTTTAGCAACACATATATGCATTGCTATATGGGGGTTCTGTTTGTAGTGCTCATAGCACTTATATCATATAAAACATATGGACATGTACTTATCATGGCATACTTGATAGATCTAATTGCCAAGGCATATGATACCTTATTCATGCACTCCCGCTCATTAGCCAGCATAGGACACTGCTTCTGGCTAAGGTGTATACCATGTGACATAGGTTAGAACCCTTTCTTTGACTGTTCCATGTTGAATCGTTTCAACACCATATCAATGTACGTATCCTAGCTTAATCTTATAAGCCTCTTCGACCAATCTCTACAGATCCTTATGCCTAGAATATAAGTTGCTTCCCCTAAGTCTTGATGGATTCTAGCATTGGAATGTCATTCCCAATCAATAATATGGCATCTACATACAAGATTAGAAATACAACAGTGCTCCCACTTTCCTTCTTGTAAACACAAGCTTCCTCTTCATTATGATGAAAATAAAACCCTTTGACCACTTCATCAAAACGAATGTTCCAACTCTGAGATGCTTGCTTCAACCCATAAATAAATTTCTGAAGTTTGCATATCTTTCCAACATTGATCGGATCGACAAAACCCTTAGGTTGTATTATATACACATCATCATCTAGGTTCCCATTTAGGAAAGCTGTTTAACATCCATCTACCAAATCTCATAATCAAAATATGCGGCAATAGCTAGAATGATCCGAATAGATTTAAGCATCGCTACTGCAAGAATGTCTCATTGTAGTCAACTCCTTGAACTTGTTGAAAACCCTTTGCCATAAGTCGAGCCTTATAGATGTTAACATTTCCATCCATATCTTTCTTCTTCTTATAGATCTATTTGCACTCTATGAGTCTAACACCATAAAGCAGGTCAACCAAGTCCCAAACTTGATTGACTCCCATGGAATCAATTTCTGATCTCATGTCAACTTGCCATTTCTTGAAATCTGGGTCCATCATCGCTTCCGCATATGTTGTAGGTTCATAGTTATCTAATAACAACACTTCCACATTGCCTAATAATAGCACTTCTCGTGCCTCATGAAGCCTTGCTGACCTTCGTGGTTGTGGTGGTGCTTCTCTTGCCACAGACGTATCAACTTGCTCTGCTACAATAGCATCACTTGTTGAATCTTGTTCCATTGGCTTATCCAAAACTTCTGCAAGATACACGTTTTGTTTACTTTTATCTCTTTTGAGAAACTCTTTCTCTAAGTAAACATTGTTCAGCGCAACAAACACTTTGCCCTCTAACTAGTGGTAAAAGTAATATCCCAAAGTTTCCTTTGAATATCCCACAAACATGCGCAAGTCCAATTTTGGAGTGAGTTTATCCCACTAAAGTCGCTTGACGTAAACCTCAACCCCAAACTTTCAGAAAAGAAAAACTGGGAGTCTTGCCAGTCCACATCTCATATTGTGTCTTAACTATGGACTTAGATGGTACCCTATTTAGTGTGAAAGTTATTGTTTCTATAGCATATCCCCAAAACAATGAAGGTAGGTTTGACTGGCTCATCATTAATCGAACCATATCCAATAAAGTAAGATTATGTCGCTTAGAAATGTGATTCCTTTGAGGTGTTCTTGGCGACATGTGCTATGGGACAATCCCATAACTCTTTAGATGATTGCTAAACTCATGGCTCAAATATTCATGACCACGATCAGATCACAAGGATTTAATTTTCTTTCCACACTGATTTCCATTCTATTTTAAAACATTTTGAACTTTTCTAAAGATTTAGACTTATGTTTCATTAAATAGACATAACCGTATCTACTAAAATCATTAGTGATGGTTATGAAATATTGGAATCCTCCCCTAGTTTTAGTACTCATTGGTCTACACACATAAGTATGAGTTCCAACAAATCCAATGCCCTCTCTGGAAAACCCGTGAAGGGCACCTTGGTCATCTTGCCAAGCAAGCACACATCGCATGTCTCATATGATTCAAAATCAAATGAAGTTAAAATCCCATCAGTATGAAGCTTCTTCATGCGCTTCTCACTTATATGACCCAAGCGACAATGCCACATGTAGGTAGGACTTAATTTTAGAAATATGCAATAGATATAATCACAGATGTTGGTCACTTGTTCTCAAATGTTGTGAATCAAGAACAAGCCAACACAATTGTTAAAGGTCAAGGACCTTCATCCTCCAAAGTATTATCTCCTCTCAGATATAATAATCTTCAGACGAAGGTCATGAAGGACATGCCTTCATGATTCATAATAATTGGGATATGAAAAGACAATGAATGTAATTTATTGGCTCATACACATATGTATTCCATAACATGCATATGAACATTAACATAATTTATATTACACTGATACCTTCGGCTTGTTGGAAGGATGCGAGAACGATTACAATTCAGCGTGAACAGTATGGTGCTATTGTTCATCTATTTATAGGTACGGGACGAAGCCCGAGTAAAAGTACATTTGTGTCCTAAACATTTACTCATAACTATAACATAAATCATTAGGGACTAGCTATTCTTTTTCTCTTCGGGTCAACATCATGTTTGGTCTTCATCATCATTTTAAGCCGAAGTTGTTACTCTTCGGCTATAGCTTCAGCGTTCATTCTTATCGGGCTATATCTTCATCTTGTTTACCTTCACCATGGGAACAAATCTCCATCCTGAAACTGAAGCTCCCTATAGCAATTCATGTCATTCTAAAAGCACATGGTTAGTCATGTTTTTGAGGACCTTTGAAAGAGGAAGGCCCCCAACAGTAGCCCCTCGCAGTATTAATTTGTTCCTCTATAACGAATTCAGACAACGATATGAACAAAGGCCTTTAGCTGAATGTGATATCCCAATTTTCTAAAAAGAAATCAAATTTCTTTTTCTCTTTTCTTTCATGTTCTGTGGCATTGGGGTTTGGAGTTTTGGGAGGCATTCCTCAGGGAAACAGTAGATCTTTTGGCATTTTTTTCCGCTGGGGTCGGGAGCTCTGATTGGAGAGCGTGTTCGAGCCTTTGATCTTGATCCGATGGATAGAGCCCCCCCTCCTTCCCAACCCTAGCCGACCCCCTCTCCTTCTCCCAATTGTTGCAGCCCCCCACCCCTTTCCACCCCTTTGGCCGCCGCCCCCCTTCCTCCCTCTTCCTCTCCTCCCCTTGGGCAGCCGCCCTCTACCCTCTCCACGGCTTCCTCCTCCCTCTAGATCTCTCCCACGCAGCAAGGATCGAGAAGAGGAGGAGCACGTTGAATTGAAGAGGGAGAGAGGATCAAGGATATGTTCTTCCCCATCTCTTCTTGAAGATTTTCTTAGGGAAAACCCTAGGTATGGATGAAATCCTTGTTCCTCCCTGTAATTATGTGCTTTTGGAGGTTGTGGATCATTGGATTAAATGATTAGAGGTTGGATTAGATGTGGGGTTAGGTTTTGATCATGAATTTAGTTTTCTGCAGAATGGCAGATTCAATAGTTTTTGTTCATGCCAGTTTTCGGTGGTCTTAGTGGCCTCAAAAAAATAAAAAGTCTATATATGAGTTGTAGATAATTTGTAGATCTTTTTATGGTCATGAAGAACACCTCCATCAGACATCAGATCAGAAAGTTATTGCAGTTTAATTATAGCAGTTTTTCAATCTCACAATTCTTTGCAGAATCTGTTCTCTTAAAGTTTAGGCAATTTTATCAACAAATTAAACTTTAGGTTGGTAAAAGACGTTGTAGAAAATTTTATAAGCTTTTCAAATTGTTAAAGAGTGCATTCATATGAATTTTGAAACTCCAGTTATGTTTGTTTTATTGTGGCTGTTTTTGTTTGCCTGACAAAAATGAGCGGGTCTGTTCACTGGTAGGTTTGATCTAGTAAATGGCCGAATTGGCTCTTTCAAATATGGAGACTTTTGTAGAGGGATAAAAGTTCTTACTTCCAGCAGAATTTCATAATCTTTGGTTGAGTAGTTTAGGAGATATCGAATTTTGATGTTAACTATGTTGCTGTCTGAAACAGATTCAGTCAGTTATCTTGTCAGATGTTTTAGAACATATAGATGGCAAACTTTAATTATCCATTGAATATCGAAGTTGTAGAGTATTTTGTGTAGAAACTTTTAGAGTATTTGTTTGATATCACCACTGTTATAATTTTAAAGATACAAAATTAACAAACAGCGCTGCTGCTGTTTGACATGTGGTTTAGGGTGGGAGTCATTCCACCAGGTCTTGGTTTCAAGTGTAGGAGCGATTTGTTGATTGTTTGCAAATGTTTGTGAAATATTGTACTAAGTTTTATGCCCCGCAGCAGGTGTCTACACTCAAGATCATGCCTAGTACATTTTTCTTCTTCGATGAAGGCAACTGAATGTAGCGGTGGTTGCTACCATTTTGACTTGTTGTTTCATCGCCTACACTCTAATAACCAGAATCTTCGAATTCATTCATAATTGAACTCTATGGTGATGCTTTACTTGATTGTATTATATTGATGCTTAATCATATATTGATGATGATGATGATTCGAGTATGACCCATGAGATTAATTCACACCCTTGAAGGTGAATGAAGTATTATTTGAGGTTTGTATTGTATCTGAAGGTAAACGAAGTATTGTTTAAGGTTTGTATTGTATGTGAAGGAAGTGAAGTATATTGATAAATGCAGCATGCCATATATATTGCATGATTCACTTGCATCTGAAGTTTTGTCGTGACCTATGGTCCGACCGTACCGGTACAACTTAGCATCGTACGTTGCTCGAGGAGGGGTACGATGCGACTTCATACCCTTAGAAGTATGAAGGCAGAGGACATATGCATTGCATTCATAAGCATTCATTGAAGTGATATTTGCAGATGGTGTGGTTTTATACTCTAAGAGGTATGAAGGCAGAGGACTTACACATAGCATTCCTATGCATACATTGAAGTGATATTTGCAGGTATTGTTGACGCAGGGAAGTGTTATACAACCTATTGTGGTTGTTCGAGGAAATGAGATGGCATTGATTATTTTGGGACTATTGAGTTCTATATCTACAAGTATTTCTGATCTCAATTGTGATCCCTTTAAAATGTTGATTAATTCAATTTTTTGGTTTAAATATCTCGTCAAAACAATTTACTTGCTGAGATGTTTCATCTCACTCTTGCATTACTCAATGCAGGTACTTGATTCATGTTGGGAATGAGGGAAGTAGCAGCACGTCCACCTTCACTATCATAATAACGCTGCCCAGGCACAACCATGATTTAATTAGAAACTTCTTGTCAAGGATGTTTGTTTTTAACTAGTCGTGCACACTAGTTAATTCAGTTTATGCTTTATATTTTAATTAGAAACTTCGAGTTCTCTATAATAAACATCAAATCATAGCATCACTTAATCAAATTATGCTTTATATTTTAATTGAAACAATAATACAATTAGCTTAGACATACCATGTTGTGCAATATAGGATCACTTGGCAAATCTTTGACTACATTGCCATCAAGTTGTGCCTCCTACAGGTATAGTTTCACTCAATTATTATAGAAAAAGAAAATTATAAATATTAGATTTTAACAGGGAATGTAGACGAATAGGAACCAATTACTGAACCCTAGAGTTGCAAAAGAAAGCTAATCCTTCCAAAAGCTAGCAGACCAGTTCTGAACATCTTATAACAGTAGAGTTGCTTTAGGATTCTAGATGATTCAGCACACGTTAGTATATATGAGAATTCAGCATCTAACTTGAAAATACTTCTAACTTTACAGGCACTACATGGAGCCCTTAATTAATGTATCACATATTCTACCTGCGGATTGCCTTTTGTAGGCTAGCCTTTGTGTAAGGGGAAAGGAAATGCTCTACAAGTACTGTGAAAAATGAGGTGTTGCCCACAAACGAATCAGCTCTCGGTGGACGAACTGGTGGGGCGTCTGCGTGCGGCCGAGGATCGATTCGATGACAAGGTCGAACACCTCGTCGATAAGGCAGGACGGCTCCTTCTCGCCGAGGAGGACTGGCTTGAGAAGAACAAACACCGTCTGCGTTCAGGCTACAAGGACTGTGGTGGTGACTCCGGCGCTGGCTCCTCGAAAGGCAAGTCGCCAGCACACCACGACGGGAATGCCTCTGGACCGGTCAAGCTGACCTCCCAGGGCACTCCGCGGCGTAAAGGACGGTGCCGCAACTGCGGGATCTACGGTCACTGGGCTGAGGACTGCAAACGCCCTAAAAGGGGGAAGAAGAAGGAGACGCCGATGCCTGAGGCAAATGTGGCGATCGGTGGAACTGAACACAGTGGCGCACTGATGCTGGCCACCTGTGACTTTGTGCACGATGTGGTTCAGCATGTTCATCTGACAGAGAAGTCTATACCAATTTCAGTTCCCGAAGGTATGTGGGTCCTTGACACTGGAGCAAGTAATCACATGACAGGTACACGGTCGTTGCTGACCCAGCTTGACCAAGGTGTTCGGGGAACAGTTCGGTTTGGAGATGGGTCTGTCGTCAGAATACAAGGTATGGGTTCAGTTATTATGCAAGGCAGTGGTAATGGGCACAAGGTGTTAACTGATGTTTACTACATTCCTGAACTAAGAACCAATATAGTCAGTTTGGGTCAATTAGAAGAAAAAGGCTTTAAGTTTGGAGGTGGAAATGGAAAATTATGTGTGTATGATCAAGAACATATGCTGTTAATAGCTGCACCTAGAACTGCAAATAGGCTCTACACCATCAAATTTGGCCTGTCAGCACCTGTGTGTTTGCTGTCAAATACCGAACACAAGTCATGGCAGTGGCATGCTAGATTTGGTCACCTAAATTTCAGAGCTCTACATGATCTTAGTAGCAAAAACATGGTTGATGGCATGCAAACTGTGAAAAAGGCTGAGCAGGTATGTGATGGTTGTGTTCTTGGGAAACAGCATAGGAAACCTTTTCCAACTGTGTCAAGTTTCAGAGCTGAGAAAGGGTTAGAACTGGTTCATGCAGATTTGTGTGGTCAGATTACTCCTAAAAGTATAGGTGGTGCCTCATTTTTTATTTTAGTAGTAGATGACCATAGTAGATATATGTGGGTCGAGATGCTTAATACTAAAGATCAAGCACTAGACTGTTTCAAAAAAATCAAACAAAGGGCAGAAGTTGAACTGGGTGGTAGTCTGAAGGCATTGAGAACAGACAGAGGGGGAGAATTCACATCAAACCTGTTTTCAGTGTTCGAGGAAATGAGATGGCATTGATTATTTTGGGACTATTGAGTTCTATATCTACAAGTATTTCTGATCTCAATTGTGATCCCTTTAAAATGTTGATTAATTCAATTTTTTGGTTTAAATAACTCGTCAAAACAATTTACTTGCTGAGATGTTTCATCTCAATCTTGCATTACTCAATGCAGGTACTTGATTCATGTTGGGAATGAGGTAAGTAGCAGCACGTCCACCTTCACTCTCATAATAATGCTGCCCAGGCACAGCCATGATTTAATTAGAAACTTCTTGTCAAGGATGTTTGTTTTTAACTAGTCGTGCACACTAGTTAATTCAGTTTATGGCGTTATGGTTATCTTCCCATTGCTAGCAGATTATTAATGTCTAGTATGTTTTCTTATCATGATATCTGTTTATACTCTGTTGCTTCCACGTTTATGCAAATTTTCAAAGGAGATGCTATCGAAATTTTATATATGAATGTTAGTTGTGTAGTTTAGTAGCATTCTGGGGTGTTTGTGGATCTCGGGGTGTTACACTGAAAGTCCAAAAAACACCTACCCTTCGCTAGGATAGCGAACCATTCTGAACAGCTTGACCCACCAAGCGGAGGAGCTATGAGTATATATATATAGAGGTTTGTGCCATGAATATTTTTCGTGCCATTTAGCTGTTTATGTTGTGATTGCTATTTTTGCCTTATTCTCTTTGTGAGCTCGATTGATTTCTGAGCTTCGACGCTTGTCGTAACCATCATCCAAATGGCTGAGGACAAGAAGATTACAGACCCCACAATGGCTAGGTTTTACGAAGCAATGGAAAAGACAAGCGCAGAATAGATTACCAATGAAATGCTAGCTGGGTTGTCTGGGGATTCCAGCGACAGTGATAGTTTTGATGTGGAGAGTGGAAATGAAGATGCCGAAGATCGGCCATGGAGGCCGAGCCATGTTGTTTTTGGGAAGTCAACTGTCAAGCTAGAGCAAATCGAAGCGATGAAGGGCAAATATTTTCATGATATTTCTATAGTGAGGGCTGGGGGAAAGCATCGTTCCCCTTCCCGAAGCTGATGAGGTGGTAGTCTTTAAAAGCTTCATGAAAGCTGGGCTTCGCTTCCCACTACACAAGATGTTGGTTGAAGTTCTGAAGACATTCGAAATATACCTTCATCAACTTACCCCCGAAGCCTTTATCAAAGTGGGGGTTTTTATATGGGCTATAAGGAGTCAAGGGTTGGAACCGGATGCTAGGTGTTTCTGCAATATTCATGAGTTATCCTACCAGACGAAGGCAAGCGGAAAGGAACAATACCACAACAACTTCGGATTTTACAGCTTCGTGCCCCACTCTGAGGCAAATTATCCCGTGCCAACATTTTGGAAGAAGTGGCTGGGCTCTTGGATGAAGCAATGGTTCTACGTAAAGAATGATCTGAACTAGAGGGAGGATGTGATGGGCATCATTGAACGTCCCATATGGTCGTGCTTCGGCATTAAAAGACCATTAATCGCAATTGGGAATGAAGTGCAATTGTGCCTAATGGCTTTAAACACCGTATGTACTTACATCGGTACCAGGGATTTAGTTCAAGAACACATTGCTTTCAATGTATGGCCTATTGTAAATGAATGGGAAATGCTGAAGGAAACTGCTGCTGGCTCCAGCCAAGGTGGCTTGGTTTATCTTAAGTACACCTTCCGGTATAGAAGCCAGTTTGACGAGCCAAATGATGATTGGCTAGATGCTATAGAGGCAACCAGTGATGAGCTACTGGGAGCCTACTCGAAGGCAGAGGACGAGGCCATGACTTTTGCCTTCGGCGCTCGAGGGAAACAAAGATTGAATAGGGTTTTTGATGTAATTGGGTTTGTTTATCTTGATTACTGTTTTCTTGTCTGAAATCAAGGTGGAAAAAGGAAAGTTGCTACTTCGACCTCTTCTGGTGTGCCAAAGCCAAAGAGGGCCAAGGTCCTGACACGTAGGCTGAAGCCTATTGGGACGGGTGAGGTGCCAAAGCTTATTGAAAGTGCCGAGGCTATCCCCTAAGGTACGAAATCAGCTCCTTCCATGTCAACCGAAGTTAGTGTAAATTCGGTAAAAGAGCCGGAATCAGAAAAGACAGCAGAACAGCCAAAGGTGTTGAGCCCTCCAGCTGTAACAGGGCTGTCGAAGCTATCGACTACTACAACAACAACTCCATGGAAAAGAAGAATGACTAGCGTTTTAGATGTTGTTTTAGAATCTATGAAAGCACCAACTCCCGCTTCTGATGAAGCATCTGGCGAAAGATCTGAAGATGCAAGAGAAGTGACTACTACAAGCGCGGCTACTGCTCTCACCGAAGCCGGACCTTCGAAAGTTGCGCCAGTAAGGCTGATGGAAGAGTCTTCCTAAAAAATCTACATCTCCTGCTCCCGAAGCACCTCCCCATGGTGATTTAGAATACATTGTTTGACACGCTTCGGGAAAGCAGTTATCATTAGAATAAATTGCCGAAGTGCAACACTATGCCAAGGACTTGAAATACCCCAAGGGTCCTTTGTATATGGAGGAAATGACGAAGACGACTTCCTCTATTGTCTGCCCGATAGTAAGGAGGTTAATGTTTGTCGCGAGATGATAAACAACATGGGGTTTCTGAAGCTTGAGCTTGGTTTGTCCGCTATGACAAAGGATGAACTTGCGGATAGCCTCGCTTACAATAGCTTGAAGGTTTGCACATTTTGGCTTCATATTTGGTACTTTTCGATATAGTGAACTATTTTTTGGTAATTGTTACTATTATTGTTTGTTTGTTCTTATGTTTTGCATGGTCTAATCCTTAGTAAGGCTCTGAAGGATCAAAAAGATGCAGAGGATGAAAGCTGCCCGATAGCACTTGGAAACCTTCGATCAGAGGTTATAACTTTGAGAAACGAAGCTCTTGCAAAGGATAAGATTTTACCATCTTTGGTCAAAAGGTTGAAATCCAGTGAAGCCAAACTATCCGCTCAAGCAGAAGTGCAAGAATTAGAAAAGAAACTTGCCGAAGCAACTGAAAATTTTAATGTAGAGCTAACAAAACGTGAAATATCTGATATTGAACGCGCAAGGGTACAGAAAAATGTCGAAGAGCTTCGTCAAGCTAAGGAAGAGTGCTATAATGTTGCTACATAATGTGCTAAGAATTTGAAGAATAGCTTTTCTAAAGTTTCCGCATTTTCCACAGAGTAGAATTTCATCCGCGGTGATCCTGAT
The DNA here is from genome assembly GCA_029449295.1 of Zea luxurians. Taxonomy (NCBI): domain Eukaryota; kingdom Viridiplantae; phylum Streptophyta; class Magnoliopsida; order Poales; family Poaceae; genus Zea; species Zea luxurians. Next base: position 177,333 of record JAOPSE010000586.1, read on the forward strand.
GGGGTTATCTGCTGGATTAACGGCGAAACCAAAGCTTTCGAAGAAAATTTCAGCGACAGTGGAGATTTTTGTGCCTTCGCCGGTGTCTGAGGGGCTGTGTCAGTCCTAGAAAAGGTCAGCTACGAACATGCTAAGGCTATGGTTTAGCCAGGATTCTCGCTTTCAGCTGATGATATTAAAAACCCTTCGGCTGACGCTACTGCTTTAAGCGGAAAGTTCTATTCCGAAGTATGGCTGAAGGGTGGCCGAGAGATAACTGACGAAGCTATTAGAAGAAATGAGAAAGAGTCTCATGACGCCTTAGAAGAGGCTAAGGGAGATGAAGAGACTGCTGAACGCGCCAGGCTTATAGGTATACCTATTATAGCTTAGCTTCATAAATTATTGTAGCTTCGGTACTAACAGATACTTGTATTTTGATACAGCTGAGCTTTATCCCCCTCTAGAGCCATATGATCCTGAAGTTGATCCATCTCTGAAGGGGTCGCTCGACGTAATTAGATTTGCTAACGAGGCTGTTGACGAAGCTGTCAACAAAATGTTTTGAACGAAGATGCCGATAAAGTCTTAAAAGAAAACTAAAGTTTGTATATTTGAGAGTTTAGGGTCCTTGTACGTAGTTTTAGTTTTTGTATGAAACAATTATCAAATATTTGCATATGTATTGATGTAATATATTTCTTTGCGATGCGTGAAACCTTCGTGCGTACTGTTTTTTAGCTGCTGGCAAAAAAACACCTTCCCTTCTTTTCATGTTTCACGAAGAAAGAAATCCCTCTTCTTTATGCCGAAGTAACTCTCAAGGTTTTGCCCTGAATGTTGCATAAGAATATCGTTATCGAAGATATAATCTTCATATGACAACACCTGTCAAAAGCATGTATCTTGTATTTTCGATATGGCTCTTTTTTCGAAATAAACTTAACCTCTTGGGTTAAGCAGTATGTCTGAAGGAGCAATTTTCCTTAGTTTTGGACTATTTCTGTTGATGCAGGATAATGTATGATGAGATGATATGATGCAAATGACATTGATGTGCAAGTAAGACTCTGCATCCCCCTAGGAACGACTTTGGAGTCTCTTTACCTTTTACTTAGGTGGTATTTCAGCTCTGCATTCCCTTAGGAACGACTTTAGAGATAAGCTCTGCATCCCCTTAGGAATGACTTTGGAGCTTCTTCACCTTTTACTTAGGTGGTATTTCAGCTCTGCATCCCCTTAGGAACGACTTTACATTGGAAATATAAGGACATAAAAGTAAAAAATACATTGAACTTGGAAGCTTTCTGGTCGAGCCCATGTATTGCTTTAGTAAATATGTCTCAATTCGGGCATAGTGTTGTTGACTGTGCAAGCTTCGGACTCCTCTCTTGTGTCACACTGTTGTTGCGCTTGACGATGCCCTTCTGGCTGCTGATTGTGAATCAAGGTTGGTGCCATAGGTGGTGGTGGTGGTAGCGGAGCCCATGCAGCTTGAGAATGACTTGCCGAAGCAACTGATGCTGTGGGTTTCTGTTGCCCACATACTCAAGGATACATGGTGAACAACATGAAGTAGTGTGCAGGACCTGATTCGGCTGATTCTGCCATGCTTGGGCTTCAGTTATCTCTTTTTGCTTTTGGATTGTGACTTGGCACGTCCTTATTGTATGTCCCTTATCCTCCCCCAGAATAAATAGAACAACCTCCTGGTTGGGAGCTAAGCCTTCCTCCGAAGCTTCTTCCTCCTCTGCCCCTTAGAGCTAGTGGCCTGTAAGAGCTTTGTTGCATCCCTGAAGATTGGGAGCTTTGTTGGTTGCCTTGAGTGTGGTTTGCCCTGTCATCACTTGAGCAGGGATTGTGGATTATTCTGAACATGCCTAGGGTGGAGCCTTCCTCTGAATCCCTAAGTCATCTCAGAATACCTATAGGCCACCTCCCTTCTCTGTCGAAAGTCATTATCAGCCCTGATGTACTCATCCATCTTCTGGAGGAGCTTTTCTAGAGTTTGTGGTGGCTTCCTAGCAAAATACTGCGTTGTCGGTCCTGGTCAGAGCCCCTTGATCATAGCTTCGATGACAGTCTCATTTGGCACCGTTGGTTCTTGAGCCCTGAGTCACAGAAATCTTCAGACATATGCCTGCAAGTACTCTTCGTGGTCTTGCGTACACTGGAACAAGGCTTGGGTAGTTACTGGCTTAGTCTGGAAACCCTGAAAGCTAGTTACCAGCATGTCCTTCGGCTTTTGCCATGACGTGATCGTTCCCAGGCAAAGGGAAGAATACCACGTCTGAGCTACACTCCTGACTGCCATGATGAAAGATTTCGCCATGATAGTCATGTTGCCACCATATGAGGATATGGTTGCTTCGTAACTCATGAGAAACTGCTTCGGATCCGAATGCCCATTGTAAATGGGAAGCTGTGGTGGCTTGTAAGATGGTGGCCATGGGATAGCCTATATAATTCTACTGCTAGAGAAGAAGCATCATCAAAAGCAAAGTTACCATGATGAAAGTCATCATACCTTTCATCATCATTGATTGAACTTTCTTGATGAAGCTCTCTCTATTGAGGCCTTCGTCCTTGGTCATATTGGGTGATGTGACACATTTCTTTAGCAGCTTCATCGATCTTCCTCTAAAGGTCAGCTAGCCGAAGCATCTTCTCTCTCTTCCTCTGCACTTGTTGGTGTATGGCTTCCAGGTCTCTGATTTCTTGGTCTAACTCCTCCTCATGCAGTGTTGGGCTGGTAGCCTTCCTATTCTGGCTACGGGCTTCTCTCAGCGAGAGAGTCACTTGGTTCGTGTCCAGTGGCTGCAGAGCAGCCCCTGGCACTGTTGCCTTCTTCGACGGCATGACGAAGGTGAACGCTTGCTGAAAGTGGTCGCTTGAGTTCACCGGAGGTGGGCACCAATGTTGGTCACTTGTTCTCAAATGATGTGAATCAAGAACAAGCCAACACAATGGTTAAAGGTCAAGGACCTTTGTCCTCCGAAGTATTATCTCTTCTCGGATATAATAATCTTCAGATGAAGATCATGAAGGACATGCCTTCATGATTCATAATAATTGGGATATGAAAAGACAATGGATGTAATCTATTTTCTCATACACATATGTATTCCATAACATGCATATGAACATTAACATAATTTATATTACACTGATACCTTCAGCTTGTTCGAAGGTGTTGATGTGAGAGCGATTACAATTCAGCGTGAACAGTATGTTTCTATTGTTCATCTATTTATAGGTACGGGACACAGCCCGAGTAAAAGTACATTTGTGTCCTCAACATTTACTCATAACTATAACATAAATCATAAAAGGACTAGCTAGTCTTTTTCTCTTCGGGTCAGCATCATGTTTGGTCTTCATCATCATTTTAAGCCAAAGCTGTTACTCTTCGGCTATAGCTTCAACAATCATTCTTATCATCTTCGGGCTATATCTTCGTCTGGTTTACCTTTGCCATGGGAAAAAACCTCCATCCTGAAATCGAAGCTCCCTGTAGGAATTCATGTTATGCTAAAAGCAGATGGTTAGTCATGTTTTTGAGGACCTTCGGAAGAGGAAGGCCCCCAATAACAGAGATGAGCATATTTCTTTGTATCCATGATATATATATATATATATTGCTTAATTATGTGAATTGTTTGTGAGAATCTTGTATTGGTTATATATATATATATCCATGAAAGGAACCTTGTATTGGTTAGCACTTATGTGAATTGTTTGTGAGAATCGATGACTAGTATTGGTTAGCATATTTCTTTATATTGGTTATTCTAAACGATGTCCCGAGTTAGAATCGATGACTAGCACATGTATTAGTTGATGACTACATTTTACAAGTCACGGACATGGAGATATTAAACAAATAATGTGGGCACATGTACGAAATGAGGCTGGACCGACCTAACATGACATTGTAATATAGTTCTCTTTTTGCAACATGTATATTGTGTCCTTAGATGTGAGATTGTCGCATATTCTCCAGATGTGAATTGACTTCCTAAGGGACTATAAATGCTACTTCGTAACTACGTAGTTATAAAGGTAGTTTTGGGTTTGTTAGGAAGCATGATGTGAGGCATGGTCAGTTAAGATGGAATTTGTCCCTCTCTTCTTGAGAGAGATATCTCTAGGCCCCTCGAGTGATTGGATCAAGAAATTCATGGCCATGCTAGGGTTAAGTGTTAACAAATGAAAATATTCCAATTCACAGTATCGAGAAAAAGAGGTCAGCTTAGAGCCAGACCAAATATCATGAGATAAAGGGAACATCATGTACTTAATGTTGCAATGGTTCATCTGATATGATCTTTACGTGCACATAGGAGTTGACATGTCTTGCTAGAGGCCAATGTCAATCATTGGGCCAAGTAAGAGTACTTGGGTCATGTCTATATGTTCGTGAACCTATAGGGTCACACACTTAAGGGGAAGGAAGCCTAAGTCGGATTAGATTTGAAATTAGACAAGGCTTTAGGGTTACAGATGGGCTTCGGAGTCAAAAGCCCACCAGAATGCCTATATAATGAGGGGTAGGGGCACGGTTAAGTAAACCCTAATTTGCCTCTAGTAAACAAGCAGCCACCCGCCTACGCCCTCACCTAGCCACCATCACAAACCTAGCAATTCGGTACGTGGTGCTTCATCCCTGTACGTGTGGATACCTCGGAGGTGCTGCATCTGGAGCACTAGGACGAACCATGCGAGGACATGAAGGACATTAGCGATTGCACGACACTGCTCGACGCGTTCGTCAACATCGAGACGTCTTCTGCTGTCCTGCGTGTCTAGTGGTAATTCCATGACATATAACTGCAGTAGTTCTTGGTTTATGGGGTCGAAAATTTTGTTTTGCGCTAGTGTAGCCTACCCATAATCATTCAGTGGTATCAGAGCCAAGTTCTGCATAGTTTTAGGTCTGGATCTAGGTTCATGAGATGGATCTACTTGTTGCGCGGTTTGATTAGATCAATTGGTTATAAAGGGGTTGAAGTAGATTGCCTTTGATATGACCGAAGAGATCAGTTCGTCCTTCTCTGTTATGTGCATGACTTGCCCCTACCGACTGGAATCACCATTGAGGCTAACTCCATACACAACTAGCAGATTGACATAACAGATCAACGTCATGAGTGCAATCTTCTTCGGGTCAAAGGTCTCGGATTTGGGTTGATTTGATCAATCGCATAAGATTTTTAGTGGAATTTCCATACATATAATGCATGAAATTCTGTGAGGTTTCCAGGGCGCTGCTCTGAGACCTTCGGGGAGCGGCTCCCCCCTCGACCACTGTGGCTATTTGTTGTAGTGGCGAACATATAGAAATGTGTTTGTCTAACTTGTTTTTGTAGGACATCTTGTGATCGGTATGGCTGTTGTGTGTATATGATGCATATTAATGAATTATTCATGACCTGCGTGTAATGACTAGGGCAATACGGCTGGAGCCATATATATTGTCCAAATTTAATGTAATGACCTCTGTGTCAACACGTGATGATTAAAAGCGTATATGTAATTTGTTTTCCAGCATACGTTAGATAGGTCTTGAAGGACTCATCCCCTAAAGGATGGCATACCTATATCATGGAGATGGGGATCACCATGTGACAGCAAGCCATACCAAATCACAACTGTTGTGTGAATGACATTATTAATGTTCTACTTGTTCATGTTGTGTCACACCCGGATTAAAAGGATAAAGTTGGGTGCGTCTTATATGTGCGCCAAAGAAGAACAACACATATAATGACCAAGTGTATAGAGATAAATGTCACAAATATTATTGCATCACGGAAGTGTCTTACAAAAATAAATGATAACAATAAAGCGAACTAATAATTATTCCTTGGTGCCATAAATCTAACTGAGAGATGCCACCTAGATTAGCTCATACTGCTCGTTGTAGGCCTCCTCCTGGACCACCTGTTCTTCTCCTGTGGGGGGGGGGTTATATATTGCAAGGGCGAGCTCATAAAATATCATAGCTCAACAAGTTGGGGGAATAATGTGCATGAACTCCACAAAGGTGGGAGCTCATGTGAAGTGTAAGGCTCATCAACAAATAATGGTTAAAGCTGAGCAATGCTTTTAATAAGTTGGTCAAATTTTATTAGCAGATACTAAGTATAAGTAAATACCAACCCGAATAATGAGAGATCAAAATTAATAAGTAAATCACAATACGACGCAAATGACCAAATAAATTTAATTGCATAAGTTACTCATGTGAGGGTCCGAGCCGCTCATGACCGTGAGCACGCTGATATACCAGTTTTACACTCTGCAGAGGTTGCGCATCTTTGCCCACAAGTCGTGTTACCCATTTGGCACGAGGTTGATCAGACCCCATACACCTCTACCAAGGAAGCGAGGCAGGGTACCACTACGAGGCCTTTACAAAGTTCCACTAGCTTCAGAAAACCCGCTACAGTTTCTAGGGAGCGCAGCATAGGAATCCCCCGTCTGAAAAGCCATCGCAGCAAAATGAACCCGAGAACCTCCCTATATTGACCACTCCCCTACTGCCCTTGGAGCTTTCGGGTAAGATAGTCCTCCACTAGCTTTCCTAATTAGTCAGCCAAGGTCGTCCCATACCACCTTTGTGGTAGCACTGTTTTCCCGGGCGGCCGCTCCATGTTCCAATTAACATAATGATCTTGTCATGAATCATGAATAATGTGTATCTTAACACCCCAAATCCTAGTTGGGTAGTTCAAAACATAGATTCAAATCTTGAAACTAAAGTTTAAGCTAGAGGCAATAACTAGAGGAACGATGGTCCATCTATTCATTAGTACTGAAAGTCGCCTAGAGGGGGTGAATAGGGTGAATCTGAAATTTAACAACTTAATCACAACTACAAGCCGAGTTAGCGTTAGAAATATAATCGAGTCCGAGAGAGAGAGGGTGCAAAACAAATCGCAAGCAAATAAAGAGTGTGACACGCGGATTTGTTTTACCGAGGTTCGGTTCTCACAAACCTACTCCCCGTTGAGGTGGTCACAAAGACCGGGTCTCTTTCAACCCTTTCCCTCTCTCAAACGGTCCCTCGGACTGAGTGAGCTTCTCTTCTCAATCAAACGGGAACAAAACTTCCCCGCAAGGACCACCACACAATTGGTGTCTCTTGCCTTGGTTACAATTGAGTTGTTCGCAAGAAAGAATGAAAGAAGGAAGCAATCCAAGCGCAAGAGCTCAAAAGAACACAACAAATCTCTCACTAATCACTAAAGCCTTGTGTGGAATTGGGAGAGGATTTGATCACTTGGGTGTGTCTTGTATTGAATGCTTAGCTCTTGTAAGTAGTTGGGAGGTGGAAAACTTGGATGACTTGAATATGGGGGTGGTTGGGGTACTTATAGCCCCAACCACCAAACTAGCCGTTTGGTGGAGGCTGATGTCGCATGGCGCACCGAACAGTCCGGTGCGCCAGCCACGTCACCAGGCCGTTGGGTTCCGACCGTTGGAGCTCTGACTTGTGGGCCCGCCTGGCTGTCCGGTGGCGCACCGGACAAGTCCTGTAGACTGTCCGGTGTGCGACCCGCGCGTGCTCTGTCCTCTGCGCGTGCAGGCGCGCATTTAATGCGTTGCAGTCGACCGTTGCGCACGAAGTAGTCGTTGCTCCGCTGGCTCACCGGATAGTCCGGTGTGCACCGGACATGTCCGGTGAATTATAGCGGAGCGGATTCCCGAAGCTGGCGAGTTCAGAGTCGCTCTTCCTTGGAGCACCGGACACTGTCCGGTGGTGCACCGGACAGTCCGGTGAATTATAGCGAAGCGCCTCTGAGAATTCCTGAAGGTGTTGAGTTTGGCTTGGAGTTCCCTGGTGCACCGGACACTGTCCGGTGGTGCACCGGACAGTCCGGTGCGCCAGACTAGGGCACACTTCAGTAGTCCCATGCTCTCTTTGTTTGAACCCTTTTCTTGGTCTTTTTATTGGCTTATTGTGAACCTTTGGTACCTGTAGAACTTATAAACTAGAGCAAACTAGTTAGTCCAATTATTTGTGTTAGGCAATTCAACCACCAAAATCAATTAGGAAATAGGTGTAAGCCTAATTCCCTTTCAATCTCCCCCTTTTTGGTGATTGATGCCAACACAAACCAAAGCAAATATAGAAGTGCATAATTGAACTAGTTTGCATAATTGTAAGTGCAAAGGTTACTTAGATTTGAGCCAATATAAATACTCATAAGATACGCATGGATTGTTTCTTCATTTTTAACATTTTGGACCACGCTTGCACCACATGTTTTGTTTTTGCAAATTCTTTTGTAAATCCTTTTCAAAGTTCTTTTGCAAATAGTCAAAGTAAATGAATAAGATTTTGAGAAGCATTTTCAAGATTTGAAATTTTCTCCCCCAGTTTCAAATGCTTTTTCTTTGACTAAACAAAACTCCCCCTTAATGAAATCCTCCTCTTAGTGTTCAAGAGGGTTTTGATGTTAATTTTGAAGAGGGTATACCAATTTGAAATTATATCACAAATAAGATACCAATTTGAAAATACTTCTTTAAAACCAAATTGAAGGACTAAAATATTTGAAATTAGTGGTGGTGCGGTCCTTTTGCTTTGGGCTCATGCTCTCTCCCCCTTTGGCATAAATCGCCAAAAACGGAATCATTAGAGCCTTTTTGAACTACTTTATCCCCCTTTGGTAAATAGCATGTGAGTGAAGATTATACCAAAGACGAAGAGTTGCTCTGAGCGACGGCGAAGGATGAGTTATGAGTGGAGTGGAAGCCTTTGTCTTCGCCGAAGACTCCAATTCCCTTTCAATATACCTATGACTTGGTTTGAAATATATTTGAAAACACATTAGTCATAGCACATAAAGAGACATGATCAAAGGCATATGAATGAGCTATGTGTGCAAAAACATTTAAAAGAAGTTCCTAGAATCAAGAATATTTAGCTCATGCCTAAGTTTGTTAAAGGTTTGTTCATCAAGTGGCATGGTAAAAATATCGGCTAATTGATCTTTAGTGTTAATATATGCAATCTTGATATCTCCCTTTTGTTGGTGATCCCTTAGAAAATGATACCGAATGGCTATGTGTTTAGTGCGGCTATGCTCAACGGGATTATCCGCCATGCGGATTGCACTCTCATTATCACATAGAAGAGGAACTTTGGTTAATTTGTAACCATAGTCCCTAAGGGTTTGCCTCATCCAAAGTAGTTGCGCGCAACAATGGCCTGCGGCAATATACTCGGCTTCGGCGGTAGAAAGAGCTACGGAATTTTGCTTCTTTGAAGCCCAAGACACCAGGGATCTTCCCAAGAACTGGCAAGTCCCCGATGTGCTCTTTCGATTAATTTTACACCCTGCCCAATCGGCATCTGAATAACCAATTAAATTAAAAGTGGATCCCCTAGGATACCAAAGCCTAAACTTAGGAGTATAAACCAAATATCTCAAGATTCGTTTTACGGCCGTAAGGTGAGCTTCCTTAGGGTCGGCTTGGAATCTTGCACACATGCATACGGAAAGCATAATATCCGGTCGAGATGCACATAAGTAGAGTAAGGAGCCTATCATCGATCGGTATACCTTTTGATCGAATGATTTACCTTCCGTGTTGAGGTCGAGATGCCCATTGGTTCCCATGGGTGTCTTGATGGGCTTGACATCCTTCATCCCAAACTTGTTTAGAATGTCTTGAGTATACTTCGTTTGGCTAATGAAGGTGCCCTCTTGGAGTTGCTTCACTTAAAATCCTAAGAAGTACTTCAACTCCCCCATCATCGACATCTCGAATTTTTGTGTCATGATCCTACTAAATTCTTCACATGTAGATTCGTTAGTAGACCCAAATAAAATATCATCAACATAAATTTGGCATACAAACAAATCATTGTCAAGAGTTTTAGTAAATAAAGTAGGATCGGCCTTTCCGACTTTGAATCCATTAGTGATAAGAAAATATCTAAGGCATTCATACCATGCTCTTGGGGCTTGCTTGAGCCCATAAAGCGCCTTAGAGAGTTTATAAACATGGTTAGGGTACTCACTATCTTCAAAGCCGGGAGGTTGCTCAACATAGACCTCTTCCTTGATTGGTCCATTGAGGAAGGCACTCTTCACATCCATTTGATAAAGCTTGAAGCCATGGTAAGTAGCATAGGCTAATAATATACGAATTGACTCAAGCCTAGCTACGGGTGCATAGGTTTCACCGAAATCCAAACCTTCGACTTGGGAGTATCCCTTGGCCACAAGTCGGGCTTTGTTCCTTGTCACCACACCATGCTCATCTTGCTTGTTGCAGAAAACCCACTTGGTTCCTACAACATTTTGATTAGGACGTGGAACCAAATGCCATACCTCGTTCCTAGTGAAGTTGTTGAGCTTCTCTTGCATCGCCACCACCCAATCCGAATATTGTAGTGCTTCCTCTACCCTGTGTGGCCCAATAGAGGAGACAAAAGAGTAATGCTCACAAAAATGTGCAACACGAGATCTAGTAGTTACCCCCTTATGAATGTCGCCGAGGATGGTGTCGATGGGGTGATCTCGTTGGATTGCTTGGTGGACTCTTGGGTGTGGCGGACTTGGTTCTTCATCCTCCTTGTCTTGATCATTTGCATCTCCCCCTTGATCAATGCTCTCCTCTTGAGGTGGCATATCTCTTTGATCTTCTCCTTCATCAACTTGAGCCTCATCCTCATTTTGAGTTGGTGGAGATGCTTGCGTGGAGGAGGATGGTTGATCTTGTGCATTTGGAGGCTCTTCGGATTCCTTGGGACACACGTCCCCAATGGACATGTTCCTTAGCGCGATGCACAGAGCCTCTTCATCACCTATCTCATCAAGATCAACTTGCTCTACTTGAGAGCCATTAGTCTCATCAAACACAACGTCACAAGAAACTTCAACTTGCCCAGAGGACTTGTTAAAGACTCTATATGCCCTTGTGTTTGAATCATATCCTAGTAAAAAGCCTTCTATAGTCTTAGGAGCAAACTTAGATTTTCTACCTCTTTTAACAAGAATAAAGCATTTGCTACCAAAGACTCTAAAATATGAAATATTGGGCTTTTTACCGGTTAGGAGTTCGTATGATGTCTTCTTGAGGATTCAGTGTAGATACAATCGGTTGATGGCGTAGCAGGCGGTGTTGACCGCCTCGGCCCAAAACCGATCCGAAGTTTTGTACTCATCAAGCATGGTTCTTGCCATGTCCAATAGAGTTCTATTCTTCCTCTCCACTACACCATTTTGTTGTGGGGTGTAGGGAGAAGAGAACTCATGCTTGATGCCCTCCTCCTCAAGGAAGCCTTCAATTTGAGAGTTCTTGAACTCCGTCCCGTTGTCGCTTCTGATTTTCTTGATCCTTAAACCGAACTCGTTTTGAGCCCGTCTTAAGAACCCTTTTAAAGTCTCTTGGGTATGAGATTTTTCCTGCAAAAAGAATACCAAAGTGAAGCGAGAATAATCATCCACAATAACTAGACAGTACTTACTCCCGCCGATGCTTATGTAAGCTATCGGGCCGAATAGGTCCATGTGTAGGAGCTCCAATGGCCTGTCAGTCGTCATGATGTTCTTGTGTGGATGATGAGTCCCAACTTGCTTCCCTGCTTGGCATGCGCTACAAATCCTGTCTTTCTCAAAATGAACATTTGTTAATCCTAAAATGTGTTCTCCCTTTAGAAGCTTGTGAAGATTCTTCATCCCAACATGGGCTAGTCGGCGGTGCCAGAGCCAACCCATGTTAGTCTTAGCAATTAAGCAGGTGTTGAGTTCATCTCTATCAAAATCTACCAAGTATAGCTGACCCTCTAACACTCCCTTAAATGCTATTGAATCATCACTTCTTCTAAAGACAGTGACACCTACATCAGTAAAAAGACAGTTGTAGCCCATTTGACATAATTGTGAAACGGAAAGCAAATTGTAATCTAAAGAATCTACAAGAAAAACATTGGAAATGGAATGGTCAGGTGATATAGCAATTTTACCCAATCCTTTGACAAAACCTTGGTTTCCATCCCCGAATGTGATAGCTCGTTGGGGATCTTGATTTTTCTCGTAGGAGGAGAACATTTTCTTCTCCCCTGTCATGTGGTTTGTGCAACCGCTATCGAGGATCCAACTTGAGCCCCTGGATGCATAAACCTACAAAACAAGTTTAGTTCTTGACTTTAGGTACCCAAATGGTTTTGGGTCCTTTGGCATTAGATACAAGAACTTTGGGTACCCAAACATAAGTCTTGGAGCCCTTGTGTTTGCCCCCAACATACTTAGCAACTACCTTGCCGGATTTGTTAGTTAAAACATATGATGCATCAAAAGTTTTAAATGAAATATCATGATCATTTGATGCACTAGGAGTTTTCTTTTTAGGCAATTTAGCATGGGTTGATTGCCTAGAACTAGATGTCTCACCCTTATACATAAAAGCATGGTTAGGGCCAGAGTGAGACTTCCTAGAATGAATTCTCCTGATTTTGCTCTCGGGATAACCGGCATGGTACAAAATGTAACCCTAGTTATCCTGAGGCATGGGAGCCTTGCCCTTAACAAAATTAGACAATCTTTTAGGAGGGGCATTAAGTTTGACATTGTCTCCCCTTTGGAAGCCAATGCCATCCTTGATGCTAGGGTGTCTCCCTCTATAGAGCATGCTTCTAGCAAATTTAAAATTTTCGTTTTGTAAGTCATGCTCGGCAATTTTAGCATCTAATTTTGCTATATGATCATTTTGTTGTTTAATTAAAGCCATGTGATCATGAATAGCATCAATGTTAACATCTCTACCTCTAGTGCAAATACTAGTATGTTCAACGGTAGATGTAGAGGGTTTGCAAGATTTTAATTCTACAACCTTAGCATGTAATATATCATTTGTACTTCTAAGGTCGGAAATGGAAGCATTGCAAACATCTAATTCTTTAGCCTTAGTAAGCAATTTTTCATTTTCATTTCTAAGGCTAGCAAGAGAAATGTTCAATTCTTCAATCTTAGCAAGCAAATCAACATTATCATTTCTAAGATTTGGAATTGAAACATCACAAACATTTGAATCAACCTTAGCTAACAAATTAGCATTCTCATTTCTAAGGTTGTTAATAGTCTCATGGCAAGTGCTTAGCTCACTAGATAGTTTTTCACATTTTTCTACTTCTAGAGCGTAAGCATTTTTAACCTTAACATGCTTCTTATTTTCTTTAATAAGGAAGTCCTCTTGGGTGTCCAAAAGATCATCCTTCTCATGAATGGCACTAATCAATTCATTTAATTTTTCTTTTTGTTGCATGTTTAGGTTGGCAAAAAGAATGCGCAAGTTATCCTCCTCATTACTAGCATTATCCTCATCACTAGAGGTTTCATATTTGGTGGAGGATCTTGATTTTACCTTCTTCCTTTTGCCGTCCTTTGCCATGAGGCACTTGTGGCCGATGTTGGGGAAGAGAAGACCCTTGGTGACGGCGATGTTTGCGGCGTCCTTGTCGGAGGAAGAGTCGGTGGAGCTCTCGTCGGAGTCCCACTCCGGGCAAACATGGGCATCGCCGCCCTTCTTATTGTAGTAGCTCTTCTTCTCCTTTCTTCTCCCCTTATTGTCATCGCCCCTGTCACTAACACTAGATAATGGACATTTTGCAATAAAATGACCGGGCTTACCACATTTGTAGCACACTTTCTTGGAGCGGGGCTTGTAATCTTTCCTCCTCCTTTGTTTGAGGATTTGGCGGAAGCTCTTGATGACGAGTGCCATCTCCTCATTGTCGAGCTTTGAGGCGTCGATTGGCTGTCTACTTGATGTAGACTCCTCCTTCTTCTTCTCCGTCGCTTTGAATGCGATCGGTTGTGCTTCGGACGTGGAGGGGCCATTAAGCTCGTTGATCTTCTTTGAGCCTTTGATCATCAATTCAAAGCTCACAAAATTCCCGATTACTTCCTCGGGAGTCATTAGTGTATATCTAGGATTGCCACGAATTAATTGAACTTGAGTAGGGTTAAGGAAAACAAGTGATCTTAGAATAACCTTAACCATTTCGTGGTCATCCCATTTTTTGCTCCCGAGGTTGCGTAGTTGGTTCACCAAGGTCTTAAGCCGGTTGTACATGTCTTGTGGCTCCTCCCCTTGGCGAAGTCGGAAGCAACCGAGCTCCCCCTTGATCGTTTCCCGCTTGGTGATTTTGGTCACCTCATCTCCTTCGTGCGCGGTCTTTAGCGTGTCCCAAATTTCCTTGGCACCTTTCAACCCTTGCACCTTGTTATACTCCTCTCGACTTAGAGAGGCGAGGAGTATAGTTGAGGCTTGGGAGTTGAAGTGTTGGATTTGGGCCACTTCATCCTCATCATAATCTTCATCCCCTACGGATGGTACCTGTACACCATACTCAACAACATCCCATATACTTTTGTGGAGTGAGGTTAGATGAAATCGCATCAAATCACTCCACCTAGCATAATCTTCACCATCAAACGTTGGTGGTTTGCCTAATGGGACGGAAAGTAAAGGCGTATGTTTAGAAATGCGAGGGTAGCGTAGGGGGATCTTACTAAACTTCTTGCGCTCATGGCGCTTAGAAGTGATGGATGGCGCGTCGGAGCCGGAGGTGGAAGGTGATGAAGTATCGGTCTCGTAGTAGACCACCTTCCTCATCTTCTTTTTCTTGTCGCCACTCCGATGCGACTTGTGGGAAGAGGATTTCTTCTCCTTCCCTTTCCCTTTGTTGCGGGACTCTTCCGATGAAGCCTTCCCGTGGCTTGTATTGGGCTTGTCGCCGGTCTCCATCTCCCTCTTGGCGTGATCTCCCGACATCACTTCGAGCGGTTAAGCTCAAATGAAGCACCGGGCTCCGATACCAATTGAAAGTCGCCTAGAGGGGGGTGAATAGGGCGAATCTGAAATTTAACAACTTAATCACAACTACAAGCCGGGTTAGCGTTAGAAATATAATCGAGTCCGAGAGAGAGGGTGCAAAACAAATCGCAAGCAAATAAAGAGTGTGACACGCGAATTTGTTTTACCGAGGTTCGGTTCTCGCAAACCTACTCCCCGTTGAGGTGGTCACAATGACCGGGTCTCTTTCAACCCTTTCCCTCTCTCAGACAGTCCCTCGGACCGAGTGAGCTTCTCTTCTCAATCAAACGGGAACAAAACTTCCCCGCAAGGACCACCACACAATTGGTGTCTCTTGCCTTGGTTACAATTGAGTTGTTCGCAAGAAAGAATGAAAGAAGGAAGCAATCCAAGCGCAAGAGCTCAAAAGAACACAACAAATCTCTCTCATTAATCACTAAAGCCTTGTGTGGAATTGGGAGAGGATTTGATCACTTGGGTGTGTCTTGTATTGAATGCTTAGCTCTTGTAAGTAGTTGGGAGGTGGAAAACTTGGATGACTTGAATGTGGGGGTGGTTGGGGTATTTATAGCCCCAACCACCAAACTAGCCGTTTGGTGGAGGCTGCTGTCGCATGGCGCACCGGACACTGTCCAGTGTGCCAGCCACGTCACCAGGCCGTTGGGTTCCGACCGTTGGAGCTCTGACTTGTGGGCCCGCCTGGCTGTCCGGTGGCGCACCAGACAAGTCCTGTAGACTGTCCGGTGTGCCACCCGCGAGTGCTCTGTTTTCTGCGCGCGCAGGCGCGCATTTAATGCGTTGCAGTCGACCATTGCGCGCGAAGTAGTCGTTGCTCCGCTGGCTCACCGGACAGTCGGGTGTGCACCGAACATGTCCGGTGAATTATAGCGGAGAGGATTCCCGAAGCTGGCGAGTTCAGAGTCGCTCTTCCTTGGAGCACCAGACACTCTCCGGTGGTGCACCGGACAGTCCAGTGAATTATAGCGAAGCGCCTCTGAGAATTTCCGAAGGTGTTGAGTTTGGCTCGGAGTTCCCTGGTGCACCGGACACTGTCCGGTGGCACACCGGACAGTCCGGTGCGCCAGACAAGTGCACACTTCGGTAGTCTCATGCTCTCTTTGTTTGAACCCTTTTCTTGGTCTTTTTATTGGCTTATTGTGAACCTTTGGTACCTGTAGAACTTATAGACTAGAGCAAACTAGTTAGTCCAATTATTTGTGTTGGGCAATTCAACCACCAAAATCAATTAAGAAATAGGTGTAAGCTTAATTCCCTTTCAAGTACCTTTGTAAACTATATAACACGCTTTAAAATTATTTCTTTTGTAAAATGATTCCTAGTAAAGATTATATATTATTTGCCCATAAACAAGTGAAATAATGGATATTCGTTTTGAACGGGATTGAAATTTGATCACACACTCAAAAGTAATATTTTCCTAAAATGATACAATGTGTGTGCATGGCATGCTTTGGAGCATTTACTTGAAGGAATATAATAATGAATAAATAATCACAAATACTTTTGCAGGTCCATGCTGGAATTTCTTGTTTGTACAATACCACTTGAACTTAAATCTAAAATGGATTTTGACTTGGTTTTGAATTTGAACTTAGAAACAAAAAAATAAAAAAAAGAGAAAAAGACTCAAACTCGTGCTTTGGGCCTAATTCCTCAGTGACCGGCCCATTCCTCTTTATCCCTGTCAGCCCATTCCCCTCATCGTGTCCATGCCCATCGCGCTAGGTCCCTGACTCATGGGACCGACCGATCAGCTCTATCATCTTCGCTGGCGTCCACGCAATCCTGTTGCCTATGCAACAAACTTCTCCGTGATGACTAGAGTTTGTTCGCTAGCGGTACCCTTCGCCCGTGGCAATATAAACTGGAGTTTTCCCCTCGACATATATAATCGGGCAACCCAACGAGCGTCGTGCACCGCGAGCATACATATGAGTCGAGAGGAGCGCAGAGAAAGAGTAAGAGGGAGAGAGAAGTCTGCCACGCGGGCATCCTGCCGGTGTCTTCTCACCGCGTTGGGAGTAAGGTCTGGGCGAGTTGCTGTGGCACACCGATGATGGGCATACACTCACTGGGAGGGATTGATGGCGAGGCCGCGTGGGAATTGCTTGTCAGGATCGCTGAGCCACCGTCATGCCGCATCTCGTCGTGGTCAGGCACCTGCACGGCTCCAAATCATTGGTAAGACATCTTGGGATTGTTCATGTCGACCTCAGCGAGATGTAGCAGTAGGCCTCGGAGCAGAGAGTGCACCCTTGCGTGGTAGCGCATCACGTCGGCGAGATCAACGCCGCGGCGCTGTGAAACACCGTAGTCGGCACGGTCGTGGTATCCATCGCCGGCGGGTGGTCTTCCTGGGAGATCCCAGTCATACTTATTGTTTTGCGGTGATGGGATCGAGCTCTGGGCAGGGGGTTTGGGTCTGCGCTGCTCCGGTGGCCTCGCCGGCGCATGGGGCTCGGCGCCGCCGGGGCCGGGTACTTAGGGGATGAAGACGGTCCCCTGGGCCGTTGGATCGGACGGTAGCGTTCTAGATTAAGAACATGGTACCCCTTCGCCCTATAAAATTCGGGTCGTGCGAAAGAATCTAGGCGGGTCAGATTAGGTGTGTGGCGTGGTGAATCCTTGATCGTCTGTTGCAAATCCAACGGGCATAGTTGCGTACTGAGTCAGAGTTATGCGAATCTAATTATGGTCGTCCGAATCTAATCCAATGGCTAGAAAGCCCTTATACCCCTTCGGCCAGGAAATTATGCAAAAGAGACCTCGTAGATTTATTAAATCAACCCACAGTTTACTGGTAGTTAAAAGAAATTACCACTGAGCTCGATGTTTACAAATAGAACCCCGTACTTTCTGGTAATGATGCGCGCAATCCAGTGATCTCACAAAATTGAATAAATAGTATAGTAAACGAATTTTTGTATAAAAATAATTTCAGAAACTTGTATAATTCATAAATAATTCATCTTAACTCCTTTTTGATCCAGTTCAGTTGCATTAATCTCATACTAATATTGTCTATCATCTAGTAACCTTGTTTTACCATGAAACCTATGATAAAAATCTTGTATCTTCTCTGCTTTATAGCATACACCTAAACCTTTGGAAAATCATAACTTTATAATTGTAACTTCGATTTTAACTGTTCTCAAACCCACGATCTCGTAGCATCGCATAGAATATTATTATGCAGTTTTTGCTTATGTTTGGTGTGATGTTAATTTTGCCTATACCATGTTTGTTTGTATTGCTACGAATAGCAGTGAGGTCACGAGAATCTGAAGATCATACTGGTATCTACAATCTCGAGTCCTAGGCAAGTTGTGTCGTTGATCACTCCTTTTTACCTAATAATGTTCGTTGTTAATCACTGTGACATGCTCAGGTTAATTTGATGGGACCTAATAGGTTTCTCTAGCATTGTTTATCCCCCACCTTGCAACCAGATGAATTATTGGGTAGATTTTCTATTGCTCTACCTGGTTTTGGGAAACTAATGTTTTATTATGATCATGTTCCAATTATGTTGTTTAATTATTGTTCATGATAAGGTCATATTGTTAATTAGAACATGGAGAACCACTCGGGAAAACAGTGCTACAACAAGGGTGGTATAGGACGCCCTTGGCTGACTAATTAGGAAAGCTAGTGGAGGACTACATTACCCGAAAGGGGCAAGGGCAGTAGGGGAGTGGTCGGTATAGGGAGGTTCTCGGACTGTTTTTGCTGCGATGGCGGTCAGACGGGGGATTCCTATGTTGCGCTACCTAGAAACTGTAGCGGGTTTTCTGAAGCTAGTGGAACTTTGTAAAGGCCTCGTAGTGGTACCCTTCCTTGCTTCCTTGGTAGTAGAGGTGTATGGGGTCTGATCAACTCCGTGGCAAATGGGTAACACGACTTGTGGGTAAAGATGCACAACCTCTGCAGAGTGTAAAACTGGTATATCAATCGTGCTCACGGTCATGAGCGGCTCAGACACTCACATGATTAACTTATGGAATTAAACTCAATTTGTCATTTGCATTGCATTGTGGGTGTTGTTATTAATCTTCATCTCTTATTTAATTGGGTTGGTATCTACTTATACCTAGTAACTGCTAATAAAATTTTGACCAAATTTAAAAGCAATGCTTAGCTTTAACCATCCTCTTTGGTAAGCTTTACACTTCACATGAGCTCTCACCTTTAGCGAGTTCATGCACATTATTCCCCACAACTTGTTGAGCGATGAATGTATGTGAGCTCATCCTTGCTGAACTGACATCCCCCCAGGTCAAGAACATGTACCCCACGATGAGGAACATGAAGGATGGCGCGATGTGTTCATGAGAGGTCTAGACCGTCGTCTCCTAATCAACTTTGGTTGTTGGATTGTTGTCTTCGTATGATGTAATTATTTAAATATTTTGTACAGAACTTCGTTATATATTAATGTTGTGACATTCGTTTATGTACCATGAGTCATCATATGTGTAAGAACTTGATCCCAGCACACTTGGTGATTATGTTCGCGCCCGGGTCCCTAACACCCTGGTGTGACACAAAACCACATAAACAATAGCATGTACTACCCAAAAGTTCAGTGGTAAACAAGGTATAAAGATAGCCAAACTGGGGTGACCTAGTGGGTCCCATCAAAATTAACATGTGCAGATCATAATGATTAACAGGAACATTATTGAGTAAATAGAAGTGATCAAGGGCACAACTTGCCTTCAACGAGCTCCTGCTCAGTATTCTCCACCTGCTGAGCTCCTGGGTCCTTAGTTGCCTTCCCGTCTACACGCAACAATACAAACAAACATGGTATAGGAGAAATTAACATCACACCAAATATAAGAACATATTGCATAATAATATTCTACGCATCGTAACGAGATCGTAGGTTTGAGAATCACTACATTCATAGTTATGGTTAAGGAGTTATGATTTTCTGAAGTTTCAAGTGTTTAGTATAAAATAAATTAAGTGGATAATTTTAATCTATGTTTCATGATAAAACAAAGTTACCAGGTGATAAAGAACATTAATACAAAATTAATGCACTTGGAATGGATCGAAAAGATGTTAAAATGAATCTCTACTAATCCTTAAGAGGCTAAGGAGGGCGTCCACCAGATCCACCGTGGCTCCCCCCGCCCCGTCCCCGCGTCTCGCAGTCACGCTCGCCCCATCCCCGCATCTCTCGCAGCCGTCACCAGCGGGGTCATCCATGGTGCCGCCGGATCCATGCCTCTGCCCTCACCCTCCCCCCCATCCCCGCATTTCGCAGCCCGCCCCTCCCAGCATCTCGCAGCCATGCCCCATCCCCGTATCTCGCAGCCGCGCCCCATCCATGGCACCGCGGGATCCACGCCTCCGCCCTCGCCCTCCCCCCATCCCCGCATCTCGCAGCCCGCCCCATCCCAGCATCTCGCAGCCACACCTACCGCAGTTCTGCCAGCGTACTCGCCTCCCCCATCCACGACCACCGCCACGATGACGAAAACCATTGGGGCCTGCCTCGCCTCGCAGCTCAAGTGGGCAATCCACCCGCCGGGCGTCTTCCTGACCCGCGGCAGACGGTGGCGCAATGGGCGCCGAGAGCGAGGAGCCCAGATCTAGGAGCGGGCGGCGATGGGGCTGTGGAGGGTTTGGCGGCGCAGGAGGGTGCGGCGTGGCTTTGAGCGGGAGGGACGACGCCTGGGTCCAAGTGGGAGGGACGACGGAAGCGGATCTCGCCCACACCCACCGTGGCCCCTCAAGGCAGCCGATGCCAGCCCCTCAAGGCAGCCGATGCAGTCTCGGAGATCATGGTCGCGTTCCCTGGCGCCTCGGTGAGTCCATGTTCTTTCCTCCCGTGCCCCACATCTGCTCTTGGTTTTCTGTGCAAACAAATGTCATGTGGCTGCTCTAGAATTGGAAACCAGCATTCAAATCTAGATGTTGGAGTGTTCAGTAGAACCGCTTGGTGAAGCAAAATGGGTTAGAAATGGTTAATTATGCAGCGTGCGTGATCTCAACAAACCATGTGCAATAGTTACACAATCACAGTTTAGTTTATGCACCAAGCCATTTTGTACTCTTTGGTGGCGGAGGTCGACGACTCAGAGGTCGAGTTGCTCTCTATCTCGACAATCCTCGCATCAGCCTTTTTTAGTAAAAACTACACATTTATGTTTTCTTTCTTCCCCTATAGTCAATAGCATGATATGTGCATTTCCTTCTCTATAGCTCTTCCATTATTCAACTGAGTACCAGCAAGATAATTGGAATTCATGGGTGGTCGGAGTCATATCTCAACTCAATAGGTTTCTACCTGAAGCAAGTCCATTGTAATTTTTTTTCTTAATAAGTTTGTCCCAAAAAACTCTGTTTCAGCCTCTAAAGTACTTCATGCAGTCTGTAAATATTGACTACCTATGATAGTTATTTGATTATTTCAGGCCTATCTCCTCGCCATGCTCCCTCTCGTCGTTGTCCTCTTCTACTTCACTATCTTCGCCTTTATCGTCACCCACAGGGGTACCAGGAACTGGGACAGGATTAGGAGCTGCCTTCAGGACTCCAAGGTCTGTAGGAGCCTGCAGAACAAGAATGAGACGATCGCACACCTCTCCCAGGTAAACCTAAAATGTTATCATGTTACAGGCTACTATTTCTCTAATATCAAACACATTTAGTTATATTTATACTATTTCTACAAACTCAATTAATATTAACCAGCAAATACACCTGAAAAGGAATGATAGAATAATGTAGGTATTTTTAGATATGTCGTCCAATATGTATTCAGAGCATGGTAATTTAGAGTCATGCCTTATTTATAAGTTGATATATTCAAGGGCATAGGCTGATATTTCTGAGCAAATTTACCTTTCTTCCTGGGTCATTCCAGAATGAATGCTAATTGATGGGAAGTTGCATTCACAAAGTAACTTATTTAGTTCGGCAGCTCTGCTAACACTCTTCACGAATATCACAACTTGGTTGAAATCAAGAGCGTCCAAGAGATCATTCAATTTCCAGTTCTTCTCTGCCTCGCTAAGTTTTATATAGTGCTGCAAAAATATACGATTCCAATTATTTAGAGAAAACAAATAAAAAATGTGCACGACTCAAATGCAGAGTATTATTGTATTACCTGTGCAAGACCATGGAGGGTCAACTTTGCCTCATCATCAACATATATTTCCATCGGATGTAAGGGAACAAATGATACATGAAACAAATTAGCATTTCAGCGTCAGTCTTGCAGTATATATACCAATAGACCCCCTCTGTCAGTACATGCAGCCTCCATACAGAAGTTCAGTTATGCACTGTTCAACACTAGATTCTCTCCAAATATGCTTAAGTTTTGCAACAGTGCTTCCAAATACAACTCCAGCAGAAGAATTCTTTCTCCACCCGCACGAGATAGTTGGAGAACCAACACCAGTGAAGTCCAATTAAGTGAAACCAAGTGAACATTGAGTGTGCAGCAAACTGGAGATGTCGACCAGGAGCTCGGAGACCGCACCTTCAGGACAGAAGGTAACCCTTGATCTGCCCCCAGTTACCAACACATCGCCAAAAAATCACCATTTGGACACACCCCTTACTCTCCATTTTCTACTGTACAGGTGTGGGATAACGAAAAAAAGCAAAGAGAACTGACTTATGTACTACAAATGGAGACACTGAGGAATAGAATCCTCCCACCTAGAAAGAGCAGAAGACACAACTACAACTCCAAAGCTGGTAGATGACTAACAGCTACAGGAGGACAACCACAGGAGCAATGGGAATAAAATATGACGACTTTGGAAAGGAGAGCTGGAGAAGGCTGCAGGGCATTACATCTTGCATAAATTTCTTGCATACAGGACGGATCTCCTTGCTGAGCGTTGCTGAAAACATCATGACTTGCTTATCATGAGGAGTCATTTTGAAGATCTCCTGAACATCTCTCCGCATGTCTGCATAATACATATATTTGTCAAGGATAGCAATTATACTTTTCTCATAACAAAATTTATATGTATAGCCAGGATCACCAATGGATTACAAAAACTTTTCTCATAACAATATAACATATTTATATATAAGTTATCATGATATTATATGTTACGTTGCAACGCACGGGCACTAACCTAGTTACTTATGAATTTTACAAGATTCTATAATTATTTGTACATTGAAAACCATTTCATATATCTTTTTATTCGATTTTATTTATAAACTGGACTGTGTGCATGATTCTAGAGTTCTACAGGGGTTATTCTGCAAAATTCAGGACTCCTGCGTACTAATTTTATAGTTAACCTGGTTTGCGGGTTGGTTTACAAAAACATTAGGGGCTATTTTGCAAGACTGGCTGGCTGAAGGGCTACCATCGCATATAGACCATCAAATCGGACACGGACGACCTAGATTAGATTACCGCATTTAAGTCATCAGTATGGCATGCGAGCCCTCGGATCGGGAATCCACGGTCCAAGGCCCACGCGACGCCTTAACAACTAGTCAACCGATCAACGGCCAGATCATTCATTCGCGATGGGGTAGTTTTGTGCGCTAACCTATATCGTTCAACGCGAGCTCAACGGCTAAGGTTTTACGAAAACGTGACCCTTGGATTCGATCACGACGGTTCGTGTGCAATATAACCGAAGGGGTATTCTCTTTTAATCGTGGTCGTCCCGAGCTAGATCGGCGGTCACCATTTCCCGGTTACCCCATACCCAACGACGACGGCGCCAGAACCTGGGCGCGGCGGCGCCATCGCCGAAGTAGGGCATCCCCTATACCTGATTCCCACCACAATCCCGCAATTAACTTACGCTACACTTCTATAAGATCATGGTGAGAAAATGGGATGGATACTCACCAACAATGAGGGTGTGAGGTGGCAGCACTATGGCAAGACTCGACAGAAGGCTTATGCCTACTCCGAAGAGAAATCCCGTGCTCCCAGCTTACTGATCTTAACCGGCACAAAGCACACGTCCTTCCCCACGATGTCGCGGAGCTGCCCTAGTCTAGATCGCTGGGTCAAATCGACGGTTGGACAGAATCCCTCACACGGTGGCACTCTACTCTTCTCACCCGGTGGCACGCTTGTTGGAGGTTGGAGTTCGCTCAGCTGGCAACGAATAGGTCGAGGTATGGCGTTCGGCGCGTCAGGTTATAGCCTCCACCTTCTCCCAATCATCCGTGGAGTTGGTTTGGGTCCGCATGGTTTGCGCGGCATGCGGAGGAGCTACGGAGAGTCTGTTGCCAGGAGATCCACAACAACCATGGGCCCACGCGTCATCGACCCGGGTTGAGGGAAGCATACGCTGAGCGGTTGACAAGCTATCCCCCACCCGCAGAGAACGCGTGAGAAAACAACGCCAGTGTAGAACGGGTATGTCCCATGGGCCCCACCTGCCAGTGAGTGAAATGGCAACGGGCACGGTGATGTGAGACTGACCGGTAAGCCCCTGTTGTCGACACCAGTCCACCGTGGTGGGCTGTCCAGGCCGCGCGAGATGGATAGATGGGCCAAGACCAAAGGATTGAGCCTAGGCGTGGTTTTTTATTTTTCTTTCCTTTTTTCTTTTTCTTTTTTGTTTTCTTTTCCTTTTTAGTTTTAGATTTCAAATTTGAATGAAAATTTGATTGTGAATTTCACACCCAGATTACGTGCACAAACAAAGATACCAGCATGAAGAAACATTTTCATTATTTTATATATATATTGTTTTATTTATTAAGGGGTTTATTCCTATTTAACTTGTGTTTGTATACTCATGCATGTATAAAATAAAAAAATATTCCCTAAACACCAAATATTCCAACTCCTTTATTCATTATGATTTGGGTATTACATGTTGCATATATGTCCTTGCGTGCAATGATATACGTAGGACAATCCCTCAAAAATGTTTAAGCTTAAATGCCACATCTAAACCTTGCACTATCATAAGTCTTGTACAATGGATGGTGGGTCTATGAAATTAGGGTGCCACCAGTTTTCCTTGACTAGATAGGTTTGTATCGAATACGAACTACAGAAAGAGTTGGTTAGCTTAATGGTTATGGACTTTGGGCCATAAGATTGGGAGCCGAGACATAGAGATGTCACCCAACAACAAAAGTCATATATATGATATGATATGATTAGCAAGAAGTTGCTTACCGATCTACCTTGTCTTCTAGCAGTGATGCTAAGCTCACTAGTAGACTTGTTAGTTGTGGGTTATGAATCTCGAAGTATCAATCGAGGGATATTGATTTTAGTGGGAGTAGACTCTATTGAATGTTTAATATGATTTACTCTGTCATGGATATTTTTGTCTTAGTATTTTGCATTATTTTGTTGTAGATAAATGGCACCTAGCACACCAACATTTACTTTGCGATCAATTCTTGAAAAGGATAATTTAAATGGAACAAACTATACAGATTGGATCCATAACCTGAGAATTGTTCTCAGGGCTGAAAAAAGGAACACGTTCTAGACACCCCACTGCTAGAGGATCCTGGTGAAGATGCAACTACTGCAGCTAAAACCGCTTACAAGAAAGCAATGGATGCTAATCTTGAAGTGAGTTGCCTGATACTTGCTTGCATGGAGCCTGAGTTGTAGGTGCAGTTTGAGACAAACCATGAGGCACACGATATGATCGTGGCGCTCAAGCATATGTTCCAGACTCAGGCTAGGACTAAAAGGTTCAATGTGTCCAAAGCCTTTCTGGAATGCAAGCTAGCAGAAGGCGCAACAGTTGGGCCACATGTAATCCAAATGGTTGGTTACAGTTAGAGGTTGGAGAAGCTAGGCTACCAAGTAGGCCAAGAGTTGGCCACTAACTTCATTTTGGCGTCTCTTCCACCCAGCTATGGAAACTTCATTACGAACAACCATATGCATGGGGCAGAGAAGGGCCTCAATGAACTATGTGGCATGCTGAAAACAACAGAGGGTGACATAAATAAAAGCACTGGCAGCAGCAACCGTGTGATGGCGGTCCAAAACAAACCTAACTTTAAGAAGAAGGGTAAATCTTAAAAGAAGAAGAGCAAGGCAAAGGATACAGTATCTAAGCCAAACCAAAAGCCCAAGGCTGGACCAGTTGCAGATGCAGAGTGCTTTTACTACAAAGAACTTGGTCACTCGAAGAGGAATTGCAAACAGTACTTGGCCTCTATTAAGGATCGCGGCGGTAAGGGTACAACCACAACAAGTACACTTGCTATTTACATTACATAAATTTTTCTTACCGATTCTTATATTAATTCTTGGGTATTTGATACTAGATCTGTTACCCATATTTACAATTCGATGTAGGAAATGTTAAGAAGTAGAAGCGTGAAAAGAGGAGAAGTTGATTCCCGAGTAGGAAATAATGCAAGAGTTGTTGCGTTGACCGTCGGGCCGGCGCAACTCCACCTTCCATTAGGATTTATTTTGGAGTTAAACAATTATTATCTAGTTTTTGGGTATTTGATACTAGATTGGTTGCCCACCTTCGAAACATTATGTCTCCTTCATATTTGATGAAGGATGGTTATTCATTTACAAGTGAAAACAATGGTTGTGTGATCTCTAAGAATGTCATGTTTGTGGCTTTTGCATCCATTATGAATGTGTTATTCATTTTAAATCTTGATGATGCACCTATCTGTAATTTTAGTGCTAAAATGCCTTGACCTAATGATTTAAGTCCTACCTACATGTGGCACTGTCGTTTGGATCATATAAGTGAGAAACACATGAAGAAGCTTCATTCTAATGGGCTTTTAACTTCATTTGATTTTTAATTATACAAGACATGTGAAGCATGATTACTTGGCAAGATGACCAAGGCGCCCTTCACATGTTTACCTGAGAAGCCATTAGATTTGTTGGAACTCATACATACTAATGTGTGCGGACCAATGAGTACGACAGCTAGAGGAGGATTCCAATACTTCATCACCTTCACTGATGATTTTAGTAGATATGGATATGTCTACTTACTGAAACATAAGTATGAATCTTTAGAAAAGTTCAAAGAGTTTCGGAATGAAGTGGAAAATCAGCATGGCAAGAAAATTAAAGCACTACGATCTGATCGTGGAGGTGAATATTTGATCCATGAGTTTAGCAATCATCTAAAGAGTTGTGGAATTGTTCCGCGGCTTACGCCGCCTAGAATGCGTCAGAGGAATGGAGTGTCTGAAGGACGTAATCGGACTTTATTGGATATGGTTGGATGAATAATGAGTAAGTCGGACCTACCTTTGTTGTTTTGGGGATACGCTCTAGAAATAGCAACTTTCACACTAAATTGGGTATCATCTAAGTTTGTAGTTAAGACACCATATGAGATGTGGACTGGGAAAACCCCCATTTTGTCTTTTTTGAAGATTTGGGGTTGTGAGGTTTACGTCAAGCGACTATTGTCGGATAAACTCATTCCAAAATCAGATAAGTGCATGTTCGTGGGATATCCAAAAGAAACTTCGGGATATTATTTTTACCACCGGTCAGAGGGCAAAGTGTTTATCGCCAAGAATGGTGTTTTCTTAGATAAAGAGTTTCTCAAAAGAGAGAAAAGTAAACAAAAGGTGTATCTTGAAGAACTTCAGGATGAGCCAGTGGGACAAGATTCAACAAGTCATGCTAATGTAGCATAACAAGTTGAGACGTACGTTTATGGCAATAGAATCACCACCACAACCACGAAGGTCATCAAGGCTTCATGAGGCACGACGAGAAGTGCTATTGTTGGGCAATGGGGAAGTGTTGTTGTTAGACAACGATGAACCTGCAACATATGCAGAAGCGATGATGGACCCAAATTCTGAGAAATGGCAAGTCACCATGAGATCCGAGATAGATTCCATGGGAGAAACTTAGGTTTGTAGCTTGGTTGACCTGCCTGATGGTGTTAGACCCATTGAGTGCAAATGGATCTATAAGAAGAAAATCTATTGGTAAAGCATCATCTATCGCTTCGAAGTACCAAATTCCATAACAGTTAACAACAAAACACAATTTGATTCTGATACTTTCAAAACTTTTTAATCGCGTCCCTTGAGTGGGCTCGGGTGAGGCGAGATCGTGTCCCTTGAGTGGACCGAGCCTTGACCTTAATCGCGCCCATCAGGCCTTTGCAGCTTTGTGCTGATGGGGGTTACCAGCTGAGATTAGGAGTCTTGGGGGTACCCCTAATTGTGGTCCCCGACAGTAGCCCCCGAGCCTCGAAGGGAGTGTTGATACTCGCTTGGAGGCTTTTGTCGCACTTTTTTGCAAGGGGACCGGCCTTTCTCGGTTGCGTTTCGTTCCGGTGGGTGCGCGCGAGCGCACCCGCCGGGTGTAGCCCCCGAGGCCTCGGAGGAGTGGTTTGACTCCTTCGAGGTCTTAGCGTGTTTCGTGATGCTTCGGCCGGTCTAGTTGTTCCCTCATGCGAACTGGCCGTAGCCCGGGTGCATAGTCGAGTCCCAAGTTCTCGGGCTGGTATGTTGACGCTGTCAATGGTTTGGCCGGAGCCGGGTTTGCGAGAGCAGCCCCCGAGCCTCCGCATAGAGCGAGAGGACGGTCAAGGATAGACTTGGCTTTTTTCATACGCCCCTGTGTCGCCTTTCCGGAAGGAGGAGGGGGGAAAGCGCCATGTTGCCCTCGGAGGGCGTCGAACATGGTGTCTCCAGTGAGTTGCTAATGGGTAATCCGAGTGGACTCCCGTGCCCCATTCATTAGGGGTCGGCTAGTGGCCCGGAGGCGCGCTCCAAAAGTACCTACGGGTGATTCGCCGGACCCGGTCCCCTTTTGACGGGGTCCGAGGGCTCGATGCCTCCCTCTGGTGGGATTCCGTTACAAAATCGTTCCCGTGGGTCTCGGAAATGTCCTAGGGTACCTCGGGAGCATAGCCCGAGCCTTGGTTATGTATCAAACGTACCCAGGGTCATCCCTCGCTCTGCGTGCTCTGAGGCGGCTGTCAGAACCCTTCGGGGGCCAGCCTACGAACCCCTGATCAGTAGTGGGCGCGGAGCCCGAGTGGCCTGAGGCGGCTGTTGAACCCTTCCGAGGGGCCAGCCTTCGAACCTCTGATCAGTAGTGGGCGCGGAGCCCGAGTGCTCTGAGGCGGCTGTTGAACCCTTCTGAGGGGCCAGCCTTCGAACCTCTGATCAGTAGGGGGCTCGGGGCCAGCTTCCTTCGCGGAGAAGGATCCCTTTCGGAGTATCCCCTTTCCCGGTCCCTGTGGTAAGAGAGAGAAAGAGGAAGTGGAAAAGGATACGAAATCGAATGACGTGGCGCACCTTTTTTGACGCGGTCATTATGGCGGAGGTGAAGCATCGCCTGCTTCTCCTGCCAAAGGTCCCGCCTGTCCTGCCGCAGAGTTAATGCGACGGGTCGAGTGATTCGCGGGGCAGCCGTTGTGCGTGCACGAGCCGTTCGAGGAACGGAACACGGGCGCGTCGTCTTCACGCTGTGGGAGAGGGTTCTCTCGCTGTCCCAGGAGGGGGTGTGAGCTTGCTGACGACTTGACTGCTGCTTCCGCCCGCCTGCCACCGCCATTACTGCCGGCCCATTTCTGGCCGTATCGACCGTCGCGCCTTCTCCCGCGGCTGACTGACCCGTGACCGATGTTCTCGGTTGGCACTATTGGGTCATGCGCAGGGTCGCCTCGAGTCGCGGCACCGGTTCCGCAGTTGAGAAGGCGCAGTACTGGCGCGAGTGGCAGTGCAGTTTCTCGCATGTAGTAACCGGCGCGCCGGTTACATGACATGTGGGCCTGGGCCTCCATGCTGGACGCGTCGAAGTCGAAAGGGTGCGCCCCCTTGGTGCGGTTGCATGCCGCCTGCATGGCGGTCCGCCCTTTCATCCGCTGGTCCAAGCGATAGTGGAGGAATGCTTGTAACCGCTGGGCAGTTGCGCGCACCGCGCGCGGTGGTTTTGATTCCTTCTGTCCTAGGCCAGCTTGCATGACGCGTGGGACCCAGCCCCCGTGTTGTAGGGGGAGGACCTTGGAGCGTGTTGGAGAAGACTCAGTCCGCGACGGTTGAGGACGCAAGTGGGGAGAGTCGCCTTTAAAAGGAGGGTGACTCCATTGGATGGCGACCATGTCTTCGCACTCCCTTCATGCATCGCGTCCTTCCACCTTCCGAGCCCCCGGATGGGGAGCGCTCGCGTTGCTTTCGTCTTGTCGTCGTTGGAGGAACGCAACTTCGCGGAAGTTGGTACCTTTCAGCCATCGTTCGGCTTCAAGGATTTTCATCAGGCAGCCCGGCTGCATCCCCTCGCCGGTGGTCACCCAAGACGGTGACCACCAGTTCGATGGTGGGGAGAAGCGAGCCGGGCTGCGGCCTGTGCCCCGCCCTCAGCTTCAAGGATCTTCATCATCCTTGCTGGGGCGGAGAGCAAGGTGAGCTGGAGCTCTACCTCCCGCACGAGTCGGCTGGCCACCTCTTCTTCCAGCTTCTGGGGGTGGAAACCATCCTCCAGCTCTGCGGAGGAGGCGTCCTCCAGCCATGCCGGGGAAGGCGAACTGTTGCTGCCCAGCTAGGATGCAACATTCCGTCCTCTGTCCTCGCTTTCATGGCGAGGACGGGAGTGAGGACCTGCCGGTGTGCTTTGGGGCGGCCGATGCTCGCTGGTGCGGCGCTGGTGGACAGGTGGACGCCACCGAAGGTGCTGACGTGGTGGTAGCTGGAGAAAGCTTCTCCGCCGACAAGCCCGTCAGCGCTACCCGCGGACCGACCTCCGGCTCTTTGGCTTTAATGTCTGGTTCGCGTCCCTTGAGTGGGGACGCAAACGAGAGCCTTCCAGCTGCAGCGTCCGTCCTGGGACCATCGCTGCTGCTGCAGAGGTCGCTGGCGAGTTGCCCGGAGCTTGTCGCCCCGCAGGCTCTCCGGTGTGGAGGTTGTTCATACCCACGGGGGCGGAACCGGAGTTCCGTTTGTAATGGCACCTTGAATGCCGCTGTCTGTTCATTGTGGCTGTCGGGGCCTGAACATGTATGTATTTTGGCGTGAAGCCGTGTTTTTCCCTCATTTTCGAGCACTGGAACTCGCCTGTCGGCTAACTGAACCGCTTAACCAAGTGTGAGTTGCCTCGTGCAAAGGTGACGAGTGAGGTATCCGTATCCCGGAGGCGTAGGAGTCCCTAGGCTCGGTCGGCCTTGCCGCCCGAGGCTTCTCTTGCTTAGTTTAAAGAAACCCTCGGCCGCTCTGCGATGAGCCGGAGCCGGAGGCAGCGGTGTCAGCATGGACAGAGGCAGAGTTGGCTCGAAAAGAAGACTTCGTCGGCTGGAGCCTGGTCGGGCCGTCCACTGGCGGGACCAGCGCCGGGGTTGGGTTGCCGAGGCCATGAGTCGGGTTGGTGTCCTCGGGGGACAGCTGGCTGAGGCTTCGGGGCGGCCGACCGAGCCGTCTGCTCGGGTCGGGTTCCTGGAGGAGACCCTGGCGGCGATGGCCTGGGCGTGGTGCTGACGTCGTCCTTCGGAGCGGAGATCCTTCGCCCATGTTGCCGTCTGAGGCTCGGTCGGACTTCGCCGAAGGTGGAGTTGACGCCGAGGGTGCTTGAAAGTCGCCTAGAGGGGGGGTGAATAGGGCGAAACTGAAAATCTCAAAAATAATCACAACTACAAGCCGGGTTAGCGTTAGAAATATAAACGAGTCCGCGAGAGAGGGCGCAAAACAAATCGCAAGCAAATGAAGAGTATGACACACGGATTTGTTTTACCGAGGTTCGGTTCTTGCAAACCTACTCCCCGTTGAGGAGGCCACAAAGGCCGGGTCTCTTTCAACCCTTCCCTCTCTCAAACGGTCCCTCGGACCGAGTGAGCTTCTCTTCTCAAATCAAGACCGGGAACAAAACTTCCCCGCAAGGGCCACCACACAATTGGTGCCTCTTGCCTTGATTACAATGGAGTTTTGATCTCAAGAATAAGTGAGAAAGAAAAGAAGCAATCCAAGCGCAAGAGCTCAAAAGAACACGACAAATCTCTCTCTCTAATCACTAAAGCCTTGAGTGGAATTGGAGAGGATTTGATCTCTTTGGTGTGTCTAGAATTGAATGCCTAGCTCTTTCGTTTTACGGCCGTAAGGTGTGATTCCTTAGGGTCGGCTTGGAATCTTGCACACATGCAAACGGAAAGCATAATGTCCGGTCGAGATGCACATAAATAAAGCAATGAACCAATCATCGACCGGTATACCTTTTGATCCACGGACTTACCTCCCGTGTCGAGGTCGAGATGCCCATTTGTTCCCATGGGTGTCTTGATGGGCTTGGCATCCTTCATTCCAAACTTGGTTAGGATGTCTTGAGTATACTTCGTTTGGCAAATGAAGGTGCCCTCTTGGAGTTGCTTGACTTGGAATCCTAGAAAATACTTCAACTCCCCCATCATCGACATCTCGAATTTCTTTGTCATGATCCTACTAAATTCTTCACATGTAGATTCGTTAGTAGACCCAAATATGATATCATCAATATAAATTTGGCATACGAACAAATCATTGTCAAGAGTTTTAGTGAATAAAGTAGGATCGGCTTTGCCGACTTTGAAGCCATTAGTAATAAGGAAATCTCTAAGGCATTCATACCATGCTCTTGGGGCTTGCTTGAGCCCATAAAGCGCCTTAGAGAGCCTATAAACATGGTTAGGGTACTCACTGTCTTCAAAGCCGGGAGGTTGCTCAACATAGACCTCCTCCTTGATTGGTCCATTGAGGAAGGCACTCTTCACGTCCATTTGATAAAGCTTGAAGCCATGGTAAGTAGCATAGGCTAATAATATGCGAATTGACTCAAGCCTAGCTACGGGTGCATAGGTTTCACCAAAATCCAAACCTTCGACTTGTGAATACCCCTTGGCCACGAGTCGAGCTTTGTTTCTTGTCACCACACCATGCTCGTCTTGCTTGTTGCGGAAGACCCACTTGGTTCCTACAACATTTTGATTAGGACGTGGAACTAAATGCCATACCTCATTCCTTGTGAAATTGTTGAGCTCCTCTTGCATCGCCATCACCCAATCCGAATCTTGAAGTGCTTCCTCTACCCTGTGTGGCTCAATAGAGGAAACAAAAGAGTAATGTTCACAAAAATGTGCAACACGAGATCGAGTAGTTACCCCCTTATGAATGTCGCCGAGGATGGTGTCGACGGGGTGATCTCGTTGTATTGCTTGGTGGACTCTTGGGTGTGGCGGCCTTGGTTGTTCATCCTCCTTGTCTTCATCATTTGCATCTCCCCCTTGATCGTTGCCGTCATTTTGAGGTGGCTCATCTTCTTGATCTTCTTGTTCAACATCTTGAGCCTGATCCTCAACTTGAGTTGGTGAAGATGCTTGCATGGAGGAGGATGGTTGATCTTGTGCATGTGGAGGCTCTTCGGATTCCTTAGGACACACATCCCCAATGGACATGTTCCTTAGCGCTATGCATGGAGCCTGTTCTTCCCCTATCTCATCAAGATCAACTTGCTCTACTTGAGAGCCGTTAGTCTCATCAAACACAACGTCACAAGAAACTTCAACAAGTCCTGAGGACTTGTTAAAGACTCTATATGCCCTTGTGTTTGAGTCATATCCTAGTAAAAAGCCTTCTACAGTTTTAGGAGCAAATTTAGATCTTCTACTTCTTTTAACAAGTATAAAACATTTGCTACCAAAAACTCTAAAATATGAAATATTTGGCTTTTTACCGGTTAGGAGTTCATAGGATGTCTTCTTGAGGATTCGGTGTAGATATAACCGGTTGATGGCGTAGCAAGCGGTGTTGACCGCTTCGGCCCAAAACCGATCCGGTGTCTTGTACTCATCAAGCATGGTTCTTGCCATGTCTAATAGAGTTCGATTCTTCCTCTCCACTACACCATTTTGTTGTGGAGTGTAGGGAGAAGAGAACTCATGCTTGATGCCCTCCTCCTCAAGGAAGCCTTCAATTTGAGAGTTCTTGAACTCCGTCCCATTGTCGCTTCTAATTTTCTTGATCCTTAAGCCGAACTCATTTTGAGCCCGTCTCAAGAATCCCTTTAAGGTCTCTTGGGTATGAGATTTGTCCTGCAAAAAGAACACCCAAGTGAAGCGAGAATAATCATCCACAATAACTAGACAGTACTTACTCCCGCCGATGCTTATGTAAGCGATCGGGCCGAATAGGTCCATGTGTAGGAGCTCCAGTGGCCTGTCACTAGTCATGATGTTCTTGTGTGGATGATGAGTGCCAACTTGCTTCCCGGCTTGGCATGCGCTACAAATCCTGTCTTTCTCAAAATGAACATTGGTTAGTCCTAAAATGTGTTCTCCCTTTAGAAGCTTGTGAAGATTCTTCATTCCAACATGGGCTAGTCGGCGGTGCCAGAGCCAACCCAAGTTAGCCTTAGCAACCAAGCAAGTGTCGAGTTCAGCTCTATCAAAATCTACCAAGTATAGCTGACCCTCCAACACTCCCTTAAAAGCTATTGAATCATCACTTCTTCTAAAGACAGTAACACCTATATCAGTAAATAGACAGTTGTAGCCCATTTGACATAATTGGGATACGGAAAGCAAATTGTAATCTAAAGAATCTACAAGAAAAACATTGGAAATAGTATGGTCAGGTGATATAGCAATTTTACCCAATCCTTTGACCAAACCTTGATTTCCATCCCCGAATGTGATAGTTCGTTGGGGATCTTGGTTTTTCTCATATGAGGAGAACATCTTTTTCTCCCCTGTCATGTGGTTTGTGCACCCGCTGTCGAGTATCCAACTTGAGCCCCCGGATGCATAAACCTACAAAACAATTTTAGTTCTCGATTTTAGGTACCCAAACGGTTTTGGGTCCTTTGGCATTAGAAACAAGAACTTTGGGTACCCAAACACAAGTTTTGGAGCCCTTGTGTTTGCCCCCAACAATCTTGGCAACTATCTTGCCGGATTTGTTAGTTAAAACATATGATGCATCAAAAGTTTTGAATGAAATAGCATGATCATTTGATGCATTAGGAGTTTTCTTTCTAGGCAACTTGGCACGGGTTGGTTGCCTAGAGCTAGATGTCTCACCCTTATACATGAAAGCATGGTTAGGCCCAGAGTGAGACTTCCTAGAATGAGTTC
The DNA here is from genome assembly GCA_029449295.1 of Zea luxurians. NCBI lineage: Eukaryota > Viridiplantae > Streptophyta > Magnoliopsida > Poales > Poaceae > Zea > Zea luxurians. The sequence goes on from JAOPSE010000586.1 coordinate 212,213, forward strand.
TCCTAATTTTGCTCTCAGGATAGCCGGCAGGGTACAAAATGTAACCCTCGTTATCCTAAGGCATGGGAGCCTTGCCCTTAACAAAATTAGATAAATTCTTTGGAGGGGCATTAAGTTTAACATTGTCTCCCCTTTGGAAGCCAATGCCATCCTTGATGCCAGGGCGTCTCCCATTATAGAGCATACTTCTAGCAAATTTAAACTTTTCATTTTCTAAGTTATGCTCGGCAATTTTAGCGTCTAATAATGCTATATGATCATTTTGTTGTTTAATTAAAGCCATGTGATCATGAATAGCATTGATATCAACATCTCTACATCTAGTGCAAATAGAAGTGTGCTCAATGGTAGATGTAGATGGTTTGCAAGATTTTAATTCTACAACCTTAGCATGCAACATATCATTCTTAGTTCTAAGGTCGGAAATTGTAATATTGCAAACATCTAATTCTTTAGCCTTAGCAATTAATTTCTCATTCTCATTTCTAAGGCTAGCAATAGAAACATTCAACTCATCAATCCTAGCAAGCAAATCAACATTATCATTTCTAGGATAGGAAGTTGAATCAATACAAACATGAGAATCAACCTTAGCAATTAATCTAGCATTTTCATTTCTAAGGTTGTTAATGGTCTCATGGCAAGTGCTTAGCTCACTAGAAAATTTGTTACATTTTTCTACCTCTAGAGCATAAGCATTTTTAACCTTAACATGTTTCTTATTTTCCTTGATTAGGAAGTCCTCTTGGGAGTCCAAGAGATCGTCCTTTTCATGGATGGCACTAATTAGCTCATTTAATTTTTCTTTTTGTTCAATGTTAAGGTTGGCAAAAAGGATACGCAAATTATCTTCCTCACCACTAGCATTATCATCACTAGAAGATTCATATTTAGTGGAGGAGTTAGATTTAACCTTCTTCCTTTTGCCGTCCTTTGCCATGAGGCACTTGTGGCCGACGTTGGGGAAGAGAAGCCCCTTGGTGACGGCGATGTTGGCGGCGTCCTCGTCGGAGGAGGACTCGGTGGAGCTCTCGTCGGAGTCCCACTCGCGGCACACGTGGGCATCGCCGCTCCTCTTCTTGTGGTACCTCTTCTTTTCTCTTCTCTTGCCCTTCTTGTCGTTGTCCCTGTCACTGTCACTTGATAATGGACATTTAGCTATAAAGTGACCGGGCTTACCACACTTGTAGCAAACCTTCTTGGAACGGGATTTGTAATCCTTCCCCTTCCGTTGCTTGAGGATTTGCCGAAAGCTTTTGATGATTAGGGCCATCTCCTCATTATCGAGCTTGGAGGCGTCAATTGGTTGTCTACTTGGTGTAGACTCCTCCTTCTTCTCCTCCGTTGCCTTGAAGGCCACCGGTTGCGCTTCGGACGTGGAGGGATCATCAAGCTCGTTGATCTTCCTTGAGCCCTTGATCATACATTCAAAGCTCACAAAATTCCCGATAACTTCCTCGGGGGTCATTTGAGTATATCTTGGGTTGCCACGAATTAATTGAACTTGAGTGGGGTTAAGGAAAATGAGAGATCTTAGAATAACCTTAACCACCTCGTGGTCATCCCACTTCTTGCTCCCAAGGTTGCGCACTTGGTTCACCAAGGTCTTGAGCCGGTTGTACATATCTTGAGGCTCCTCCCCTTGGCGAAGACGGAAGCGACCGAGCTCCCCCTCGATCGTTTCCCGCTTGGTGATCTTGGTGAGTTCATCACCCTCGTGCGCGGTCTTGAGTAGGTCCCAAATCTCCTTCGCGCTCTTCAACCCTTGCACCTTGTTATATTCCTCCTTATTTAGAGAAGCAAGGAGTATGGTTGTAGCCTGAGAGTTGAAGTGCTCGATTTGGGCCACTTCGTCCTCATCATAGTCTTCATCCCCTACAGATGGTACCTGTACACCATACTCAACAACATCCCATATACTTTTGTGGAGTGAGGTTAGATGAAATCGCATTAAATCACTCCACATAGCATAATCTTCACCATCAAACGTTGGTGGTTTTCCTAATGGGACGGAAAGTAAAGGTGTATGTTTAGGAATGCGAGGGTAGCGTAGGGGGATCTTACTATACTTCTTACGCTCTTGGCGCTTAGAAGTGACGGACGCCGCGTCGGAGCCGGAGGTGGATGTCGATGAAGAATCGGTCTCGTAGTAGACCACCTTCCTCATCCTCTTCTTCTTGTCCCCATTCCGATGCGGCTTGTGGGAAGAGGATTTTTCCTTCTTCTCTTTGTGATGTGAAGAAGATCTTTTCTCCTTCCCTTTGGAGGAGACCTTCTTCTTCTCCTTCCTCTTGGTGCGGGACTCTTCCGATGAAGTGCTCCCGTGGCTTGTAGTGGGCTTGTCGCCGGTCTCCATCTCCCTCTTGGTGTGATCTCCCGACATCACTTCGAGCAGTTAGGCTCTAATGAAGAACCCGGCTCTGATACCAATTGAAAGTCGCCTAGAGGGGGGTGAATAGGGCGAAACTGAAAATCTCAAAAATAATCACAACTACAAGCCGGGTTAGCGTTAGAAATATAAACGAGTCCGCGAGAGAGGGCGCAAAACAAATCGCAAGCAAATGAAGAGTATGACACACGGATTTGTTTTACCGAGGTTCGGTTCTTGCAAACCTACTCCCCGTTGAGGAGGCCACAAAGGCCGGGTCTCTTTCAACCCTTCCCTCTCTCAAACGGTCCCTCGGACCGAGTGAGCTTCTCTTCTCAAATCAAGACCGGGAACAAAACTTCCCCGCAAGGGCCACCACACAATTGGTGCCTCTTGCCTTGATTACAATGGAGTTTTGATCTCAAGAATAAGTGAGAAAGAAAAGAAGCAATCCAAGCGCAAGAGCTCAAAAGAACACGGCAAATCTCTCTCTCTAATCACTAAAGCCTTGAGTGGAATTGGAGAGGATTTGATCTCTTTGTGTGTGTCTAGAATTGAATGCCTAGCTCTTGTAAGTGGTTGAGAAGTGAGAAACTTGGATGCAATGAATGTGGGGGTGGTTGGGGTATTTATAGCCCCAACCACCAAACTTGACCGTTGGTGGAGGCTGTCTGTCGATGGCGCACCGGACAGTCCGGTGCACACCGGACATGTCCGGTGCCCCCGCCACGTCATCAATGCCGTTGGATTCTGACCGTTGGAGCTTCTGACTTCTGGGCCCGCCTGGATGTCCGGTGCACACCGGACATCACCTGTTCATTGTCCGGTGCGCCAGCATGGGCGCGCCTGACATCTGCGCGCGCTGCGCGCGCATTAAATGCAGCGCAGGTAGCCGTTGGCGCCGAAATAGTCGTTGCTCCGTGGTTACACCGGACAGTCCGGTGTACACCGGACATGTCCGGTGAATTATAGCGGAGCGGCTGCTGCGCGAACCCGAGGCTGGCGAGTTGCTGAGGCCGCGCTCCCTTGGAGCACCGGACACTGTCCGGTGTACACCGGACAGTCCGGTGAATTATAGCGAAGCGTCTTGAGAAATTCCCGAAGGTGGCGAGTTCGAGTTGGAGTCCTCTGGTGCATCAGATACTGTCCGGTGGCGCACCGGACACTGTCCGGTGTACACCGGACAGTCCGGTGCCTCCAGACCAGAGGTGCCTTCGGTTGCCTCATTGCTCCTTTTGTTGAACCCAACCCATGGTCATTTTATTGGCTAAGTGTGAACCTTTTGCATCTGTATAACTTATACACTAGAGCAAACTAGTTAGTCCAATATTTGTGTTGGGCAATTCAACCACCAAAATTATTTAGGGACTAGGTGTAAGCCTAATTCCCTTTCAATCTCCCCCTTTTTGGTGATTGATGCCAACACAAACCAAAGCAAATATAGAAGTGCATAATTGAACTAGTTTGCATAATGTAAGTGCAGAGGTTGCTTGGAATTGAGCCAATATAAATGCTTACATGATGCGCATGGATTGTTTTCTTTGTTTTTGACATATTGGACCATATTTGCACCACAAGTTTTGCTTTTGCAAACTCTTTTGTAAATTCTTTTCAAAGTCCTTTTGCAAGATAGTCAAAGGTAAATGAATAAGATTTTGCAAAGCATTTTCAAGTTTTGAAATTTTCTTCCTTTGTTCTAAATGCTTTTCCTTTGACTAAACAAAACTCCCCCTCAAATAAAGTCTCCTCTTAGTGTTCAAGAGGGTTTTAAGACATCAAATTTGAAAATACTACTTACTCCCCCTTTATAACACAAAGAGATACCAATTTTGAAATTTACCAATTGAAAAATCATCAATTTTAAAATTAGGGTGGTGGTGCGGTCCTTTTGCTTTGGGCTCATATTTTCTCCCCCTTTGGCATGAATCACCAAAAACGGAAATATTAGAGCCCATAGAAGTACTTTCTCCTCCTTTGGTCATAAAATAAATGAGTGAAGATTATACCAAAGATGGAGAGATGCTCGGAGTGACGGCGAGGGATGAGTAGTGAAGTGGAAGCCTTTGTCTTCGCTGAAGACTCCAATTCCCTTTCAATATACCTATGACTTGGTTTGAAATACACTTGAAAACACATTAGTCATAGCATATAAAAGAGACATGATCAAAGGTATTATTATGAGCTATGTGTGCAAGATTAGCAGAAGAAATTCCTAGAATCAAGAATATTAAGCTCATGCCTAAGTCTGGTAAAAGATTGTTCATCAAGTGGCTTGGTAAAGATATCGGCTAATTGATCTTTAGTGTTAATGTATGAAATCTCGATATCCCCCTTTTGTTGGTGATCCCGAAGAAAATGATACCGAATGGCTATGTGTTTAGTGCGGCTATGCTCAACGGGATTATCCACCATGCGGATTGCACTCTCATTATCACATAGAAGGGGAACTTTGGTTAGTTTGTAACCGTAGTCCCGCATGGTTTGCCTCATCCAAAGCAATTGCGCGCAACAGTGGCCTGCGGCAATATACTCGGCTTCGGCGGTAGAAAGAGCGACCGAATTTTGCTTCTTTGAAGCCCAAGACACCAAGGATCTTCCCAAGAACTGGCAAGTCCCCGATGTGCTCTTTCTATTAATCTTACACCCTGCCCAATCGGCATCCGAATAACCAATCAAATCAAATGTGGATCCCCGAGGGTACCAAAGCCCAAACTTAGGAGTATAAGCCAAGTATCTCAAGATTCGTTTTACGGCCGTAAGGTGTGATTCCTTAGGGTCGGCTTGGAATCTTGCACACATGCAAACGGAAAGCATAATATCCGGTCGAGATGCACATAAATAAAGCAATGAACCAATCATCGACCGGTATACCTTTTGATCCACGGACTTACCTCCCGTGTCGAGGTCGAGATGCCCATTTGTTCCCATGGGTGTCTTGATGGGCTTGGCATCCTTCATTCCAAACTTGGTTAGGATGTCTTGAGTATACTTCGTTTGGCAAATGAAGGTGCCCTCTTGGAGTTGCTTGACTTGGAATCCTAGAAAATACTTCAACTCCCCCATCATTGACATCTCGAATTTCTTTGTCATGATCCTACTAAATTCTTCACATGTAGATTCGTTAGTAGACCCAAATATGATATCATCAATATAAATTTGGCATACGAACAAATCATTGTCAAGAGTTTTAGTGAATAAAGTAGGATCGGCTTTGCCGACTTTGAAGCCATTAGTAATAAGGAAATCTCTAAGGCATTCATACCATGCTCTTGGGGCTTGCTTGAGCCCATAAAGCGCCTTAGAGAGCCTATAAACATGGTTAGGGTACTCACTGTCTTCAAAGCCGGGAGGTTGCTCAACATAGACCTTCTCCTTGATTGGTCCATTGAGGAAGGCACTCTTCACGTCCATTTGATAAAGCTTGAAGCCATGGTAAGTAGCATAGGCTAATAATATGCGAATTGACTCAAGCCTAGCTACGGGTGCATAGGTTTCACCAAAATCCAAACCTTCGACTTGTGAATACCCCTTGGCCACGAGTCGAGCTTTGTTTCTTGTCACCACACCATGCTTGTCTTGCTTGTTGCGGAAGACCCACTTGGTTCCTACAACATTTTGATTAGGACGTGGAACTAAATGCCATACCTCATTCCTTGTGAAATTGTTGAGCTCCTCTTGCATCGCCATCACCCAATCCGAATCTTGAAGTGCTTCCTCTACCCTGTGTGGCTCAATAGAGGAAACAAAAGAGTAATGTTCACAAAAATGTGCAACACGAGATCGAGTAGTTACCCCCTTATGAATGTCGCCGAGGATGGTGTCGACGGGGTGATCTCGTTGTATTGCTTGGTGGACTCTTGGGTGTGGCGGCCTTGGTTGTTCATCCTCCTTGTCTTCATCATTTGCATCTCCCCCTTGATCGTTGCCGTCATTTTGAGGTGGCTCATCTTCTTGATCTTCTTGTTCAACATCTTGAGCCTGATCCTCAACTTGAGTTGGTGAAGATGCTTGCATGGAGGAGGATGGTTGATCTTGTGCATGTGGAGGCTCTTCGGATTCCTTAGGACACACATCCCCAATGGACATGTTCCTTAGCGCTATGCATGGAGCCTGTTCTTCCCCTATCTCATCAAGATCAACTTGCTCTACTTGAGAGCCGTTAGTCTCATCAAACACAACGTCACAAGAAACTTCAACAAGTCCTGAGGACTTGTTAAAGACTCTATATGCCCTTGTGTTTGAGTCATATCCTAGTAAAAAGCCTTCTACAGTTTTAGGAGCAAATTTAGATCTTCTACTTCTTTTAACAAGTATAAAACATTTGCTACCAAAAACTCTAAAATATGAAATATTTGGCTTTTTACCGGTTAGGAGTTCATAGGATGTCTTCTTGAGGATTCGGTGTAGATATAACCGGTTGATGGCGTAGCAAGCGGTGTTGACCGCTTCGGCCCAAAACCGATCCGGTGTCTTGTACTCATCAAGCATGGTTCTTGCCATGTCCAATAGAGTTCGATTCTTCCTCTCCACTACACCATTTTGTTGTGGAGTGTAGGGAGAAGAGAACTCATGCTTGATGCCCTCCTCCTCAAGGAAGCCTTCAATTTGAGAGTTCTTGAACTCCGTCCCATTGTCGCTTCTAATTTTCTTGATCCTTAAGCCGAACTCATTTTGAGCCCGTCTCAAGAATCCCTTTAAGGTCTCTTGGGTATGAGATTTGTCCTGCAAAAAGAACACCCAAGTGAAGCGAGAATAATCATCCACAATAACTAGACAGTACTTACTCCCGCCGATGCTTATGTAAGCGATCGGGCCGAATAGGTCCATGTGTAGGAGCTCCAGTGGCCTGTCACTAGTCATGATGTTCTTGTGTGGATGATGAGTGCCAACTTGCTTCCCGGCTTGGCATGCGCTACAAATCCTGTCTTTCTCAAAATGAACATTGGTTAGTCCTAAAATGTGTTCTCCCTTTAGAAGCTTGTGAAAATTCTTCATTCCAACATGGGCTAGTCGGCGGTGCCAGAGCCAACCCAAGTTAGCCTTAGCAACCAAGCAAGTGTCGAGTTCAGCTCTATCAAAATCTACCAAGTATAGCTGACCCTCCAACACTCCCTTAAAAGCTATTGAATCATCACTTCTTCTAAAGACAGTAACACCTATATCAGTAAATAGACAGTTGTAGCCCATTTGACATAATTGGGATACGGAAAGCAAATTGTAATCTAAAGAATCTACAAGAAAAACATTGGAAATAGTACGGTCAGGTGATATAGCAATTTTACCCAATCCTTTGACCAAACCTTGATTTCCATCCCCGAATGTGATAGTTCGTTGGGGATCTTGGTTTTTCTCATATGAGGAGAACATCTTTTTCTCCCCTGTCATGTGGTTTGTGCACCCGCTGTCGAGTATCCAACTTGAGCCCCCGGATGCATAAACCTACAAAACAATTTTAGTTCTCGATTTTAGGTACCCAAACGGTTTTGGGTCCTTTGGCATTAGAAACAAGAACTTTGGGTACCCAAACACAAGTTTTGGAGCCCTTGTGTTTGCCCCCAACAATCTTGGCAACTACCTTGCCGGATTTGTTAGTTAAAACATATGATGCATCAAAAGTTTTGAATGAAATAGCATGATCATTTGATGCATTAGGAGTTTTCTTTCTAGGCAACTTGGCATGGGTTGGTTGCCTAGAGCTAGATGTCTCACCCTTATACATGAAAGCATGGTTAGGCCCAGAGTGAGACTTCCTAGAAAGAGTTCTCCTAATTTTGCTCTCAGGATAGCCGGCAGGGTACAAAATGTAACCCTCGTTATCCTGAGGCATGGGAGCCTTGCCCTTAACAAAATTAGATAAATTCTTTGGAGGGGCATTAAGTTTAACATTGTCTCCCCTTTGGAAGCCAATGCCATCCTTGATGCCAGGGCGTCTCCCATTATAGAGCATACTTCTAGCAAATTTAAACTTTTCATTTTCTAAGTTATGCTCGGCAATTTTAGCGTCTAATAATGCTATATGATCATTTTGTTGTTTAATTAAAGCCATGTGATCATGAATAGCATTGATATCAACATCTCTACATCTAATGCAAATAGAAGTGTGCTCAACGGTAGATGTAGATGGTTTGCAAGATTTTAATTCTACAACCTTAGCATGCAACATATCATTCTTAGTTCTAAGGTCGGAAATTGTAGTATTGCAAACATCTAATTCTTTAGCCTTAGCAATTAATTTCTCATTCTCATTTCTAAGGCTAGCAATAGAAACATTCAACTCATCAATCCTAGCAAGCAAATCAACATTATCATTTCTAGGATAGGAAGTTGAATCAATACAAACATGAGAATCAACCTTAGCAATTAATCTAGCATTTTCATTTCTAAGGTTGTTAATGGTCTCATGGCAAGTGCTTAGCTCACTAGAAAATTTGTTACATTTTTCTACCTCTAGAGCATAAGCATTTTTAACCTTAACATGTTTCTTATTTTCCTTGATTAGGAAGTCCTCTTGGGAGTCCAAGAGATCGTCCTTTTCATGGATGGCACTAATTAGCTCATTTAATTTTTCTTTTTGTTCAATGTTAAGGTTGGCAAAAAGGATACGTAAATTATCTTCCTCACCACTAGCATTATCATCACTAGAAGATTCATATTTAGTGGAGGAGTTAGATTTAACCTTCTTCCTTTTGCCGTCCTTTGCCATGAGGCACTTGTGGCCGACGTTGGGGAAGAGAAGCCCCTTGGTGACGGCGATGTTGGCGGCGTCCTCGTCGGAGGAGGACTCGGTGGAGCTCTCGTCGGAGTCCCACTCGCGGCACACGTGGGCATCGCCGCTCCTCTTCTTGTGGTACCTCTTCTTTTCTCTTCTCTTGCCCTTCTTGTCGTTGTCCCTGTCACTGTCACTTGATAATGGACATTTAGCTATAAAGTGACCGGGCTTACCACACTTGTAGCAAACCTTCTTGGAACGGGATTTGTAATCCTTCCCCTTCCGTTGCTTGAGGATTTGCCGAAAGCTTTTGATGATTAGGGCCATCTCCTCATTATCGAGCTTGGAGGCGTCAATTGGTTGTCTACTTGGTGTATACTCCTCCTTCTTCTCCTCCGTTGCCTTGAAGGCCACCGGTTGCGCTTCGGACGTGGAGGGATCATCAAGCTCGTTGATCTTCCTTGAGCCCTTGATCATACATTCAAAGCTCACAAAATTCCCGATAACTTCCTCGGGGGTCATTTGAGTATATCTTGGGTTGCCACGAATTAATTGAACTTGAATGGGGTTAAGGAAAATGAGAGATCTTAGAATAACCTTAACCACCTCGTGGTCATCCCACTTCTTGCTCCCAAGGTTGCGCACTTGGTTCACCAAGGTCTTGAGCCGGTTGTACATATCTTGAGGCTCCTCCCCTTGGCGAAGACGGAAGCGACCGAGCTCCCCCTCGATCGTTTCCCGCTTGGTGATCTTGGTGAGTTCATCACCCTCGTGCGCGGTCTTGAGTAGGTCCCAAATCTCCTTCGCGCTCTTCAACCCTTGCACCTTGTTATATTCCTCCTTATTTAGAGAAGCAAGGAGTATGGTTGTAGCCTGAGAGTTGAAGTGCTCGATTTGGGCCACTTCGTCCTCATCATAGTCTTCATCCCCTACAGATGGTACCTGTACACCATACTCAACAACATCCCATATACTTTTGTGGAGTGAGGTTAGATGAAATCGCATTAAATCACTCCACATAGCATAATCTTCACCATCAAACGTTGGTGGTTTTCCTAATGGGACGGAAAGTAAAGGTGTATGTTTAGGAATGCGAGGGTAGCGTAGGGGGATCTTACTATACTTCTTACGCTCTTGGCGCTTAGAAGTGACGGACGCCGCGTCGGAGCCGGAGGTGGATGTCGATGAAGAATCGGTCTCGTAGTAGACCACCTTCCTCATCCTCTTCTTCTTGTCCCCATTCCGATGCGGCTTGTGGGAAGAGGATTTTTCCTTCTTCTCTTTGTGATGTGAAGAAGATCTTTTCTCCTTCCCTTTGGAGGAGACCTTCTTCTTCTCCTTCCTCTTGGTGCGGGACTCTTCCGATGAAGTGCTCCCGTGGCTTGTAGTGGGCTTGTCGCCGGTCTCCATCTCCCTCTTGGTGTGATCTCCCGACATCACTTCGAGCGGTTAGGCTCTAATGAAGAACCCGACTCTGATACCAATTGAAAGTCGCCTAGAGGGGGGGTGAATAGGGCGAAACTGAAAATCTCAAAAATAATCACAACTACAAGCCGGGTTAGCGTTAGAAATATAAACGAGTCCGCGAGAGAGGGCGCAAAACAAATCGCAAGCAAATGAAGAGTATGACACACGGATTTGTTTTACCGAGGTTCGGTTCTTGCAAACCTACTCCCCGTTGAGGAGGCCACAAAGGCCGGGTCTCTTTCAACCCTTCCCTCTCTCAAACGGTCCCTCGGACCGAGTGAGCTTCTCTTCTCAAATCAAGACCGGGAACAAAACTTCCCCGCAAGGGCCACCACACAATTGGTGCCTCTTGCCTTGATTACAATGGAGTTTTGATCTCAAGAATAAGTGAGAAAGAAAAGAAGCAATCCAAGCGCAAGAGCTCAAAAGAACACGGCAAATCTCTCTCTCTAATCACTAAAGCCTTGAGTGGAATTGGAGAGGATTTGATCTCTTTGTGTGTGTCTAGAATTGAATGCCTAGCTCTTGTAAGTGGTTGAGAAGTGAGAAACTTGGATGCAATGAATGTGGGGGTGGTTGGGGTATTTATAGCCCCAACCACCAAACTTGACCGTTGGTGGAGGCTGTCTGTCGATGGCGCACCGGACAGTCCGGTGCACACCGGACATGTCCGGTGCCCCCGCCACGTCATCAATGCCGTTGGATTCTGACCGTTGGAGCTTCTGACTTCTGGGCCCGCCTGGATGTCCGGTGCACACCGGACATCACCTGTTCATTGTCCGGTGCGCCAGCATGGGCGCGCCTGACATCTGCGCGCGCTGCGCGCGCATTAAATGCAGCGCAGGTAGCCGTTGGCGCCGAAATAGTCGTTGCTCCGTGGTTACACCGGACAGTCCGGTGTACACCGGACATGTCCGGTGAATTATAGCGGAGCGGCTGCTGCGCGAACCCGAGGCTAGCGAGTTGCTGAGGCCGCGCTCCCTTGGAGCACCGGACACTGTCCGGTGTACACCGGACAGTCCGGTGAATTATAGCGGAGCGCCTTGAGAAATTCCCGAAGGTGGCGAGTTCGAGTTGGAGTCCTCTGGTGCACCAGATACTGTCCGGTGGCGCACCGGACACTGTCCGGTGTATACCGGACAGTCCGGTGCCTCCAGACCAGAGGTGCCTTCGGTTGCCTCATTGCTCCTTTTGTTGAACCCAACCCATGGTCATTTTATTGGCTAAGTGTGAACCTTTTGCATCTGTATAACTTATACACTAGAGCAAACTAGTTAGTCCAATATTTGTGTTGGGCAATTCAACCACCAAAATTATTTAGGGACTAGGTGTAAGCCTAATTCCCTTTCAGTGCTGCTACTCCCCTTCCATCGACGTCTGAGCCTGCAGGATCGGTTCGCCTGTAGTATGCATATGTTTTTTGCGGCCGCCGAGGCCCAAACATACTGTCGTCGCGTTGTAAAGCTGCGTTTCTTTTCCTTTTGTTTCGAGTATCTGGACTTATTTGTCGGTAACAGAATTGTTTGTCCGAGCGAGAGTTACTTTTCACGGAAGGTGATGAGTGAGGTATCCGTATCCCGGAGGCGTAGGAGTCCCTCGGCTCGGTCGACCTTGCCGCTTACGTGTACTCTTACTCGTCCGTAAGATTTTGCTATCGATATAGTCGAGAAGGCACGAAAAATCGTTTCGGCAGAAAAATTTCCGAGCATTAAGACTTGTTCGGTCAGCGGAATCGCTTATTCGAGCGTGAGTTACTTATCGCAGAAGGTGATGAGTGAGGTATCCGTATCCCGGAGGCGTAGGAGTCCCTTGGATCGGTCGGCCTTGGCTGCTTACGTGTACTCCATCGTTTTCAGGATCCCACTTTCGAAGTAGTCGAAAAGCACGAAAGACGTTCTGGCATAAGACCTTTTCCGAGGAAAATTTTGACGCAGAGGGGGTTCCCCCCTTCTAGCCCCCGAGGGAGGGTCGGGCTTTGCCGAGGCAAGGCTGACCCTTCCTTGATGGTTAGACTTCATATGTAAACGAGGTGTATGAACGACTTGAAAACATCTTAAGGGTAGAAGCGACGTAGCTGTCGGATGTTCCAAGCGTTGCTGTAGACCTCGCCTTGACTGTTGGCCAGCTTGTACGTCCCGGGCTTCAAAACCTTAGCGATGACGAATGGCCCTTCCCAGGGAGGCGTGAGCTTGTGCCGCCCTTGGGCGTCTTGTCGCAGCCGAAGCACCAAGTCGCCCACCTGGAGGTCTCGGGACCGAACCCCTTGGGCGTGGTAGCGTCGCAGGGACTACTGATACCGCGCCGAGTGTAGTAAGGCCATGTCCCGAGCCTCTTCCAGCTGGTCCAGTGAGTCTTCTCGGTTTGTTCCATTGCTTTGGTCGTCGTAGGCCCTCACCCTCGGGGAACCGTATTCTAAGTCTGTGGGCAAGATGGCCTCGGCCCCATAGACTAGAAAGAACGGTGTGAAGCCCGTGGCTCGGCTCGGCGTTGTCCTCAGACTCCAGACCACCGAGGGGAGTTCCTTCATCCATCGCTTGCCGAACTTGTTGAGGTCGTTGTAGATCCTCGGCTTGAGTCCTTGCAAAATCATGTCGTTGGCACGCTCTACTTGCCCATTCGTCATGGGGTGAGCCATGGCGGCCCAGTCCACCCAGATGTGGTGATCCTCGCAGAAGTCCAGGAACTTTCTGCCGGTGAACTGGGTGCCGTTGTCGGTGATGATGGAGTTCGAGACCCCGAAGCGATGGATGATGTTGGTGAAGAATGTCACCGCCTGTTCGGACCTGATGCTGTTTAGGGGTCGGACCTTGATCCACTTGGAGAATTTGTCGATGGCGACCAGCAGGTGCGTGTAGCCCCCGGGTGCCTTCTACAAGGGACCAACGAGGTCCAGACCCCACACAGTGAACGACTAGGTGATGTGTATTGTTTGCAGAGCCTGAGCGGGTAGGTGCGTCTGCCTCGCGTAGAATTGACACCCTTGGCAGGTGCGGACAATTCTAGTGGCGTCAGCCACCACGGTCGGCCAGTAGAAACCTTGTCGGAAAGCGTTTCCAACAAGGGCTCGAGGCGCTGCGTGATGACCGCAAGCCCCCGAGTGTATTTCTTGTAAGAGCTCCTGACCTTCGGTGATGGATATGCATCGCTGGAGGATGCCGGAGGCGCTGCGGTGGTAGAGCTCCTTCCCGTCACCCAGCAAGATGAATGACTTGGCGCGCCGCGCCAGTCGCCGAGCCTCGGCTCTGTCGAGGGGTAGCTCTCCTCGGTGGAGATATTGCAGGTACGGGGTCTGCCAGTCTTGATTAGGCGGGACCCCATTCCGCTCTTCTTCGACGCGCAGTGCCTCACCCTCGGGGGCCGAGGGTGCCTCGGGCTGGGCCGAGGCCTTCTCGGGCTCGGGCGTGTCGTCGGTCTTGACTGAGGGTTGATGTAGGTCTCGGGAGAAGACGTCCGGGGGAACCGTTGTCCACCCCGAGGCTATCTTAGCCAGCTCGTCCGCAGTCTCGTTGTATCGTCGGGCGACGTGGTTGACCTCGAGCCCGTAGAACTTGTCCTCCAGGCGCCGAACCTCGTTGCAGTAGGCTTCCATCTTCGGGTCGCGGCAGTGGGAGTTCTTCATGACTTGGTCGATGACAAGCTGCGAGTCACCGCGAGCGTCGAGGTGTCGGACCCCTAGCTCGATGGCGATGCGCAACCCGTTGGCCAGAGCCTCGTACTCAGCCATGTTGTTGGACGCCGGGAAATGGAGGCACAACACGTAGCGGAGGTGCTTCCCGAGGGGCGAGATGAAGAGCAGGCCCGCGCCTGCCCCTGTTTTCATCAGCGACCCATCGGAAAACATGGTCCAAAGTTCCGGCTGGATCGGAGCCGTTGGAAGCTGGGTGTCGACCCATTCAGCCACAAAGTCACCGGATGATTGTCTCGCCCATGATTTCCACTGCCCACTTTGCAATCCTACCCGAGGCCTCTCGGCACTGGATCATCTCCCCTAGGGGGAAGGATGACACCACAGTCACCGGATGAGACTCGAAGTAGTGTCGCAACTTCCGCCGCGTCAGAATCACCGCGTACAGCAGCTTCTGAACTTGTGGGTAGCGGATCTTGGTCTCGGATAGTACCTCACTGATGAAGTAGACCGGCCTCTGGACGGGCAATGCATGCCCTTCTTCTCGTCTCTCAACCATGATCGCGGCGCTAACCACCTGAGTGGAAGCGGCGACGTAGATCAAGTGGGCTTCTCCGGCAGCGGGGGGGCACCAGGATGGGCGCGCTGGTAAGGAGCGCCTTTAGGTTCCCGAGGGCTTCCTCAGCCTCGGGGGTCCAAGTGAGGTACTCGGTCTTCCTTAAGAGGCGGTACAGAGGAAGGCCTCTTTCGCCGAGGCGCGAGATGAAGCGGCTCAGAGCCGCAAGGCATCCCATGACCCTCTGTACGCCTTTCAAGTCCTTGATGGGCCCTATGTTGGTGATGGCCGCGATTTTCTCTGGGTTGGCCTAGATGCCCCGCTCGGAGACGATGAACCCCAAGAGCATGCCTCGGGGGACTCCGAAGACGCACTTCTCGGGATTGAGTTTTACGCCTTTCGCCTTGAGACACCAGAATGTCGTTTCAAGGTCGGAGAGGAGGTCGGAGGCTTTCCTCGTCTTGACTACGATGTCATCGACATAAGCCTCGACCGTTCAACCAATGTGCTCTCCGAACACGTGGGTCATGCACCTTTGGTACGTCGCACCCGCGTTCCTCAAACCAAATGGCATAGTAACGTAGCAGTACATGCCAAAAGGTGTGATGAAAGATGTCGCGAGCTGTTCGGACTCTTTCATCCTGATTTGGTGATACCCTGAGTAGGCATCGAGGAAAGACAGGGTTTCGCACCCAGCAGTGGAATCCACGATTTGATCGATGCGAGGCAGAGGGTAGGGAACCTTCGGACATGCTTTGTTTAGACCAGTGTAGTCTACACACATCCTCCATTTCCCTCCTTTCTTTCTCACAAGCACAGGGTTGGCAAGCCATTCGGGATGGAATACCTCTTTGATGAACCCTGCGTCCATCAGCTTGTGGATCTCCTCGCCTATGGCTCTGCGCTTTTCTTCGTCGAATCGGCGGAGAGGCTGCTTCACGGGTCGGGATCCAGCTCGGATATCCAGCGAGTGCTCGGCGACATCCCTCGGTATGCCAAGCAAGTCCGAGGGACTCCACGCAAAGACTTCGGCGTTCGCGTGGAGAAAGTCGACGAGCACTGCTTCCTATTTGGGGTCGAGCTCGGAGCCGATTCGGATCTCCTTGGAAGCGTCGTTGCTGGGGTCGAGAGGGACGGATTTAACCGTCTCTGCTAGCTCGAAGTTGCCAGCGTGGTGCTTCACGTCTGGCGCCTCCTTGGAGATGCTCTCCAGGTCGGCGATGAGGGCCTCGGCGTACTCCATGCACTCCACGTCGCATTTGTACGCGTGTCGGTACGTGGGGCCGACGGTGATGACCCCATTGGGGCCCGGCATCTTGAGCTTGAGGTAGGTGTAGTTGGGGACGGCCATGAACTTGGCGTAGCATGGCCTTCCCAGTACTGCGTGGTAGGTTCCTCGGAACCTGACCGCCTCAAACGTGAGGGTTTCCCTTCGGAAGTTGGAGGGAGTCCCGAAGCAGACGGGCAGATCGAGTTGTCCGAGGGGTTGGACGCGTTTTCCGGGGATGATCCCATGAAAAGGCGTCGCGCCTGTCCGGATCGAGGATAGTTGATCTGCAGGAGCCCGAGGGTCTTGGCGTAGATGATGTTGAGGCTGCTGCCTCCGTCCATGAGGACCTTGGTGAGCCTGACGTTGCCGATGACGGGGTCGACAACGAGCAGATATTTCCCCGGGCTCGGCACGCGGTCGGGGTGGTCGCCCTGGTCGAAGGTGATGGGCTTGTCGAACCAGTCTAGGTAGACTGGCGCCGCCACCTTTACCGAGCAGACCTCCCGACGCTCTTGCTTCCGGTGCTGAGCCGAGGCGTTCGCCACTGGCCCACCGTAGATCATGAAGCAGTCGTGGACCTCGGGGAACTCCTTTGCCTTGTGATCTTCCTTCTTGTCGTTGTTGTGGGCCCTACCACCTTCCGCAGGTGGCCCGACTTTGTGAAAGTGGCGCCGAAGCATGACGCAGTCGTCAAGGGTGTGCTTGACGGGCTCCTGATGATAGCGGCACGGCTCCTTGAGCATCTTGTCGAAGAGATTGGCACCTCCGGGAGGTTTCCGAGGGTTCTTGTACTCAGCGGCGGCGACAAGGTCCGCGTCGGCGGCGTCGCGTTTTGCTTGTGACTTCTTCTTGCCCTTCTTCCTCGCGCCGCGCTGAGCGGATGCCTCGGGGATGTCTTTCGGCTGGCGGCCCTGGGGCTGCTTGTCCTTTCGGAAGATGGCCTCGACCGCCTCCTGGCCAGAGGCGAACTTGGTGGCGATGTCCATCAGCTCGCTTGCCCTGGTGGGGGTCTTGCGACCCAGCTTTCTCACCAGGTCGCGATAGGTGGTGTCGGTGAGGAACGCGCCGATGACATCCGAGTCGGTGACGTTGGGCAGCTCGGTGCGCTGCTTCGAGAATCGCCGGATGTAGTCCCGGAGAGACTCTCTCGGCTACTGGCGGCAGCTTCGGAGATCCTAGGAGTTCCCAGGGCGTACGTACGTGCCCTGGAAGTTGCCGACGAAGGCTTGGACCAGGTCGTCCCAGTTGGAGATCTGCCACGGAGGCAGGTGCTCCAGCCAGGCTGGAGCGGTGTCGGAGAGGAATAGGGGGAGGTTGCGGATGATGAGGTTGTCATCGTTAGTTCCACCCAGCTGGCAGGCCAGCCGGTAGTTCGCGAGCCACAGTTCCGGCCTCGTCTCCCCCGAGTACTTTGTGATGGTAGTTGGGGTTCAGAACCAGGGCGGGAGCGACACCCATCGTATGGCTCGGCTGAAAGCCTGCGGACCGGGTGGTTTGGGTGAGGGACTCCGATCCTCCCCGCTGTCGTAGCATCCCCCACGCCTGGGGTGGTAGCCTCGGCGCACCCTCTCGTCGAGGTGGGCTCGACAGTTGCGGTGGTGGTGCTCGTTGCCGAGGCGACCCGGGGCCGCAGGCGCTGTGTTGCGCGTGCGCCCGGTGTGGACCGAGGCTTCCCCCATAAATCGGGAAGTCATGGCGCGATGCTCCGAGGGGTACCCCTGACTTTGGGAGGCAGAGCTTTCGGCCCGTCGGACCGCTGCATCCTCCAGGAGATTCTTGAGCTCTCCCTGGATACGCCGCCCTTCGGTGGTCGATGGTTCCGGCATCGCGCGGAGTAGTATTGCTGCTGCAGCCAGGTTCTGGCCGACCCCACTGGAAGCCGGTGGCAGCCTTGCCCTGACGTCGTCGGCAATGCGGTGCTGGATGCCCTGGGGTAGATGACGCGCTTCTCTGGCCGGAGCTTGGTCTGCCCATTCCTGCCCGATGTTCCGCCGAAACGGCTCAAGTGTTCCTGCTCCCTCGTCGAGCCTGGCCTACATCTCGCGGATTTGCTCGAGTTGTGCGTCCTGACCCCCCGCAGGGACTGGGACCACAGCTAGCTCCCGAAGGATGTCAACGCGAGGCGCAGGCCTAGGGGGATCGCCGTTTTCTGGCATACCAAGATGGTTGCCTTCGCCGGGACCCCCTAGATCGACGTGGAAGCATTCACGACTTGGGCTGCAGTCCTTGTCGCTGAAGCTGCGGCTACCATCGGAACAATCGGAGAGGCAGTAGTCGCATGCGGTCATGAAGTCCCGCATGGCACTGGGGTTACCGAGCCCGGAGAAATCCCAACAAAAGTCGGGCTCGCCATCTTCCTCGGAACCCGAGGGCCCGTAGGTCGAGGCGACCGTCAGTCTATCCCAGGGTGACCGCATAAGGTACCCCGGAGGGTTGGTACATGCCTCTATGAAGGCTTCCACCGAAGCGAGGTCGCTTGGTGGGTCGAAGCTGAATCCAAAAGGCACGAGATGGGAATCGGTCGGTACCTCTTGGTCGACGGGCGGTGACGAAGTCGCGTCAGGGGCGGACTGCACCGTTGTCTCAGGTACGAGGGCGACGCCCAGCAAGTCCTTTGCGAGCGTGCTGGCGTCGTCCGTCTGCATGGAGTTGGCGTGTTGTGGGGAAACGGCGCTCGTCTTTGTCTCAGACGCAAGGTCGAAGCCGACGAGGTGCCGCCTCCTGCTTGGCCATGGTTGCCCCGCCTCCTCCTCCGTCCGCGGGGGAGGTGACGGGACAAACCCGGATGTTGTTCTTCCGCCATGTGGGGAAGACGTCGTCGATTCCCGCCGCCGGCGGGTGGACTGACGGTCGCCATTGTCGCTGTCGCGCGGCGGAGGAAGGAGTATCATGTCGTAGCTGCCGTCGAGGGACATGAACTCAAGACTCCCGAAACGGAGAATCATCCTGGGTTGGAGAGGTTGCTGGAGACTACCCATCTGGAGCTTGACGGGAAGCTGTTCGTCAACACGCAGCAGGCCCCTACCTGGCGCGCCAACTTTCGGCGTTTCGACCCCGGGGGGGGGGGGGGGGTCCCTGGACCGACGAGTAAATTGTCGCCGCATGTCCCAGCCCAGATGGGTCGGCGCGGACGGAGCACGAAGGGGGGAAGAAACAGGCAAAGGGCGAAACCCGCGGCCTTCGTGTTGCCCTGCGCCTAGGTCGGGTGCGCTTGCAGTAGGGGGTTACAAGCGTCCGCGTGGGAGAGAGAGAGAGAGAGAGCCTTATGCGCCGGCCCGTTCCCCCGCGCGGCCAACCTCCTCATACAAGAGCCCTGGACCTTCCTTTTATAGGCGTAAGGAGAGGGTCCAGGTGTACAATGGGGGGGTGTAGCAGTGTGCTAACGTGTCTAGCAGAGAGGAGCTAGAGCCCTAAGTACATGCCGTCGTGGCAGTCGGAGAGGTTTTGGTACCCTGTTCATGTGATGTCGTGGCCGTCGAAGGAGCGCTGGAGCCCTGTGGAAGGACAGCTGTCGGGGCTGTCGAATCCTTGCTGATGTCTCCATGCTTCCGTAAGGGGCTGAGAGCCGTCGTCGTCATGGAGCACGCGGGGCGCCATCATTATTTGTTTACCGGGGCGAGCTAGATGGGACGTCGGTCTTGTTCCCCGTAGCCTGAGCTAGCTAGGGGTATGGTAATGATGGCCCCCCTGTGACAAGGTCGGTCCGAGCCCTAGGTCGGGCGAGGTGGAGGCTCCTCCGAGGTCGAGGTTGAGTCTGAGCCCTGGGGTCGGGCGAGGCGGAGTTCATCGTCTTCCGGAGCCGAGGCTGAGTCCGAGCCCTGGGGTCGGGCGAGGCGGAGTTCATCGTCTTCTGGAGCCGAGGCTGAGTCCGAGCCCTGGGGTCGGGCGAAGCGGAGTCCATCGTCCAGCGTCGAGGTTGAGCCCGAGCCCTGGGGTCGGGCGAGGCGGAGTTCATCGTCTTCCGGAGCTGAGGCTGAGTCCGAGCCCTGGGGTCGGGCGAAGCGGAGTCCGTCGTCCAGCGTCGAGGTTGAGCCCGAGCCCTGGGGTCGGGCAAGGCGGAGTTCATCGTCTTCCGGAGCCGAGGCTGAGTCCGAGCCCTGGGGTCGGGCGAAGCGGAGTCCGTCGTCCAGCGTCGAGGTTGAGCCCGAGCCCTGGGGTCGGGCGAGGCGGAGTTCATCGTCTTCCGGAGCCGAGGCTGAGTTCGAGCCCTGGGGTCGGGCGAGGCGGAGTTCATCGTCTTCTAGAGCCGTGGTTGAGTCCGAGCCCTGGGGTCGGGTGAGGCGAAGTCCATCTTCCGAGGCCGAGACGAGGGCCGAGCCCTGGGGTCGGGCGAGGCGGAGCTTCCTATGGCACCCGAGGCTGGACTTAGCTGCTGTCAGCCTCACTCTGTCGAGTGGCACAGAAGTCGGAGCGACGCAGGCGGCACTGCTTTCTTGTCGGGTCGGTCAGTGGAGCGGCGAAGTGCTTGTGGTCACTTCGGCTCTGTCGATTGAAGAGCGTGCGTCAGGATAAGGTGTCAGGCAATCCTTGCATTAAATGCTCCTACGATACGGTCGGTTGGCGTGGCGATCTGGCCAAGGTTGCTTCTCTGCGAAGACTGGGCCTCAGGAGAGCCGAAGGTGTGTCCGTTGCTTGAGGGGGCCCTCGGGCGAGACGTGAATCCTCCGGGGTCGGCTGCCTTTGCCCGAGGCTGGGCTCGGGTGAGGCGAGATCGTGTCCCTTGAGTGGACCGAGCCTTGACCTTAATCATGCCCATTAGGCCTTTGCAGCTTTGTGCTGATGGGGGTTACCAACTGAGATTAGGAGTCTTGGGGGTACCCCTAATTATGGTCCCTGACAGGTAGCCTGCCATTCCGTGTTATACCACCATTTCATGTTCTGTCATTCCAATTCCTTGGTCTGCCTTTCCCATTCCCCCCTCCCTGCACAGCCCATTCCCTATTTTGCCATTCCCATTCCTTGTTCTGCCTTTCTCATTTCCCCCTCCCCCAAAGTCCATTCCCATTCCCCGTAAAGGCCACGTCTACCTAAAATTAAAAAAAACACACACGGCCCCAAGGGGATTCGAACCCGTGACCCCTCAGGCAAATGCAAGCAGTAGGTACCGCTACACCACATGTGTGTGTAAGAAAAATGGACCCTAGGTCATTTGGCTCAATAGATTTTGGTGTTTGATGATCAACATAACCTGTGGACTAATGTGTTTGCTAGTGTTTATGATTATAGTTCACAGGATGCTAAAGTGACTTGGACTAAGGCATTGAGGAAAGCAACACCTCAAAAGAAGACATTATGAAGATCACAAGTAAAGATCAACATGTATCAAGCAAAGTCCAAGAAACGAAGAATAGTGTTTCCACTAGTGGATTGTCCGGCTGAGAGCACCGGACTATCTGGTGGCACACTGGACTGTCCGGTGCCACACGACGGACTATCCGGTGCACCAGGGAACTGTAGCCCAATGGCTAGTTCTAGGTGGCACTGGTGCAAAGAAGGCACCGGACTGTCTGGTGCGACGTCCAGACTGTCCAGGGTGAAAGTCTGTAGCGCCAACAGTCACCTGCGGTGTCAGATCCAACGGCTAGGCGCATCGGACAGGGGCACCAAACTGTCTGGTGCACCACCGGACTGTCCGGTGTGCCGCAGAGAGCAGCAACTTTTCTCCAACGGCTAGAATTGTGTTGGGGCCTATAAATACCTCCCCAACCGGCCATTTCAAGGTGTGGGAGCCCAAGCTACATACCAAGGCATAGGATAGACATTTCCAAGTGCTCATACACCCAAGTGCTTAACAAAATCACTCGTGATTAGCATAGGTGCTTTGCGAAGTGTTTAGGTTAGTTAGACCGCTTTAGCGCTTGCTCCAGGTGATTCTTAGTTAGTTGAGTGAGTTTAGAAAAACCACACAACCCCTCGGCTCTTGCACGAGACGTTGTAATTTTACCGAGTGGGGCGAGAGTCTTGCGAGACCGTGACAACCGAGTTTGTGTCACGGCCTCCACCGTGTACTGGAGGGAACGAGACCCGCGGCGTTTCGGCCAGAAGCTCGTTAGTGGAGATGGCAGGGAGCATCCGAGAGGAGCCGGAAGCGGAGCACCACTTGCGCGTGGAAAAGGCCCACTACTCTTTACGGAGTTTCTCGGCCGAGGTGCTTGGCCCTCACGTGGGCTTCCCTTTGCGTAAGGGCACCAACGAGGATTAGTCGGGACCTTGCATGGTTCCGGATACCTCAGTAAAAATACTGGTGTCATCCACGAGAGTTTGCATCTCTACCTTGCTCTTTAGCTTCCACATTTACATTAAGTATTTACGTTTCAATCTTGACTTTCTAGCTAGATTGTTTAGATTAAAACTTAGCTTTTACGGTAGAGATAGCAACAATTAGACAAAACCTAGTTTGCATATTCTAGATTGTTTATTTGCATAGGTTTTGCTCTAGGGATTTATTTGTGGCCTAGTTTAGAGAAAGTGTTAGAAGTCCTAATTCACCCCCTTCTTAGGTGTCACCTGTTTCCTTCAATTGGTATCAAAGCCTAGTTTGGCTCATTTGAAACACTTTAGCTTTACCTGTAAAAGATCCGACACTTTTTAGAGAAAGGGGATGGATACCCATAGGCCACCACACTTCGACGGCACTAACTTCCCATATTATAGTGCTAGAATGACTTGTTACCTAGAGACCGTTGATCTAGGTGTTTGAGGAGTCACTCATGAAGAGATGAAACCTCCCAAAAATCCCAAGAAACCCACCACGAGTGAGGAAAAAGAAATTCATTTAAATGCCAGAGCTAAAAATTGCTTGTATGAATCTCTTATCATGAATATTTTTAATCAAGTTTTTACATTAAAAACTGCTAATGAAATCTGGCTAAAATTGCATGAGCTCGATGACGGCACAACCAATGTCCGTGAGCAAAAACATTGCCTAGTATTAAATGAGTATAATTCTTTTGCTATGAAGGATAATGAGCTTGTTAGAGATATGTATTCTCGTTTGAACCTAATCATCAATGAGCTCAATTCTATTGGCATTAATAAGCTAGGTGATGCGGACATTGTGAGGAAGATTATCTCCCTGCTACCACAACAAAGATATGGGAGCATCATCACTATTCTTCACAACATGGAGGAATTGAGTACAATGACCCCGACAATTGTGATTGGGAAAATCGTGGCTTTTGAGATGTCGCAAAAAATGTGTCGGGGAGAGGAGCCCACTTCTTCAAGACCATATGCTTTTGCATGCGATGAAAAAAGGGAAGCAGAAAGCTCCCACTCCAAGTTCCTCAAGTGAAGAAGAGGAGGAAGAAGAAAGTGATGATGATAAAGATAATAAACCATCAACATCATTCTTCGAGGATGAAGAAACAATCCGACGCGTCGGAAAGGTAATGGGGATGATCCGCAAGATTAATCTAATGGGTGTGCCTCTACAGGTAGAGGATCTTCTCTTTAACATTGACAAGAAAAAGCAAAGAAAGAGATGATGCTTTGCATGCGGGTTGAAGGGCCACTTTAGGGACAGTTGTCCAACTATGGCTGAACCCACAAAGGGGAAGAGCAAAGGCAAGGCGCTTACAAGTGTCAAAACTTGGGATGATTCTTCAAGCGAAGATGAATCTCTAAGGATGTGTAGCCACCGGTCCTCATCACGCAAGTGCCTTATGGCAAGAGGTACAATGAGTATTTCATCCTCTAGTGATGATAGAAGTAGTGACGATGAAGGCGAGGGAAAGCCCTCCGTAGATGAGCTTGCGGAAGCCGTTTACTTTTTTTAGGATGTATGCACTAAACAAAAGGCTCAACTTAAAATCTTGAAAAATAAGTTGATTAGCTCTCAAAATGATTGTAAAGGTTTGCTAGAAAAATTTAAAACATTTGCAAATTTAAATTATGAGCTATCAACTAAAATTGAGCAATTAGAGTCTAGTGCTCCATCCACAGCTACTGATGATGGCCTTATTAAAAAGAATGAAAAACTTAAGGCTAAATTGGCTAGCTCCCAAGAAGCCATTGAAAATTTGCTAGGGAATGGAAATTCTTAGTATACACAATGATGAGCTAACTACTAAGCTAGAAAACATTGGTAGCACCCCAGAAGTATCCTTGGTTGAAATACCTAAAATTATTAAGAAAAATGCTTCTACTTCTTGCTTTGATTTAATTGATGATTCTAACCCCTGCAATCAAGTTCTTGTTAAGAATGTTGTTATAGAAACATGTTCGGACGAGATTGCAATGGAGAATGAGCAATTAAAGCAAGAGATGGCTCGCCTTGGGAAGGCCTTGTATGACAAGAAAGGCAAAGCCAAACAAATCTAACCTCCTCAGGATAACACCATTGCTGGAGTGAACAAGCCTATGGAGGACAAAACTATGATTTGTAGGCTGTCACAAAGAAGGCCACAAGTCTTTCCAATGCAAGGCGAAGACCGGTGATAAGCAAAAGCAAAAGCTCAAGCAAAAGCAAACAAGAAAAATATCCAACACCTACATCAACAAGGTGGATAAAAAGGCTACTACACTATATTTGATCAAGAAGAAAAAGAATGGAAAGGTGATAGCAATCAAGACCAATAAGCAAGCCAATAAAGGAAAGGGGGCCAAATGCATCTGGGTTCCAAAGGAAATTAGTTGAACCATGAAAAAGCACCAAGAAGGTTTGGATCCCTAAAGGGAAGTGAGGAGTCCGAAGGATTACGGGGAATTTGGAGACTTGGAAAAATTAGGATGTATATCATGGGATGCATCACATTGGTTCAAGACTATTGCCAAGTGGGTTAGTAAATATTTTGGACCCAAATTTCCCCACCCATGACTAAGGTAACTAGATTTATTGTATTTCTTGTCTTTAGATAAGTGTCTCTATTCTCATGTATCTAGTTTTACCTTTCTTACCTAGTGCTACAATTTGTATTTGTTTTTGATCAAAAATGCATGCATACTAGGTAATTCATATGGTAGGATTGCTCACTTTCAATTCATATTCTTGAGCAAACCTACATGGTTTAAAATGCCTAATTAAGCACAACACATAGCTTATTTAACATTCCTAAGAAAATGATACATCAATTGATATTTTGATATGACATATACTTCAAGTGGTATAATACTTAATTATGCCTCAATTGGTATCATTTAGTCTATATGTGCCAAAGCTCGGATTATAAATAATTTGCCCCTCTTGATATCAAATAAATGTGCATGTCTCCTACATGTATTCAAAACTTGTATGCACACTTTCAGTGGGAGGTTACTGTATAATCTAAGCCTTTGAGAATAATACATGTTTTCAAGTTTATTTCATGTAGTAGTCTCATTGTAAGGAAAAATGAGTTCTCGGAAATAGACAATAAGCTTCCACTGCAAATCTACAATAATTCTAATGTCTCACAAGCCTGCCATTGGCCTTCAATTGGTTTTCAATTGACCTTCAATTGGTATCTTTTGAGACTACATTTGGTAACATTTATGTTGGAGACTTGTTCTCAAATGCTATGAATTAAGAACAAGGCAACACAAAAGAAGGTTAAATGATTAATGCCCTTCGTCCTTCGAAACATTATTTCCCTTGGGATATAACGATCTTCGGACGAAGGTCATGAAGGACATACCTTCATCATTATGGTATATGATAGTGATAATGAGAAACACATGAAAATACAAAAGATAGCATGAACATTTATATACCATTATTAGATCATTTCTATTTTATTAACACGGTAAAATAGAAATGACATTAAATTACAAGTGTACCTTCGGCTTGAATGAAAGTAAAAGTACAAGTGTGACGTATCAGTAATTACAGGATCCCGTGAACAGTGTTGGGATACTGTTCACCTATTTATAGGTACAGGATGCAACCTGTGCAAAATTACATTTATGACCTTTATACCCGACTACAATAATGACACAAAACATCATGGGTCTTTAAGTCAATTCATCTCTAAGTCGGTTTGACCCTTTATCTTGAGATTTGTCTTTGTGCCGAAGCTTTATAGATAATAGCTTCGGCGCCTGCTTCTGAGAAGACCTTTCGAAGGTGTTCTTTTTAGGATCTTCGGCTACGAAGCATACCCCCAATAGTAGCCCCTTCGCGGTGCTAGATCGTTTTTCGTAACGAGCTTGATCCGTGAAAAAGACTTCTAGGCTTCGGGACGCCGAAGATCCAAAAAACACCTTCCCTGAGCTCGTTGGCGAGAAATGATTAAAATAATCGTCGCGCGCGCCCCATCTTGCACCAATTACGCGCGCGCTAGTGATTCACCTTCTCGGACCCTGAGGCCCACCGTTCAGTGAGTGCGGGTGACTGTTTGTTCGGTGCTGGAGACCTTGTCGATTCACCTTCCCACCTGCGGCACTATATAAACAGACGGGTAGGTGTGAAGTTACCACGGCATTCATTGCTATTGCACTGTTTTGCTGCCAAATTTTTAGTCATAGCCGAAGCTTAATCATCGTACTCAGACGAAACTTTGCTTGTGATTCTGCTTCGGCACAAGAGTAAGAGCTTCGGAGAAAACAAAAAAGTCAACACCAAAAATTTCAAGTAAGTCATAATCAAATGGCCAGAGTTCACTCTACTGCTCGGGTCGATCGTGGGGGAGACGAGACCGAAGCTACTGACACTGTTCCTATTTCAGAAGCAACGAAGCGCTCTAGGTTGGTAACACCGGAGGACATGCCTGCTGCCGAAAACATCCCTGCTGTCGAAGACATCCCTGCTGCCGAAACAGAACGGACTGCTGTTGAAGAAACTGATTTCGAAGATGATTACAGTAGCGCAGTGCTGAGCAAGCCTAGCCACCTGGACTTCGGAAAGTCCACCATCTCTGAAGCTGATTTTCCTAAGATGGTGAAGTTGGGCTATCTTAGTGAAGCAAAGAAGGAATTGATTCGTTTCAGTGGAGAAGAAACTATCCCGAAGCCGGGAAAAAATGAAGTGGTGGTTTTCAAAAGTCTTTTTAAAGCTGGTTTAAGATTTCCTCTGAACAAGATGATTGCTGGTGTGTTGAATAAATAAGGGATCTACCTTCATCAGCTGACGCCTAACGCTATCGTTAGGCTGAGTGTTTATATCTGGGCCCTCCGAAGCCAGGGGGTGGAACCATTCTCCGAAGGTTTTTGCCGAGTACACGAACTGCACTACCAAACCAAGGCTAGGGGGGATGGTTTGCATGAAAATTTTGGCTGCTACAACTTTGCTTACCGCAAAACTACAAAGTTCCCAGTGATTAGCTACCGAAGCAAATGGCCAGCAGGGTGGAAATCTGAATGGTTTTATGTCTAAGTTGACGAAGATGAAGATAAATTGGTCCAGAGTCCGTTAGAACTGACCTTCGGAGAAACAAGACCCCGTGCAACATGATACAGGGGAGCCCGAGCCAGATTGCTTTGGCTGAATTTCGAGTAATTGCAGATCATATTGGCACTAGAGACTTAGTGCAGGAATTTTTGGCCTTCAGAGTATTTCCTACTTTGAAGGAGTGGGAAATGCCGAAACTGGAGGGGGAGAAGAAGAAAGGGGAGCTTATTCGGTTGCCTTACCACTACAAGTTCAAAAAACATTTCAAAGTACCCTGCCAAGAATGGCTGGATACAATTGAAGTAATGTGCAATGAAATTCTTGGAAATTACTCTAAAAAAGAAGATCAATTGATGACAGCGGCCTTCGGCACCCGTCCGAAACGAAGGCTAAACAGAGTGATGGATGCTATAGGATTTGAATATCCTGATTATGAGCGACTGGACAAGGGTGCTGAAGGGAAAAAAGAAAAAGAGTGGCCAGCGCTTTGAATAAAGACGATGAAGATCAATCAAAGAAGAAGAAACAAAAATCTGAGGCGAAAGCATTTGCTTCGAAGAAAAGAAAGGACTCGACCCCAAAGCAAAAATCAATTGATGAGGAAGAGAAGACTTCTGTGACATCTTCTGCTCCTGAAATAGAGGAAATCCTAAAGGTAATGACTGAAACTTTGTCTGCCAAACTAAGTCCATTGGGGCTTCATCTGATGAAGCTTTTTCATAAGGAAAAGGAGCCCACAAAAACAAAGGCACCTAGGCCAAAGAGGCAAAGGATTGTTACTGTGACAGAAGTGATTGAAGCAACACCACCAAAGGCTTCAGCTCCGAAGTGCCTGTTATTGAAAGCATAACAGCTACCGAAGCTGCACCTTCGGAGGCCACAGATGCCGAAGCTACTAGAGCCGAAGATATCAATTTGGAAAGTGTGGCTCTTAATATTTATAAAATTCTGCTAGACATGGCCGCAGAAGAAGCTGCTGGAGCCACTGAAGAGGCTTTGGCCCCAGAGGCCGAGAAAAAGAAAGAAATTGCCGAAGAAACACTGGAAGATGAAATTTTCAATTTTCAAAACTTGGTTGGTCAAGAATTAACAAAAGCCAAAAAAGAAGAATTAAAAGAATATGCCATTTCTTGCGGCTATCGACCAGGGGCACTTCTCTTCAGAGGTGTTGATGATGAGAAGCTAGGCTGCATCCGAGATCAGACCGGAGCAAAGGTTATTGGTACTCTATCAAAGAGTATCGGTTTCCCGAAGCTCGAAGCCGATATTAGCCGCTACCGACGACAACACATCGTCGGTAGTTTGTTTTATTCCAATTTCAAGGTAAACAATCTCCCTCTAACTTTTTATTTTCATAAAATAAAAAATGTTTTGTAACGAAGGTTATTCGTGTACAGAGTATGCTATTGAGCAAAGCTTTGAGGATGCAACAGGATTTAGAAGACAAAAAGCATGAGGTTATAATTGAAAACCTAGAAAACAAAATAAAAGATCAAACAGCTGCTTTTGAGAAAAAAGAGTTTGAACTCCAAACAACTGAAGGTTTACTATCGGAAGCCGAAGCTAAAATAACAAAACTGAATGCGAAACTTCTCGGTTCCGAACAAGAAAAGCTGAAGCTTAATGGAAAACTTGAGGCTGAAATCCAGAATGGTTTAGCTTTGAAAAAATCATTGATAGACCTTCAGAACAAATGCTTGAAATTCAACAATCAATGTGTTCAACGACTGAATAAGGTGTTTTATTCAGTCGGGGCCAGTAGTGAAGAATTTATTCCTTCGGTCGAAGATCTGCCAGGAGCCTTCGAACACATCGAAGGTGAGATTGATGACCTCGATGATGTTATTGCTGGACACGGCGACTTTTGTGCCCTGATAGCTTCTCGGGGCACGCTGCTACGTTCCTGAAATCTGGCTGTGAGCATGGAAAAATTATCAACGGACCCAATTTCAGCCTATCACCAGCAATTCTAGATGATATTCCTAACCTCGCCCGAAGCATTGCGAATAAATTTATAAAGGTGATATGGACAAAGGGTGGGCGAGAGAAAGCTAGTGACGAAGCCCGAGATCACCTTAAGCTGGTAACAATATTATACCTTATGATTACCTTTTCCTTTGAATTTTGAATTCAGCTAATAATACTTACATACAGGTTGACCGAGCCGAAGCTGAAGCTGCAGAATAAAAGGAAGAAGCTCCAGGGATGCTGTCGAAGCTCGAATAGTCTATAAAAATAGCTCAAAAAACTTCTGTGATAACTTGTATAAAGTATGATGTAATTGAATTTCACTTTGTAATATAATCTTCATTTTCCGTCCATGTATGAAATGCTTTGGTGTGGACAAAATTAATACTTTTGAGCCATAGGCGAAAAACACCTTCCCTTCTTTACGTACACAGCGAAGCATAATATTGCCTCTTTTTCTCTTTTTTCCGAAGTCTTCTCTTTCGAAGCCGAAGCAAGTTTGTATGTTATGCGGATGATGATCCTATGTATGTCTAAGTGAATGTTTATGAATGCAAATGTATGATGTAATGTATCGTGCAAATGAATGTTCGAAGACACATATGAAACCATAATAACAAATCTTTGCCGTTTATTTTTCGGCTTCACCGCTTATTTTTCGGTGTATCAGCGCTGACTTTTTGCTGTAAGCCTCCCTTAGGAGCTTCTTCGCCTTTTATTTCGGCGGAATCAATGTTGACTTTTCACTGTAAGCCTCCCTTAGGAGCTTCTTCGCCTTTTATTTCGGCGGAATCAGCGTTGACTTTTCGCTGTAAGCTCTGCATTCCCTTAGGAACGACTTTTGAGCAGAAAACTTACGCTGCACTCCCTTAGGAACGGCTTTTTTGTAGCTTCGTCGTGCTCTGCATCCCCTTAGGGACGTCTTTCGAGCTTCTACGTGTTTTTTCTTTTTCTCATTGCACTCGATGGTGCATGGCCAGTTTTTTACATTTACATCTTGGGGGATACTGCTCTTGTAGAGCTGATATAAGAAAAAGAGAAATTACATGCTATGGCCCCATTAAAATCCTTTCTCCCCCTTTGGAAAGGAAAAGGGTGCCATAGGAAAGAATAAAAAAGATTACATCAGGTTACACATAATACCGCCGAAGCTCATCTGCGTTCCAAGATCTAGGAATGTCGCTGCCGTCCATATCCTTCAGCCTGTGGGAACAGGGTCTTGACGAAGATACAACCAGGAAAGGCCCTTCCCATTTCAGCTGCAGCTTGCCTATTGTGTCTGGGTTGGCAACTCTCCGAAGTACCAAGTGTCCTGGCTTAATATTTTTTAACCGAACCTTTCTATCACGCCATTTTATTGTTTCAGCTTGATATTTATTGATATTCTCTACAGCCTGAAGCCTGATCCCTTCTATAGCATCTTTTGCCACAGAATAATCAGCTTCGTCTTCTACCGAAGCCACTGTTCTTATTGATCCCACTTTAGCTTCTTCTGGGGTTATTGCTTCGTCACCAAACAACAATTTGAATGGTGTAAAACCTGTTGACCTTGATATTGTTGATTAATTCGTCCGGCCACTTTCCCCTGGGTTGGTTGAAGATTAACTTCATTATTCCTGTCATTATAATGCCATTAGCTCTTTCGACAAGTCCATTTGACTCCGGATGCCGAACTGATGCAAAATGGATCTTCGTGCCAATTTGTTCACAAAACTCTCTGAAAGCTTCAGCATCAAACTGTGTTCCATTGTCCACGGTAATGGCCTTCGGCACTCCGAAGCGACACACAATATTTTGCCAGAAAAACTTTTGAACAGTAACCGAAGTTATTGTGGCTAAAGGCTTTGCTTCAATCCATTTGGAAAAATATTCCACTGCCACTACAACATATTTTAAATTCTCTTGTGCTGGTGGAAGTGGGCCTAGCAAATCATGGCCCCATCTTTGCAATGGCCAAGTGGGCTGTATTAATTGAGTTAGAGACGAAGGTTGTTTTTGATCTCTTGCACATTTTTGACAACCTTCGCATTTTTAGACTAATTCTGCTGCATCCGAAGCTGCCTTCGGCCAATAGAATCCTTGACGAAAAACTTTACCCAACAGAGGCCTGGATCCGATGTGAGATCCACACAGGCCTGCATGTATTTCTTTCATCAGCTCTATACCTTCAGTTCTGGATAGACATTTGAGTAATCGAGAACAGACTCCATACTTGTATAACTCCCCTTCTATTATTACATATGGACGGGCTCTTGCCGCTATTCTATTTTGATAAGCTTCGTCATCTGAAAGAAAATTGCCCTGGAGAAAAGACATGATCTCAGTTCTCCAATCTTCGCTGTAAACAGGAGATATATCACTACACCAAAATAGTAAACTTCCTAGAGCCTAAACCCTAGGAAGTTAGGCCTAAACTCTAGGAAGTTAGCGAAACTCTCGGAAGTTAAGCCATCCCGTCGGAAGTTTGGCTCTCGAAATTTTTTTGTCGGAAGTTAGCTTAACTTCCTAGAGGGCTCTAGGAAGTTACCTAACTTCCTACGGCTTAAAAAAACTATCGGAAGTTAGTAGATTCTCGGAAGTTAGTAGTTTCACGCCGTCAGCGCCGTCAGCTGACTAACTTCCTACGGCTTACTGTAGCCCCTAGGAAGTTAGCTGGCTAACTTCCTACGGCTTACTGCAGCCCCTAGGAAGTTAGCTGGCTAACTTCCTACGGCTTACTGTAGCCTCTAGGAAGTTAATTTGACCAGCATTACAAATGCTGTTTATATTTTACACCACATTCCAGAAAATAACAAATATATCAACAGCTATATAGCACAACATATTATCACATAAAACATCTCACACACAATCACATAACAATATTTAAATCCATAGTCTCATCAATTATTACATCACAAAAGTCTCATCCATAGTCTTATCATCACAAAAGTCTCACACATATCATCATCCAGAGACAATATCTCATACATAGTCATAATAAAAGTCTCAAGTATCAGAATGCAATAACATGGAAGCTCACGGTCGCCGATCACCATAGAAACCTCCACTATTCACGGTCCTCACCCACCATATTTTATGCTAAAATAAAATAACACGTGATTTATAAATTGTCACGATAAGCTTAATTAACCTAATTATATGCAGCGGTTAGCCACCATATTATTAATCAAACATAAACTTAATTTTAGCCATAACATACAAGATTAATTTTAGCCATAACATACAAGATTAATTTTAGCCATAACATACAAGATTAATTTTCATCGAAGGTCCTCACCCATCATATTATTAATCAAACATAAACTTAATTTGAGCCATAACATACAAGATTAATTTTAGCCATAACATACAAGATTAATTTTCATCGAAGGTCCTCACCCACCATATTATTAATCAAACATAAACTTAATTTTAGCCATAACATACAAGATTAATTTTAGCCATAACATACAAGATTAATTTTCATCAAAGGTCCTCACCCATCATATTATTAATCAAACATAAACTTAATTTTATCCATAACATACAAGATTAATTTTAGCCATAACATACAAGATTAATTTTCATCGAAGGTCCTCATCCACCATATTATTAATCAAACATAAACTTAATTTTAGCCATAACATACAAGAGTTTAGCATAGCTAAACTATATGCAGCGGTTAGCCAATCAAGTTAATTAACCTAACTACCTACGGCATTATTTGAGTAAACTCTCGGAAGTTAGCACATTAAATAAAAAAATAAAAAACGTATAAACACGGTACCTGACGGTTGCAGTGGGCTCCTCGTGGACGGGCGCTGCCGGGGGTGGGAGAGACGGTCGCGGGGTGGAAGCTGCCGGGGGCGGGCG
Source organism: Zea luxurians (assembly GCA_029449295.1). Classification (NCBI taxonomy): domain Eukaryota; kingdom Viridiplantae; phylum Streptophyta; class Magnoliopsida; order Poales; family Poaceae; genus Zea; species Zea luxurians. Next base: position 245,336 of record JAOPSE010000586.1, read on the forward strand.
CTGCCGGAACGAGCTCCTCGGGGGCGAACGCGGTTGGGAGACCGGCGGGCGGCGGCTCCTCGCGGCAAGCAGGCGGGCGGCGGCTCCTCGCGGCAAGCAGGCGGGCGGCGGCTCCTCGCGGCTCCTCACGGCAAGTAGGCGCGGTCTGGACGGCGGGCGCGGTCGGCAGCGGCCGGGGCGGGCGGCGGCCGGGGGCGGCCGGGGCGGGCGGCGGCAGGGCAGGGGCGGCGCGAAGGAGAATGGCGCGCGGGCGTTTGAGAGATGAGAGAAGATATTTTGTGAAAGGTGAGAGAAGAGGGAGGTAAAAGCTAAAACCATAACTTCCTAGAGTAAAGCCGTAGGAAGTTAGGTAACTTCCTAGGGTTTATTCTTTGCTCTAGGAAGTTAATTAACTTCCTACAGCCGGTTGTAGGAAGTTAGATTTTTGTTTGACCGGTCAACAGATGAATCCTAACTTCCTAGAGTAAAGCCGTAGGAAGTTAGGTAAGCAGCTAACTTCCTACAGCCAGCCGTAGGAAGTTATGTTTTTGGTTGACTGGTCAACAGCTAAAAGCTAACTTCCTAGAGGAGGCCGTAGGAAGTTATTTGGGCAGCTAACTTCCTAGAGCCAGCCGAAGGAAGTTAGCTATTCTACTGGCTTGTGAACGGATGAAACCTAACTTCCTAGAGGAGGCCGTAGGAAGTTAACTGGGCAGCTAACTTCCTAGAGCCAGCCGTAGGAAGTTAGCTATTCTATTGGCTTGTGAACGGATGAAACCTAACTTCCTAGAGCCAGCCGTAGGAAAAAACTGTAGGAAGTTATGTTTATTTCCTAGAGGTATCAGTTGCCTCTCGGAAGTTATGTATTTCCTACGGTTTTATATAAAAGCTGTAGGAAGTTAAAAAACCGTAGGAAGTGTATGATTTTGGTGTAGTGTATTGAGCACTGCTCTTTCAAGAAGGTCAACCGAAGGTGCTTTTATTGTTTCAAAGAAAACTTCTGAAGGTAATGGCAGCCCCTGTGCTGCTGACTTGGCTAGTAGATCAGCGTGTTCATTTTCTCCTCGTGAAATATTCTTAACAGAAAACCCTTCGAAGGAGGCTTCAAGTCTTCGAACTGTATCCAAATATTTTTCAAGCTTCGGATCTCTTGCTTTGCAACTTTTGTCAACATAGCCAGAAATAACTTGAGAATCAGTTTTGAGGACAACCCTTCTTATCCCCATTGCTTTCAACTTCCGAAGACCCAAAAGCAAAGCTTCGTATTCAGCAATATTATTTGTACAACTAAAATCAAGTTTCACTGCGTAGCATGTTCTGACTTTAGAAGGTGCAATTAAGACGGCAGCTGCACCTGCCCCAAAGGTTCCCCAAGAACCATCGCATAATACTGTCCAAGCTTCGACATCTTTACTAGCTTCTTCGTCCTGAGCCCCTGGCGTCCAGTCAGCAATGAAGTCTGCTAACGCCTGGGACTGAATCGAAGATCTATGCACATAATCAATGCAGAACTCATTGAGTTCCGTAGCCCACTTCCCAATCCTTCCAGTAGCTTCTCTATTTCTCATAATATCCTTCAAAGGCTGTGAAGAAGGAACAATTATATGGTATGCTTGAAAATAAAGACGAAGTTTCCTGGAAGCCATCAAAACAGCATACAACACCTTCTCCAATTCTGTATAGTTTTTCTTTGATAAACTAAGGACTTTGGAGACGAAGTATATTGGGGCTTGCTTTTTGGCTTGCCCTTCAAGCTTCTCTTGGACAAGTGCCGCACTTACCGCTGAGTGCGAAGCTGCCACATATAACAGCAGAGGAGCCCCTAGCGCTAGTGGAGTTAATGTCGTTAGATCTATCAAATACTGCTTCAACTCATCGAAGGCTTTCTGCTGAACTGACCCCCATTGAAAAACTTCGGCTGACTTCAGCACTTCAAAAAATGGTAAATTTCTCTCTGCTGATCTAGATATGAATCGATTCATAGATGCAAGTCTTCCCGTCAGTCGTTGAGCCCCCTTCTTTGTGCTTGGTGGTTCCATCTGAAGAATAGCTTCGATTTTATTTGGATTAGCCTCAATCCCTTTTGTTGAAACTAGGCAACCAAGGAATTTCCCCTTCTTCACTCCGAAGACACATTTTTCTGGATTCAGCTTCAGACCGGCTTGTCTAAAATTAGCGAAGGTCTCCTGCAGATCAGCAATGTGATTTTCTTGCTTCGTGCTTTTTACTATGATATCATCAACATAAGTTAGCACATTTCTGCCTATTTGAGAATGAAGAACCTTCGTTGTCATTCTGCTGAAGCTTCCTCCAGCATTCTTGAGCCCCTCAGGCATCCGAAGATAACAATATGTTCCACTAGGGGTTATGAAGCTGGTTTTTGGCTCATCCTCTTTCTTCATCCAAATTTGATAATAGCCTGAATAACAATCTAGCAGACTCATAAGCTCTAACGAAGCTGCTGCGTCAACTAGGGAATCTATCCTTGGTAATGGAAACTCATCCTTCGGACAAGCCTTGTTGAGATCAGTAAAATCAATACACGTCCTCCATTTTCCATTGGCCTTTTTTACCATAACAGTGTTGGCTAGCCATTCTGGGTACTTCACTTCTCTGATGACTCCGGCGCTAAGGAGTCTTTTTACTTCATTCCGAGCACCTTCGGCCTTGTCATCAGACATCTTCCGAAGCCTCTGCTTTCTGGGTCTGAAGGATGGATCAACATTGAGCAAGTGTTCAATAACATCCCTGTTAACTCTGCATAGATCATTAGCTGACCATGCAAAGACATCTTTGTTGTTGAACAGAAACCTTATCAGAGTTTTCTCCTGTTCTTCAGACAATTGAGATCCCAATAGCACCTTATGCTCTGCTATATCGTCACATAAGAGCATGGACTTCGGCTGATCAGCCGAAGCAGCTTTCTCCCTTCTGTACTTGTATTGCTCACAAGCTTCAGCTCCATCTATGTTATGGATTGCTTTTGAATCAGTCCAGTTTCCTTCGGCCTTTCTGGCAGCTTCCTGACTTCCATAAATAGCAATAGGTCCTTGATCCGAAGGTATCTTCATGCAAAGATATGCTGGATGAAGAATTGCTTCAAAAGCATTGAGAGTACCACGACCAATTATTGCGTTGTAAGGGTACTCCATGTCAACAATATCAAACACAACTTGTTCAGTCCTTGTGTTGTTGATAAATCCGATGGTTACTGGCATCGTGATCTTGCCAAGTGCTACAATCTGCCTTCCTCCGAAGCCACAAAGGGGATGTGTGGCGTCATGAATCTTATCTTCGGGCTCTTGCATCTGTCTGAAGGCCTTAGCAAATATAATATTTGCTGCACTGCCTGTGTCAACCAAAACATTGTGGACCAGAAATCCTTTGATAACACAAGAGATAACCATAGCATCATTGTGAGGGTAATCCTTGAGCTGAAGATCCTCTTGGGAGAAGGTAATCGGGATATGAGACCATCATGACTTGATGAAGGGTCCTTGCACCCCTACATGTTGCACCCTTCTCTGTGCCTCCTTCTTCTGCTTCTTGTTAGCTGGCTCTGAGCATGAACCGCCTGTTATCGGGAGTACAAGCTTCGGAGCCGAAGCAACTCTAGCTTTGAACGAAGCCATCAACTCAGAAAGTGGAAGTGAGTTCACCGGAGGTGGGCGCCAATGTTGGAGACTTGTTCTCAAATGCTATGAATTAAGAACAAGGCAACACAAAAGAAGGTTAAATGATTAATGCCCTTCGTCCTTCGAAACATTATTTCCCTTGGGATATAACGATCTTCGGACGAAGGTCATGAAGGACATACCTTCATCATTATGGTATATGATAGTGATAATGAGAAACACATGAAAATACAAAAGATAGCATGAACATTTATATATCATTATTAGATCATTTCTATTTTATTAACACGGAAAAATAGAAATGACATTAAATTACAAGTGTACCTTCGGCTTGAATGAAAGTAAAAGTACAAGTGTGACGTATCAGTAATTACAGGATCCCATGAACAGTGCCGGGATACTGTTCACCTATTTATAGGTACAGGATGCAACCTGTGCAAAATTACATTTATGTCCTTTATACCCGACTACAATAATGACACAAAACATCATGGGTCTTTAAGTCAATTCATCTCTAAGTCGGTTCGACCCTTTATCTTGAGATTTGTCTTTGTGTCGAAGCTTTATAGATAATAGATTCGGCGCCTGCTTCTGAGAAGACCTTTCGAAGGTGTTCTTTTTAGGATCTTTGGCTACGAAGCATACCCCCAACAATTTACATGTCTTCTCCATTATTTGATTAGACTATATTTCAGATCCGATACTTCCCATGTTGCTATATCATATTTTGTTACCTATGCATAAGGGAAGTCAGTCTATTCAAATCATGTCTTGTTCCTCTGTTTTTCACATGCTTTTTCCTAAGTAGAAGATCTCTGTCAGGGGGAGTATTTCTTCGACTCTAAAGGGGGAGAAAGTTTCTTCCAAAAGGAGAACACTCATTTAGGGGGAGTAATGATTTTTACTGCTTCAATCGGTATCATTGATAAATCTTTTAATGGGGCAAGTCTTATTTGCTTCCTACAAGGTTTTAATATCTTCCTTTTCGGTGGTTGATGCCAAATGGGGAGAAGTTTTAGGGACCAAAGCAACAAAAATTGTATCAAACACCAAACAGTACCAAATTTAAAAATTTCTCCTTCAAGTGGTTTTGGCTCTTTGGTCTAAAATAAGAAGTAAATGAATTATGGAGTTAAGGGGAGGCTTAAGTCCATAATCTCACCTTAAGGAGACACTCATGCATCCTAGCAAGTAGATTGCATTTTTCATTCAAATGTTTCTTATATATTTGCTTTCTTTGGTTGTGTTGTCATCAATCACCAAAAAGGGGGAGATTGTAAGGAAAATGGACCCCTGGTCATTTGGCTCAATAGATTTTGGTGTTTGATGATCAACATAACCTATGGACTAATGTGTTTGCTAGTGTTTATGATTATAGTTCACAGGATGCTAAAGTGACTTGGACAAAGGCATTGAGGCAAGCAACACCTCAAAAGAAGACATTATGAAGATCACAAGTAAAGATCAACAAGTATCAAGCAAAGTCCAAGAGACGAAGAATAGTGCTGCCACTAGCGAACTGTCTAGCTGAAAGCACCGGACTGTCCGGTGCCACACGCCAGATTGTCCGGTGTACCACGGACTGTAGCCCAATGGCTAGTTCCAGGTGGCACTGGTAGAGAGAAGGTACCAGACTATCCGGTGCGACGTCCAGACTGTCCGGTGTGAAAGCCTGCAACGCCAACGGTCACCTACGGTGTCAGATCCAACGGCTAGGCGCACCGGATTGTCCGGTGCACCACCACACTATCCAGTGTGCCGTAGAGAGCAACAGCTTTCTCCAATGGCTAGAATTGTGTTGGAGCCTATAAATACCACCCAACTGGCCATTTCATGGTGTGGAGCCCAATCAACATACCAAGGCATAGTATAGACATTTCCAAGTGCTCATACACCCAAGTGCTTAATAGAATCACTTGGTAATTAGCGTAGGTGCTTTGTGAAGTGCTTAGGTTAGTTAGACCGCTTTATCGCTTGCTCTAGGTGAATCCTAGTTAGTTGAGTGAGTTTAGAAAAACCACACAACCCCTCGGCTCTTGCGCGAGCCGTTGTAATTGTACCGAGTGAGGCAAGAGTCTTGCGAGACCGTGACAACCGTGTTTGTTTCATGGCCACCACCGTGTACCGAAGGGAATAAGGCCCACGGCATTTTAGCCGGAAGCTCATTAGTGGAGACGGCGGGGAGTGTCCGAGAGGAGCCGGAAGCGGAGCACCACTTGCGCGTGGAAAAGGCCCGCGACTCTCTACGGAGTTACTCGACCGAGGTGCTTGGCCCTCGCTTGGGCTTCCCTTTGCGTAAGGGCACCAACAAGGATTAGTCGGACCTTACGTGGTTCCAGATACCTCGGTAAAAATACCGGCATCATCCACGAGAGTTTGCATCTCTACCTTGCTCTTTAGCTTTCACATTTGCATTAAGTATTTAAGTTTCAATCTTGTCTTTCTAGCTAGATTCTTTAGATTGAAACTTAACTTTCGCGGTAGAGATATGAACACTTAGACAAAACCTAGTTTGCACATTCTAGATTGTTTATTTGCATAGGTTTTGCTCTAAGGATTTATTTGCGGCCTAGTTTAGAGAAAGTTTTAGAAGTACTAATTCACCCCTCTCTTAGGCATCACCCGTTTCCATCAGTGTGTTTATGTCTACATCTATGATAGGAAAAACATCTACTACATCTCTCCCCAAGCCCACCTGCTACCCTTGCACAATGTGTAGTAGTAGATAAATATCACTGAGATTCTTGAATTATATTTTTTTGCATGCGTGGCATTTATTCTCTGTAATATTTTTCCATGGATCTGACCCGTGAGTCATTTTTACAAACGAACGCGAAGGATAAATCCATGTTTCTTACATGGAAACCCCAAAAAAACACTACTAGCAGGAGGCACTCGTGTTAGCGTCACTCATCGACGACGAGAAGAAGCTTAGCGACTGCTAGTTCGACCTCTGTAAGCAGTACTACGTGGTCGCATGCGCCGCTGTGTACGACAAGCTCTGGCACAGCCATCGCTTGGACGTGATCCAGAGCGGCTGCACTGCGTTGTCCATCGTCAAGCAGGGGGGCCTCATGGTCGTTGCCAACGTCGGCGACACTCGGGTTATTTTCGGCAGCATCCTATGACGAGGCCATCATGTCGTCTACTTATTAAGGCTGTAAGGGTAGCCTGCCATTATATGTTCTACCACCATTTCCTGTTGTGTCATTCTGATTCCTTGTTCTGCCTTTCCCATTTCCCCCTCCTCGCACAGCCCATTCCCTGTTCTGCCATTCCCATTCCTTGTTCTGCCTTTCTCATTTCCCCCTCCCCACAAAGTCCATTCCCATTCCCCCGTACATGCCACGTCTAGCTAAAATCTTTCGTTTCTTAGTCCCCCCAACATGATCTTTTCCTCACGTGGTTAAGCGTTAGAACAAGGATTAGCCTTTGATACCAATTGAAAGTTGCCTAGAGGGGCATGAATAAGCAGAAATTTTTCCAACAAAAACTAGAAACGAACTGGGTAAAACCAGTTCAGCCGGTGTGAAAACCGGTTCAAACCGGTTTGCACGAGCTTAACTAAATAACGAGATATAAAACTAAATTGATCCCAAAATTCACCCAGTTAAGTTTGGAAATGAAATTTTCTTGATGATCCAAAGGGTTCAAAGTAGTATATCTGAGAAGGGCACTTCTCAAAATCCACACACCAAAAAGATATAAACAAATCTTCCACGGAATGGTGAGAGAACTAAGAACACAAACAAAAACAATGTACAAGAACACAAGATTTATCCCAAGGTTCGGTCACACCACAAAAGGTTCCCTACTTCCTCGTTGAGGCGCCCACAAGGGTAAAATAGAAGTTTTGGATCAAGGATTTTGAGCTTTAGTACCAACACCAACCTTCTTTTTGGATACCCCTAGATAGTACGACGATTCCTATACTCAAGTTGAATAAAATATAATTAAGTAAACTCCTTGAGTCATTGGTGTCTCATGTGTGATTTCTCCATGGCGTTGCTTCATAAGGATCACAAACATCTTTGTCTCACCTTTTGAAGCAAACACAAATCGAGCTTGTGACTTGAACCATTTGACCATATATGAGCTCAACTCATGGCTTCAAGTCACCTTACTGATGCATCAACACAATATAACTCTTCATAGCTGATTAGTTCATCGACTTAGTGCAAGTACTCTCTTCTTCACCTTAGCAATGGTACCTTGGTCCACAAGCCATCGCTTGACCTTCACCTTCGCTTAGTTCCTCGAAGACCTTTCCTTGCTATCTTCACCCTATCAAGCCATTTTTGAGTCACATCATATTGAGCATCCATTGAGAGAATCATTTCTTCGATATTGTGCACCTTGCTTGAATGTCATCTAGATATAAATGCTAAGATCAATCAAGCTCTAGTTTGATTCTCATAGAAGCATATATGGACTAATAGTAATATGGACAAGCCAATTCACGATTCCTCATATCTTATTCACTTTGGCTTGATCAATCCTCTTAATCACTTCAATCTCTATTATGATCATATGTATGCAGTGATTTCTCAGGTCTTGTCCATATATATATATATATATATATATATATATATATATATATATATATATATATATATATATATATATATATATATATATATATATATATATATATATATATATATATATATATATATATATATATATATATATTCAAACCAATATAGAGACCATATTATATCCATTTGCATTGTCTCATTGGTTATTTAACCTTTTGTTGAATCTTTGTTCACTAATCATTATACACTATTCAAGTATGTTCATCATATTGAATTTCCTGTTCAACACTTAGCAAACTTGTTAGACCTTTAAATGTGTTTTTATCCAAATCACCAAAACTCACAAAAGGGATTAATGCACTCTCAATCTCTCCCTTTTTGGTGATTGATGACAACACATTTAAAGATTACATAAGATTTGATAAATAAGATTTTGAATCCTATGATATAGTTTTCTCCCCTTAAATATGTGCATTTCAGAAAATACCAATTTTGGACTCAAATGCCAAAGGGACATATTTGGGTCACAGTATGGAGACAACATATATCATACTATTCGAGGGGTACATTGTGTCATAAAATAAACGTGATGCTCATGACATATTATGCACTCATCAATTCCCACGTCTTATGTTTTACTTATGATTCTCCCCCTTTTGTCAATTATTTCTCCCCATTTTCAAAAGTCTTCTTACATTTAGTTACATAAGACTATAGGTTAGCTTTAATGCACAGTTTCTCCCCTTTGTCATAAATCTCCAAAAAGGATATAAAGGGAAGAAATTTTGATTAAGCAAGATTTAAAAACACTATCATGAAAAGGGTCCTTAGATGGCACAAAGATAATGGAGAAGTGACATGAAGTGATGTTCCTTTGCATTTTAACTTTTCAAGGGGGTTCGAGACTTATGTTGGATTTAGAATTCATTTGCAAGCTCTTGTTGGCACATTAGTGACATAGGTCCAATATATCAAATGAAGATTGTCATACTAAATCGAAGGTGAATCTTGATACCTAGAGTCTAGATGTCACCTAGCATTTTCTTATCACAACAAGAGGCAACATGAAAATTGCACAAGTATGGATTGTACAACTAGTAATCATGTACGAAAATTACCAATTGAAAATCACCAATTGATATAATTTGATAGATAAGCAGATTACTAATTGCATATTACACTAAGTTCTCCTCAAGTTTTAGAGCACACATATATATGAATTCAATTGATACCTATTGAGAGTACTTATTTTCAATTTAAAGTACCATTGGCATAAAAGGAGTATCAATTGAACATAATCATGCAACATAAGTAACATGTGCACTATCTAATAAATTAAGTTCTAGACAGGAGAATTTATAAGCTATGCTACTTTAGACATTTGCAATCCAAAAAGAATGTGATACATATTTACCTATTTTAGATGATGTTGGAGTAGCATATACAAGAGAAACTCATTCTCTTATGAAATGTATAAAAAATAATTATTGGAGCAAAGAATCTTTGATACCCATCAAAATTTGCAGTGGAAGCGATTGTCTTTGCCAGAAAGTTCCCTTTTAATTTGAGACTACACACATAATAGACTTGGGAATGAAGTTAGTCTCAAAGATTCAAATTATAGACCATTCTCCCCCTAAATGTGTGCATACAAGTGATGAATACTTGTTTAGCTTATGCACTTGGACTTGTGAGGCCCGGGGATTAAGTTCTACAATTTGAACCTTGGTGAAAATAAAGTATGAAAATGTGAGATTGTACTAATTGAAGGAATTACTCATAATCAAAAGTTATACTAATAGACATGATATGCAATATTTTAAGCCAAGATTCTTGAGAAGTTAGCATGTTTGACTCATACCTCACTAAGATGACTTAAGACTAACTCAGGATATCACCATAAGATGTATTAATCAAATATCTAGAGATTCTTTAATCGTCACCACAAGTGCAACCTTATGGTGTGACTTAAGATATTGCATACACATGCACACACTAGCATGTAAGAGCCTAGATACACAAATGTAATACAATATTTCATGGAGTGACACACCTTTGTTCTATGCCACATGGTCTCCATTATAATCATGAATTTCCATCTTAGCTTTTGATAGGCTTGACACTTCTTTACATAAAGCAAGATGATTTTCATTGATGCCCATCAGTCTTCATCGTGACATGGATTGAGTCAATTTAGCACGCCAGAGAGAAACTTATCCTCTTGGCCTCTTACCAACTTCATCTTACTTTAGTTGAATAGTATCCTTTAAGCTTGTGATTTATCCAATTTAAAACAAGCACCATCTCTTAACATTGATTTTCTATGGATAAACTCAACACAAGAGATGGCATTAGTAGCACAAGCACTAGTTTCTTATTTAGCAACCCTTTATATGTGGAAGGCAAGCGAGTTGCTAAAATAGAGAAACCTCATAATATGGACTAAATTTCCCTTGAGCCCTCATGCACAATATATTTTGAATGACATGGATAATATGCATGGTTATTCAATGAAGTCTAAAGGGCTGACTTAATCCATATTATGGTGAGTGTCTAATATTGAAGAATCAAATCCAAATTAACTAGACTGAGAGAGAATACATAACATAGTTTTGAATTGTTGATCATATGATAAGATTAATTTTTCTTCCAATTGGACCTTTATTTCATAATCAACGACTGATGTATACCCTCAAGTGCTTCCTCTTCCGTAGTGGCTACACAAGTCACAAAGGAGGTAAGATTTGAAAATAATATACACTTGAGAATCAGTTGTTACCACCATTGCTACTATCTCCAAATATGATTTTTCTTTTGTTCATTATCGATCACCCAACTTGATCCATTGAAGGAGTGATCCTCCAAAACAAGTTTAAGCTTTATATTTTGGTACCAAATTTCAATTGGGTCCGTTGAGATTAGTAGTAAGAACCTACCCACACAATCCTTATTGTGTCCTTTCTCTTTGTATAGGCACCCACATATACTTGACAACCATCTTACATGGTTTCAAGTCAATATTTAATCACACAGATAAGAGCTAGAGTTAAGAATAGGAGCCTTTTCTCCTTTTTTATATGATTTTCTTTCGTATAGCTCTTCAAGCAACCCATCTTGATCCTATTATGAGCTTGTATGGGTTGCCGCCAAGTGCCCTTCTTCCATGGTTGTTTCTTAGGGCTTATATACTTAGCATTACCTTTTCTTGATACATCATTGTTTGAAGGTCGTCTTCTTGATAATGTACCTATCTTGACCTTGAGTGCACCTAGCTTATTAAGGTTAGTTACACAAGCATTCATATCATATCTTAACCAATGAGGACAAGTTATGCATGGAATCTACAACTTAGTGATCCAATCCAGTGTGAAGCATATGGATACTGATTGAAGTAGATTTCTAAGGTATCAATTTGTAGGTTTCCAAAATTTAGAGAGTATGGATCACTAATTGCACCTTTTACAGTTTAAAAATCATATCCATGTTGGTGCATATGCATGTGATTAATATCAACAAAATGACTCTTATGCACTTGTTATAAGATAAAGGAATTTTTTAAACTACATCAAGAATAGCTATTTAGAAAATGAGGATTGCAATCCATAAAAATGAGAAACAATTCTATAATCATGGATTGAGTTAGTAAAGCATAATCAAGAGAAACTTATTATTTAAGACACAAGATATATAATGTGCTCCACCAAGTTATGTGCATCAAGTATTTGAATGACTTGTCAAATGCACTTTCAATTCAGTTAAGAGTCTCATGAGGAGTACATTACATATCTCAGTCAAGGCATGACAAATTTGCAATGAATTAACTTATCCCTAAGAATACTTATCACTAGATAGAACGTACCATTTCTTATACCAATTTGAAAGACCTTACTATCTGTGATGGTGTCATCTTAGTATTCTTCTTTTCTTCATTTGTGGACACTTCCTTCTTTAGCTTGTTATCTCTTTTTCCTTTTAAAAACTAGTTGAAAAGGAACTTTGAAAAGATATATTAGTTGTACAAGGAAGTGTTTAATGCATGGTGATCTTTAGATATGAATTGCAAAACAAATCATCATTTATGAGGGATAAAGGCATACATTAAATTCCTTTTAAGTTAATGCACATGGAGGAGTGAATTAACAATATGCACCAATTTACAAATTTAAGCCAAAAGGAATTTAACCTTCATATTGATATTTCTTTCCATAAAATAGATTATTACTAATTGAAAGAATATCAACTGAAAGGCACTACTATTGATTGACTACCAATTGAAGCAATTAGTTCCATACATTTGCCTTGAGCATTCCTAATCTTTCTTTTAGGTGAAGATTAACCTTTAATGCTTGATTTTACCAATTGAAAGAGCACAATCTCTACTTATGAATTTCCATGAAATAGATTAAAAGAGATTGCATATTAAAAGAGATTGCATTAGAAACACAAGCAATAGTTTCCTATTTAGCAACCATTGGTATATGAATGATAAGAAGCTTACTAAAATAAGGAAACCTCATGATATGAACTAAATTACCCTTACAAGCATCATGCATAACACTGATTTAAACAAGGTGAAAATAGCATGATAATTTAATTAAGTTTACATGGCAAGTTTAATTCATAGCATGGTTAGTGATTAATGTAAAAACTCAAAACCAATTTAAACAAAAGGGAATACATCACATAGTATTCGATTGATCTTCTTTTAATGTTGAATGGCACACTCCATTTGGGAAACACATTCTCATGTTGTGAAACTACATAAATCACTTAGATAAAAACATTAGTCTCATAACTCTAGTCATATATAGAATTCTCCTTTTGATAAGTGCTTTAAGAATTTGAATTTCATACATAGCACTCTATCGATTTAAGAATTTGAGATAATCCTCTTTATGTCTAGGTCATGTCAATAATACAATAATTAATTTGAAATATGCCACAAGATACACACAATCAATTTAAAGCATGTAGATTGTCACATATAAGAATGATCAATGTGCAATCTACCATATAATTGGAACTTTTCCAAGGCACGGTGTTGGGGACTTGTTCTCAAATGATATGAATCAAGAACAAGGCAACACAAAATATTAATGGTTAAATCCCTTTGTCCTTCGAAGCATTATCTCTCTTAGGATTTAATGATCTTCAGACGAAGGTTATGAAGGACGTACCTTCATAATTACAATGTATAATAATGGAAGTAGGAGCATACGAAACATGAGAAGCATCATGAATTATCATATGACATCATTAACATAGCATCATGAATGAATATAAACAATATTGAATTACATTTATACCTTCGGCTTGACAGAAGGAAAAAATCCAAGTGTGACGTGCAAGTGAATATAAGTCAGCGTGAACAGTACGAGGTTACTGTTCATCTATTTATAGGCACGGGACGCAGCCCGGTCGAAATTACATTCATGCCCTCGACAAATAACTATAAACATGACACGAACTATCATGGACTGATCGGTCTTTTCCTCTTTAGGTCGTTGCAGCCCTTCGTCTCAAGGCATGTCACTATGCCGAAGCTTCCTGGATCATAGCTTCGGCCTGTACCTTTGTGCTGTGTCTGCTTATGTGCCAACTTGCTTAGAGGACCTTCGGCGACGAAGCAGGCCCCCAACAGTAGCCCCTTCGCGGTGCTAGATCGTTTTTCGTAATGAGCTTGATCCGTGAAAAAATCTCAAAGGCTTCGGAATGCCGAAGGTTCGAAAAACACCTTCCCTGAGCTCGTTGTCGAGAAACGATTAAAATATTTCGAGCGCGAGGTGGCCCACCACGCAGCGGGTACGAATGATCTGGTGATTCACTTCCCAGGCGCTGAGTGGTCCACCGTTCAGCGGGTGCGGGCGACTGTTCAGCGGGTGTGGGCGACTTGGCGATTCACCTTCCCACCTGCAGCACTATATAAACAGACGGGTAGGTGTGGAGTTACCACATCATTCATTGCCATTGCACTGTTGCGCTGTTGAAAAATTTAACCATAGCCGAAGCTTTTTCACTGCATTCTTGAGCGAACCATCATTTTGAATTCGCTTCGTCAAAAAGAGAGCTTCATCAAAACTATAAAAGACATCAACTTCGTAAAAACCGCAAAAGATCCATCAGATGGCCAGAGTATGCTCGACCGCGAGGGTAACTCATGAAGGAGAGGAGACCAAGGCCACCGAGACAGCTCCGATTTTCGAAGTCATGAGACAATCGGGCTTAGTTGTGACAGAGGGTATTATTGACGAAGGTACTTCTGCTGCCGAAGCTGAGCAGGCTGATATTGAAGAAGAAAATGCTGATGAAGAAGAGGAAGATTATAGCATTCTGATCCCATCAAAACCCAGCCACTTGTATTTTGAGACATCTACTGTGTCTGAAGCTGACGTGCCCATGATGATGAAGCTGGGTTACTTCGGAGAAGCTGAACGGAAACTGATCCGATTTGCCGGAGAAGAGACCACCCCAACGCCAAAAGATGATGAAGTAATTGTTTTCAAGAGTTTTTTCAGAGCCGGACTACGGTTCCCTCTTAAAGAGATGATAGTAGAAGTGTTGAAGAATTTTGAAATTTATCTTCATCAGCTGATCCCTAACGCTATCGTTAGACTCAGTATCTACATCTGGACCCTTCAAAGCCAAGGGATGGACCTAGATGCCGAAGCATTCTGCGGAGTGCACGAGCTGCACTACCAAATGAAGGCCAGAGCAGACGGGCTGCATGGAAATTTTGGCTGCTATAATTTCGCGTATCGCAAAGATACGAAGGCTCCAGTCCTCAGCTATCATACGAAGTGGCCAACCGGTTGGAAGAGTGAATGGTTTTATATCAAGGCTGATGAAAAGAAAAGGGGGAAACTGATGACGATGGTCATGTGCCCGCTGGCTTTGAGCTTCGGAATGACCAGACCTTTGTGCAACATGAAGCCATGGTCAGCATGCCAACTGTCTGTATCAGAATTCAGGGTGATGGCTGAACAAATCAGCACTAGAGATCTAGTTCAAGAATACTTAGCTAACAGAACGTCTCCGACGCTAAGTGAATGGAGCATGCCGAAGCTAAAGGGAAAAAAGAAAACACTTGAGCTTGTGTGTTTTCCTTATCGTTTTAAGTTTGAGAAACAGTTCAAGGAGCCTTGCCAAGAGTGGCTTGAAATGATTGAGACAATGTGCAATGAAATTTTGGGAAACTACACCAAAAAAGAAGATCAATTAATGACTGCAGCCTTCGGCACCGGACCAAAACGAAGGTTAAACCGAGTAATTGACGCTCTAAATTTTGAATATCCTGCTTACGAGCGACTCAACAAAGGTGCCAAAGGGGCAAAAAGGAAGAGAGTTGTCAGTGTTCTGAACAGGCAGGCTGCCAGAATGGTTAAAGAGGATGAAAAAGCTTTGAAGAAGAGAAAATCTAGTCCTGAGCCACAAGCGGTGGCTTTGAAGAAGAGAAAGGCTGCAACTCTAGAGCCGAAGGTGATTGAGGTGGAAGAGGAAACTCCTTCAACACCTCCCACTACTGAAGTAGAAGAGATTTTAAAGGTAATGATCGAATCTTTACCTATCAAGCTGCTAAGTCCTCTGGGTCCGCATCTAACAAAGCTTTTTCAGAAGAAACAAGAACCTTCGGCTACAAAGAAGGCAGATGGGCTGAAGAAGCGGAGGATTGGTAGCGTGATGCAAGCTATTGAAAAGACGCCTCCTTCGGCCTCGGTATCTAAGATAGCACCTACTGCAAGTACCGAGGCCACTGCCGAAGCTGCAGCTGCCACCGAAGCTACCAACCTGGAGGCTACCTTATCTTGGATTGATAAACTGTTATTGGATATGGCCACAGAAGAAACAGTTACAGCTGTGGAACAGGTCATGGCCCTAGAGCCTGACAAAGGAAAGAAAATTGCCGAAGCTACTTCGACTGAAGAAGATTTTGAGCTTCGGAACCTGATCAGACAGGAACTATCTGAGGCTGAAAAGAAGGAGCTACAGGAATACGACATTTCCTGTGGCTACCAACAAGGAGCTATGCTCTTTGGTGGAATCAATGAAGAGGCCTTGGGATGTGTTCGTGACCATATCAGGGCGAAGGTAATCAGCACTCTGTCGAAGAGTGTTGGTTTTCCGAAGCTTGAAGCCGATATTAGCAGCTACCGACGACAACATATCGTCGGTAGTTTATTTTATTCCAACTTTAAGGTAAGATTCTTATAATAAAACAAAATTTTATTATTTGTTTGAATCAATGAAGTTAGCTGATGAGGGTCTATTCTGTACAGAGTATGCTGCTGAGTAAAGCGCTGCAAATGCAACAGGACCTTGAAGATAAGAAGAATGAAATTATAATCGATGGTCTGGAAAGCAAAATCAAAGAACACGAAGCCTCTCTTGAAAAGAAGGATTTCCTAATCCAAGCAGTGGAAGGTTCCCTTGCAGAAGCCAGTCCGAGAATATCAGATTAAACAAGGAACTCCTGCATAAGTCAGAGAGCTTCAAACAGGAAAGGAAAAACTTGCAAGCAAAACACAAAGCTGAAGCTGCTGAAAATACGAAGCTGAAACAATCTTTGGAAGAGCTTCAGAACATGTGTCTGGATTTTGGCAGCCGCTGTGTACAGCAACTAAAAAAGGTTTTTAACTCGGTTGGGGCCAGCACCAAAAAATTTACTCCTTCGGCCGAAAACATTTCTAGCACCTTCGAACATATCGAGGGCGAAGTAGAAGCGCTCGACGAAGTAATAGCTAGGCATGGAGACTTCTGTGCCCTGCTAGCTTCTCGTGGTATAGTCGCAACATTTTTGAAGGCTAGTTGTACCGACGCAAAAATTTTAAATAGACCAAACTTCAGCCTATCTGCATCGGATTTGGTTGACATCCCCAATATAGCCCGAAGCATAGGGAGTAGATTCATAACGCAAATTTGGGCGAAGGGTGGTCGAGAGTTGGCTAGTGACGAGGCCCGAAGCCTGCTAAAGCCGGTACGATACTTATACCTGTTGCTTGCTCTCTTGTAATTACTTTTTACCTTATACTGTGTTGTTGTGTACAGGATGACGATGCCGAAGATCAATAGTCCGAAGCTCATTTCAAAGATTACTGAAGCTGCTGAACAAGGCTTAGAAACATTTGAAGTATCTTTGTAAAAGATATTGTAATTTAGGAATCAAACATTACTCTTTAAATTTGTCCATACCTTGTAATATATTTTTACCTTTCCATCCGTGTATGAATTGCTTTGATGTGGACGAAACTTGTATCTTTTGAGCCGAAGGTGAAAAACACCTTCCCTTCTTTTCGTACACAACGAAGCGTATCTTTGCTTGTTTATGCTCATCGAAGCATTGTTATCAAAGCTGAAGTAGCTGTCTGTGTTTTATGTTATGATGATGATGATCCTACGGATGTCTACATGAATGTGTATGAATGCAATGAATGATGTAATGTAACGTGCAAATGAATGTCCAAACACACACACACGAAGCCACACCCAGACTCTGCATCCCCTTAGGAACGTCTTTTGAGTCTTAAGCTCTGCATCCCCTTAGGAACGACTTTTGAGCTTCTTCACCTTCTATTTCGGTGGTATAAGTTCTGCATCCCCTTAGGAACGACTTTTGAACTTCTTCGCCTTATATTTCGGTGGTATAAGTTCGGCATCCCCTTAGGAACGACTTTTAAACTTCTTCGCCTTATATTTCGGCAGTATTTGGCTCTGCATTCCCTTTGGAACGGCTTTTGAGCAGAAAACTTACGCTGCGCTCCCTTAGGAACAACTTTTTGTAGCTTCGTCATGCTCTGCATCCCCTTGGGGACGACTTTTGAGCTTCTCCCTGTTTTTCTTTTTGCACTCGATGGTGCATGCTCAGATTTACATATTACATCTTTCTTGGGGGATCTGGCCCTCATGGGGCTAAATAAGAATGAAAAATTACAAGCTATGTCCCCATTAAAAACCTTTCTCCCCTCTTGAAAGGAAAAGGGTACCATAGAAAAAATGAAAAAAGATTACATCAATATTACACATAGTATCGCCGAAGCTCATCCGCATTCCAAGATCTGGGTATGTCGTTGCCGTCCATATCCTTCAATCTATAAGAACTGGGCCTTGACGAAGACACTACCAGGAAAGGACCTTCCCACTTCAGTTGCAATTTTCCCACTGTGTCTAGATTGGCCACTCTCCGAAGCACCAGATGTCCAGGCTTGATATTTTTCAATCGAACTTTTCTGTCATGCCATTTTATTGTTTTGGCCTGATATTTATTGATGTTCTCTATAGCCTGAAGTCTGGTCCCTTCTATTGTGTCTTTTGTTACGTGATAGTCAGCTTCGTGTTCTGTCGAAGCTATTGTTCTTATTGATCCTACTTTTGCTTCTTCTAGAGTTATAGCTTCGTCACCAAATAATAGCTTGAAGGGTGTAAATCCTGTTGATCTTGACGTAGTTGTATTGTGGCTCCACAGCACTTTAATCAGCTCGTCTGGCCACTTTCCTCTGGGCTGATTGAAGATTAGCATCATTATTCCTGTCATTATGATGCCATTTGCTCTTTCTACCAGCCCATTTGACTTCGGATGCCTAACTGATGCAAAATGAATCTTCATACCAATCTGGTAACAAAAATCCTTGAATGTCTCCGCATCAAACTGTGTTCCATTGTCCATGGTTATTGCCTTCGGCACGCCGAAACGACAAACAATATTCTGCCAGAAGAATTTTTGGACTGTGGCCAAAGTTATTGTAGCCAAGGGCTTTGCTTCAATCCACTTAGAAAAATATTCTACTACCACCACAACATACTAAAAATTACCTTGCGCCGGTGAAAGTGGACCTAACAAATCTAGGCCCCATCTTTGCAATGGCCAAGTAGGCTGTATCAGCTGCGTGAGAGATGAAGGTTGCTTCTGGTCTCTTGCACATTTTTGACAATTCTCGCACTTTTGAACTAGCTCTGCTGCATCCGAAGCTACCTTCGGCCAATAAAATCCTTGCCTAAAACCTTTCCCAGCAGAGACCTGGACCCAATGTGAGATCCACACAGACCTGCATGTATTTCCATCATTAGCTTTATACCTTCGGTTTTGGATAAGCACTTGAGGAGTGGAGAGCACACTCTATGCTTGTACAACTCCCCTTCTATCATGACATATGGTCTTGTCCTTGCTTCCATTCTTTTATTATAAACTTCATCATCCGAAAGACAATTTCCTTGGAGGAAGGATATTATTTCAGTCCTCCGATCTTCACTATGTATAGGTGATATTGTGAGGACTGTTCTCTCCATGAGTTCAACCGAAGGTGCTTTTATTGTCTCAAAGAATACTTCCAAAGGTAGAGGGAGCCCCTGTGCTACTGATTTGGCCAGTAGGTCTGCATACTCATTTTCTCCTCTTGGGATATTTTTTACAGAAAAACCTTCGAAAGAAGCCTCCAACCTTCGGACTGTGTCCAAATATTTTTCAAGCTTCGGATCCCTTGCCTTGCTGCTTTTATCCACATGGCCAGCGAAGACTTGGGAGTCAGTTTTAAGAATCGCCCTTCTTACTCCCATTGCCTTTAGCTTCCGAAGCCCCAACAGAAGGGCTTCGTATTCAGCAATGTTGTTTGTACAACTAAAGTCCAGTCTTGCTGCGTAGCATGTTCTGACTTTAGAGGGCGCTATGTAATACCCAACTTGTAAAAGTTAATATAAAGGAGAAAAGTTATTTCCTTTATTTATATGTGTGTTGTATCTACTTTCTATCACATGTGAACACCACATTTAAAAACAAATAATTAATAAAAAACAACATACCACAAAAGTATGCATCATGTTGGCTTTTATTTGTATGTGTATTTAATAATAATAAAAGTCACTAATAGAAATGAATTCATATCCAAAGATGAGAATTAATGACTAACTTAAATATTTGAAAATGAGAAATAATCAAGAAAAGAAAAAGAGAATAAATATACAAATAAATATTTTTATCACAAGAGTTTGAATTAAATTTGAATACAACTTGAATTTGAAAAGAGAGAGAAAAGAAAATAAAAGAAAAAGAAGAAGAAACCCTGTTTGGGCTGGCTTCCACGAATTTGGCCCACCCACGCCAATACCCTTTCGGCCATGCCATTATGCAAAAGAGACCTCCCTTTTGTCCATAATCAACCCGCAGTACTCCTCACTATGTTCTGAGTCTGCGGGATTTTGTAGATTAAACCCCCGACTCTCTGGATTTTGATGCGTAGCCCGGATAATAAGGAAAACCATAAAAATAATGTCAGAAATTGATTTTTAGCACAAAAATAATTATAGAAACTTGTAAAATTCATATAAAATTCGTTTTAGCTTCTTTTCAGTTCATTCCGGTTCCTATAATTTTATAATATTATTGTCTAACCATTAGTGCCACTATTTTGGCATGAAAGACACATTAAAATTTATCTAGTACCTAATCTTGTATTAAATACATAAAACCTTGGAAAATTCATAACTTAAAATCTATAAATCCAAATTTAATGATTCCAGTTCCTATGATCCTATTTTAATGTCTAGATTATTATTGTGTATTTTATTTACATGTTTGGTGTGATGTTAATTTTTGCTATGCTATGTATGTATTGTGTTGATGTGAGTAGACGAACAAACTACTGAGGATCCTGTGGTTCAGCTGGTAGAGGCTGCTGAGCAGGAGCTCGTTGAAGGCAAGTTGTGCCCTTGATCACTTCCTTTTACCCATTCATGTTCTTATTAATCATAATGATATGCATAGGTTAATTTTTATGGGACCCAATAGGTTACCCTAGATTTTGACTATCTTTGTACCTTGTTTCACCACTGGTTTTACTACTAAATTTTTGGGTAGTACATGCTATCGCTTTATGTGGCTTTGGGTATAAATATATTTATCACTCATTGTTATAGCTTTTTATTATCTGTTTATTATTACTATTCATGATAAGATCATTATGTTAATGGGAACATGGAGAACCACCCAGGAAAACAGTGCTACCACAAGGGTTTAATGGGATGCCCTTGGCTAATTAACTAGGAAAGTTAGTGGATGACTACCTTACCTGAAAGGGGCAAGGGAAGTAGGGGAGTAGTCAGTGTAGGGAGGTCCTTGGGTTGATTTTGCTGCGATGGCGGTCAGGTGAGGGATTCCTGCACTGGAGCTTCCTATAAACTGTAGCGGGTTTTCTGAAGCTAGTGGAACTTTGTAAAGGTCTCGTAGTGGTATCCTGCCGCGCTTCCTTGGTAGAGGTGTATGGGGTCTGATCAACTCCGTGGCAAATGGGTAACACGACTTGTGGGTAAAGATGCACAACCTCTGCAGAGTGTAAAACTGGTATACTAGCCGTGCTCACGGTCATGAGCGGCTCAGACACTCACATGATTAATTTATGGAACTTAAACTTAATCTGTCATTTCATTGCATTTGGATTATTTTATTATTACTTTTATTTATATTTACTATGGTTTGGTATTTACTTACACTTAGTAACTGCTAATAAAATTTTGACCAACTTATAAAAGCAATGCTCAGCTTCAAATTTTATTTCATTGATCAGCCTTAAACTTCATGAACTCCCACCTTTGGTGAGTTCATGCACATTATTCCCCACAACTTGTTGAGTGATGAACATGTGTGAGCTCACTCTTGCTGTCTAACACCCCCCACAGGAGAAGAACATGTGGTCGAAGAGGAGCCGCCTAAGACTGAGGCTTTCGACTTGATCTAGGTGGCGTTTCCTAGTCAGCTTTCTGGCGCCAAGGATAGATTTTAGTTCCTGCTATATTCATCTTTTATTTTGTAAGACTTCCGCTATGTAATAAGTACTCTGATTATATTGTGACATTTATCTCTATACACTCTGTTATTATATATGTTGTCTTCTTTGGCGCATGTATGAGATGCACCCGGCTTTGCCCTTAAAACCGGGTGTGACAGAAGTGGTATCAGAGGAAATGTTGACTGTAGGACGAAACCTAGATAGAAATGGACAAAACCCTTACCTACTTACCTTACTCTGATTCATTCTATACTTATCTCACTCTGATTCTTTCTATACTTATCTTGATCATGTCTCACCTTATACTGTTCTACTCTGATTATTCTTACCTTCTCTACTCTGAGACAAGATGGATTACAAACTTTGGAATCCTACATTTATGACCTTTTTAAGAGATAGGAGGCCTAAGACAAAATTAAAATTATTTTCTCTATTAAAAATGTTGGTTGAGTATTATGATGATCAATGCCTGATTTGCTTCTTTGATTGATTGAAATAGTATAGACGGGCATCTTAGTATGTACCACCATAAGGTAATGAATTAGCTTTAGTAGGTGACACACTAATCTACTTAGCTAATAAATCCCTCGCAGTAACATTTCTCGTAATTACTCTCCTTGTCTACAATTCTTCCTTTCTTACCCTGTGTTTCTAACCCATATGGGCTACCCCTATAGTGTTAGAAGAGAGCACTATAGACGTCATCCTTGGTATGTCATGGTTAAGAAAGGCTAAGGCAGTATATACACTGTGCTAAGGGAACTGTAGAACTCACCAGCCCTAAAGGAGAAAGATTTCAAGTTCAAATTGCAGTAACCACCTCTTCCAAACGGGCGATGTTCTTTATAGCTGAGGAGTTTGTTGGTGACAACATCCATGTGGTTAAGGATTTTCCTGATGTCTTTCCAGAGGAGTTATTTGGGATGCCACTAGATAGGGAAGTTGAATTTGTCATTGATCCCTTACATGGGACTGTCTCTACTTTCAAACGGCCATACATGATGTCTGTAGAAGAGTTAAAGGGACTGAAGAAGCAGTTAACTGAGTTACATGAGGCTGGGTACATTCGACCGAGTTCATCACCTTGGGGAGTGCTGGTTCTGTTTGTACAGAAGAAGGATGGATCACAACGGATGTGTGTGGATTATAGATTACTTAATGATATTACCGTGAAGAACAAGTATCCGTTACCCCGCGTTGAGGATTTATTTGATCAAGGGAGAGGTGCTAGGATATTCTCGAAGATTGATCTCCAATCGGGTTATCACCAAGTGAAGATTAGGCCATCGGATATTCCCAGGACGGCTTTCTCAACCCGATATGGATTATATGAGTTCACTGTTATGTCGTTTGGATTAACTAATGCACAAGCTTATTTTATGAATTTGATGAATAAGGTGTTTATGGAGTATTTGGACAGATTCATCGTAGTATTTATCGACGATATTCTTATCTATTCTAAGAGTGAAAGTGATCATGAGGAACACCTGAGATTGGTGCTACAGAAGCTACGAGATAATCAACTCTACGCCAAGTTTAGCAAATGCGAGTTTTGGATTGACAAGGTGCCATTCCTTGGACATATCATTTCTAATGGAGGAATATTAGTGGACCCTGCTAAAGTCAAGGAGATAGTGGTGTGAAGCATACCCACTACAGTTACTGAGGTCCGGAGTTTCTTGGGACTTGCAGGATATTATCGGAGGTTTATTGAAGGATTTTCTAAGATTGCTAAGCCTATGACCTCGCTTCTGGAGAAAGGAAGAGAATTTAAGTGGGATGAGAAGTGCCACGAAAGCTTTGATCATATATAGGAAATATTGATGTTACCACCAGTGTTGGTTATGCCAGATCTACAGAAGGGGATTTGACATTTATTGTGATGCATGTGGCCAAGGCTTGGGATGTGTGCTCATGCAAGAAGGACACGTGATTGCCTATGCGTCTCGTCAGTTGCGAAAACATGAATTGAACTACCCCACTCATGACTTAGAACTGGCAGCCGTTGTGCATGCGCTTAAGATTTGGAGACACTACATTATGGGAACCAAGTGCCAAGTCTACACGGATCATAAGAGTTTGAAGTATATATTCACTCAGAAGGATCTCTGTAACACCCGGATTTTAGGGGTCCAAAACCCGGGCGTAAACATAAACACCAGGTATGCTGGGACCAAGTCTCATACATATGATGTATAGTGGCACAGGATCGAATGTCATATCTTTATACATAGCAGGAGTTCTATACAAAATAATTAATTACATTATAAGGAGACAACGGTCCAGCAACCCAAAGTTGACTGGGAGACGACGACCTAGACCTCTCACGAACTCATCACAGCATCCTCCATGAGCATCATCCTGCAGTACCTGATCTTGACCTGTGGTGTATGTGAGACAGCAAGAGTGAGCTCACATACGTTCATCGCTCAACAAGTTGTGGGGAATAATGTGCATGAACTCGCCAAAGGTGGGAGCTCACGTGAAGTGTAAGGCTTACCAAAGAAGATGGTTAGAGCTGAGCATTGCTTTTAAAGTTGGTCAAAATTTTATTAGCAGTTACTAAGTATAAGTAAATACCAAACCCAATTAAGTAATAAATCAAAAGTAACAACTTCACCTGCAATGCAATGCATATGACAAATTGAGTTTAAGTTCCATAATTTAATCATGTGAGTGTCCGAGCTGCTCTTGACCGTGAGCACGGCTAGTATACCAGTTTTACACTCTGCAGAGGTTGCGCATCTTTACCCACAAGCCGTGTATCCCATGTCGCCAGGGTTTGCAAAGCCCTTAGACACTTCCGAGGTGAATGGCTAGGGATCCACTACGAGGCCTTTACAAAGTTCCACTAGCTTCCGAAAACCCGCTACAGTTTATAGGAAGATCCAGTACAGGAATCCCTTGCAGGACCGCCATCGCAGCAAAATCCTCCCGAGGGCCTCCCCGCACTGACCTCTCCCCTACTGCCCTTGCCCCTTTCGGGTAAGGTAGTCTTCCACTAGCTTTCCTAATTAATCAGCCAAGGGCGTCCCATTCCACCCTTGTGGTAGCACTGTTTTCCCGGGTGGTTCTCCATGTTCCAATTAACATAATGATCTCAACATGAACAATAAATAACAACTGATAACAAAAGTGTAACCATGAATAATGTATCTCCATACCCAAAACCACATATAGCACTAGCAAGTACTACCCAGAAAGTTCAGTGGTAAACAAGGTATAAAGATAGACAAACTAGGGTAACCTATTGGGTCCCATCAAAATTAACCTATGCAGATCATTATGATTAATTAGAACATGAGTAGGTGAAAAGAAGTGATCAAGGGCACAACTTGCCTGGGCCTTGAGATTCCAGGTACCAGGATGATCTTCAGATGACTCGTGTCCTCACTGCTAGTCGTAGCAATTCAATCAAACATAGTATAGGCAAATTCAACATTACACCAAACATGTAAACAAAATACATAATAATAATCTACACATTAAAATAAGATTCTAGGAACAGGAATCATTAATTTTGGAGTTATAGATTTTAAGTTATGGATTTTCTAATGTTTTATGTGTTTAATACAAGATTAAGTATTAGATAAATTTAAATGAGCCTTTCATGCCAAAACAGAGGCACAAAATGATGAAGAATATTATTACAAAATTTTAGGAATTGGAATGACTCAATTTGGAGCTAAAATGAATTTTCTATGAATTATCTAAGTTCTAGCAATTATTTTCATATTAAAAATCTATTTTCTATTTTATTTATTCAATTTAAACGAGTTCTGGACTGGGCCTCAATTTCTGGAAAGCACAGGGTTGTCTGCGCAAGTTTTCCCAGACACAGAGAATAGCAACACATGGACGGCGGGTTTATTTCCCGGAAACCCGAGGACTCTTTAACAAAATGACCCGCGAAGGGGTATCGGCCGATCGTGGCCGCTGGATTAGATTCTGAAGGTCCCGATTTGATCGTGCCCAAACAGCAGTCACACGCTAAGGTTACCGTTGGATCCAAATCCGATGAATTGGATTGCCCCGAGCCCGAATTCCCTTACAGCCCTACGATCGCCCCAACGGCACAGATTTAAAGCGCGAAGGACACGTGACCCGATCACGGTCGTTCCCTGGCCATCCAACGGTCAGCACATCCCCAACCCCATCCAACTCTCATGACTAATCTCCACCGTCCGTTCACGATCGAATGACAGGGAGCCTATCTTCCTCCCTCCCAGAGCCAGGCCGAGCGGCGCCGCAAAGGGGACTTCACGGCGGCGCGCCATGGCCAGCACAGGCCAACACCACGCCCAAGGCTCCGAACTCTCAAACGAATGGTGCAAAAGGATGCTTGGGTCCTAATGATTACAGGGGTACAGAACTTACTGGTATAGGTGTCCCGGGTGATGTCGGCCACCGCACCAGGCGGAACCGCGGTGAACGGGGAGCGCCGGTGAGCGATTACTCACCCGTAGACAACATACCGAGCCCAATGACACAACATCCGCACTCCACACGAAGTGCCGAGGCCCCAGACCCATACTCCAAGGACGTTACACCAACAGGGGCGGGAATCCTCGGTGGCGCCCGCAGGGGGAAGAACCGCACGCAGGAGATCGCCCGGCGGAGCACCCTGGCCTGCCTGCGAGGCCCGATATTTATAGCCTGGGCGAGTGCGGCTCGGTCGATCCGTTCCCAAGCTCTGCGCAAATCACGGAGGGACGACGGAGTTGCTCGCGCGCAGCCCGCCGCCAGAAGCGGGGCTCGTTTCGAGCCGTGGTGTCGGGAAGAGGAAGACCCGCCAAGAGGGGCCCACCGTCAGAGCTATGGCCACGCTGGGAGCAAGGGAGGGTGAGGATGGATTGCGGGCCCCACATGGCAGCGGTTGAAGGGATGTGGGCTGGTGCGCACCAGTGGAGATGGGCCGCCCGGGGAGAACAAAGTGTGGCCCAACGCGGAGGAATCCTGGGCCGAGGAGAAGGTTGGCCCGAGCGCAGGTATTTCTTCTTTTTTTTTTAATTTATTTATTTATTTCTGTTTTCATTTTCTTCCCTAAATTTCAAACTCTAGTATTTGAATTCAAACTTGTTTGTGGGTTCACACACAGGTTCAATGCCCAAATAAAGTTCTAGTACGAAGAATTATAAGTATTCATATATTCCCTTCCATTTCTATTTCATTCTCCTTTCTTATTCCTCTTTCCATTTTTCAAGTTCTATTTTCCAAAATAAACTTGTCTCACAAATTTGAATACAAATGCGAAAATACAGGAAATCCAGCATGATATGTATTATTTTTTTTTTCTATATTTATTTATTTGTTGTTTAACCAATATAATTCCATTTACTGTATATGCACAAATAAAACAAACTCAATTGATCACAAGGGTTCCATAACCCCAAAACACTATTATATTATATTATTTTTTTTTATCTCATTATTATTATTATTATTATTATTATTATTATTATTATTATTGACCTTATAAAATTTTTAGGGCTCTACAAATCCTACCCCCCTTAAAAATAATCTCGTCCTCGAGATTTGTAAGAAAAGGGTGCATAACTTATGTTATCTCCAACATATGCACAAACAAAATCTCAGCATGATGGATTATTTATTAGCAACACATGGGGTCAGATAGACCTTTTTATTATTCTCAATATAGTAAAATACTAGCTACTAACTAAGGTAACACTTAGATCTTACAAATAGTATATAAATATGTTTATGTATCTTGGTGGAACTGGTGGTTAGGAAAGCATGGGTGTATATATGTATGTCCACTTTATTATGTAGGATAGAAGATGTCTTTAGGGTATATATAGGTTTGGGTAAGAAAGAGTGGGGTAAAGAAAGACTTCCTCCAAGATTTGTGGATCTTGACTCTTCTTGGTGACCACACTTGATCCTTGAAGACTTGAGTTGGTGCTCATCCTCCCTTGATGAAGTTGATCATCTTCTTCGGTCTTGCCTCTTTGATTAGGAGTTAGTGTATATTATCGGAGTTGGGGGAAATATGGTTAGAATAGTTATGGGTGAGATGGACTACATGATGTAGGCCAAAGTCTGGTTTGATGTCAGGTGTTGGTTGATAGATTATGTAATCCATTAAGACTCTATTGATTGGGTAAGTTATGTAACTTGTTATATAGGTCGAGTTGTTGTGTATGGCCAAGTTGATATAAGTCTCCAAATTAGGCTTAAGTGATTTTAGGAGTATGGACATATCTTGTGTACCAGCATTAAGTAACTCACACTAGATTAGACCATATTAAATTAGCTATGATCTAGATTAGACTAGTTTAAGTTAGATAGATTTATCAGGGTAAGATATATCTTGTTAGGATATGTTAGAATCTTTTGAGATAGGATGAATTATATGGTGAAGGTAGATCAGAATCTCTATTTTTGTTGTTAGGTTAAAACAAAGGGGTTTTGCAACTATCTGATGGGTAAGGTAGTTGCATAAGGTCAAGTTGGTATAGAGCAACAATTTAGGTTAACACCTATTTATAGGAGTAGAGTCTCATTTGTTTCATTAGTATTATCCTTCTGGTTAAGCAACTTATATTAAATTAGCTTTATCACATTAGATCAGATCTAGGTTAGGTGAGTATTACTAATTGAGCCTAGATTTGGTTTAGATTATGACCATGGTGTAATAAGTCAGGTGGTTTGGATAATATGAGTCCTTCAAGATAAGATGAATCTATTAAGATAAGAGAGAATCTTTTAAGATAAGAGAGATCCGTTAAAGATAAGGTAGAATCCTTTAAGTGAGGAGAGATTCATTAAGGTAGATATACTTTAATGGAGGAAAATCTAGTTTCTTTAGTTATCTTATGAATTCTATTTATGTCTATACGTATATGCAGATGTAATTGTGGACATTACTCCACACACTCAATCAAAGATCCAAATCAAACAAGTGTCATAAGAACAAACATTCAAGCATATAAATTTTTACAAAATTAGTTTTATTTTTGTTCCTAAGAGTAGGTTTCCTATTCCTAAAGGTCACTTTGGGCACAGGATTTCAAAGTGTGAAATCCAAGTTTGTCTTTAGAAAAGGTAAGAGTAATCAGAGTAAAGCGGAAATAGATGAGAAAAGATTAAGATAAGTTTAGAATTGAATCAGAGTAGCAGAGGTAAGTAAATAAGGGTCGTCCAGTTCTATCTAGGTTTCGTCCTACAGTCAACATTCCTCTGATACCACTTCTGTAACACCCGGATTTTAGGGGTCCAAAACCCGGGCGTAAACATAAACACCAGGTATGCTGGGACCAAGTCTCATACATATGATGTATAGTGGCACAGGATCGAATGTCATATCTTTATACATAGCAGGAGTTCTATACAAAATAATTAATTACATTATAAGGAGACAACGGTCCAGCAACCCAAAGTTGACTGGGAGACGACGACCTAGACCTCTCACGAACTCATCACAGCATCCTCCATGAGCATCATCCTGCAGTACCTGATCTTGACCTGTGGTGTATGTGAGACAGCAAGAGTGAGCTCACATACGTTCATCGCTCAACAAGTTGTGGGGAATAATGTGCATGAACTCGCCAAAGGTGGGAGCTCACGTGAAGTGTAAGGCTTACCAAAGAAGATGGTTAGAGCTGAGCATTGCTTTTAAAGTTGGTCAAAATTTTATTAGCAGTTACTAAGTATAAGTAAATACCAAACCCAATTAAGTAATAAATCAAAAGTAACAACTTCACCTGCAATGCAATGCATATGACAAATTGAGTTTAAGTTCCATAATTTAATCATGTGAGTGTCCGAGCTGCTCTTGACCGTGAGCACGGCTAGTATACCAGTTTTACACTCTGCAGAGGTTGCGCATCTTTACCCACAAGCCGTGTATCCCATGTCGCCAGGGTTTGCAAAGCCCTTAGACACTTCCGAGGTGAATGGCTAGGGATCCACTACGAGGCCTTTACAAAGTTCCACTAGCTTCCGAAAACCCGCTACAGTTTATAGGAAGATCCAGTACAGGAATCCCTTGCAGGACCGCCATCGCAGCAAAATCCTCCCGAGGGCCTCCCCGCACTGACCTCTCCCCTACTGCCCTTGCCCCTTTCGGGTAAGGTAGTCTTCCACTAGCTTTCCTAATTAATCAGCCAAGGGCGTCCCATTCCACCCTTGTGGTAGCACTGTTTTCCCGGGTGGTTCTCCATGTTCCAATTAACATAATGATCTCAACATGAACAATAAATAACAACTGATAACAAAAGTGTAACCATGAATAATGTATCTCCATACCCAAAACCACATATAGCACTAGCAAGTACTACCCAGAAAGTTCAGTGGTAAACAAGGTATAAAGATAGACAAACTAGGGTAACCTATTGGGTCCCATCAAAATTAACCTATGCAGATCATTATGATTAATTAGAACATGAGTAGGTGAAAAGAAGTGATCAAGGGCACAACTTGCCTGGGCCTTGAGATTCCAGGTACCAGGATGATCTTCAGATGACTCGTGTCCTCACTGCTAGTCGTAGCAATTCAATCAAACATAGTATAGGCAAATTCAACATTACACCAAACATGTAAACAAAATACATAATAATAATCTACACATTAAAATAAGATTCTAGGAACAGGAATCATTAATTTTGGAGTTATAGATTTTAAGTTATGGATTTTCTAATGTTTTATGTGTTTAATACAAGATTAAGTATTAGATAAATTTAAATGAGCCTTTCATGCCAAAACAGAGGCACAAAATGATGAAGAATATTATTACAAAATTTTAGGAATTGGAATGACTCAATTTGGAGCTAAAATGAATTTTCTATGAATTATCTAAGTTCTAGCAATTATTTTCATATTAAAAAATCTATTTTCTATTTTATTTATTCAATTTAAACGAGTTCTGGACTGGGCCTCAATTTCTGGAAAGCACAGGGTTGTCTGCGCAAGTTTTCCCAGACACAGAGAATAGCAACACATGGACGGCGGGTTTATTTCCCGGAAACCCGAGGACTCTTTAACAAAATGACCCGCGAAGGGGTATCGGCCGATCGTGGCCGCTGGATTAGATTCTGAAGGTCCCGATTTGATCGTGCCCAAACAGCAGTCACACGCTAAGGTTACCGTTGGATCCAAATCCGATGAATTGGATTGCCCCGAGCCCGAATTCCCTTACAGCCCTACGATCGCCCCAACGGCACAGATTTAAAGCGCGAAGGACACGTGACCCGATCACGGTCGTTCCCTGGCCATCCAACGGTCAGCACATCCCCAACCCCATCCAACTCTCATGACTAATCTCCACCGTCCGTTCACGATCGAATGACAGGGAGCCTATCTTCCTCCCTCCCAGAGCCAGGCCGAGCGGCGCCGCAAAGGGGACTTCACGGCGGCGCGCCATGGCCAGCACAGGCCAACACCACGCCCAAGGCTCCGAACTCTCAAACGAATGGTGCAAAAGGATGCTTGGGTCCTAATGATTACAGGGGTACAGAACTTACTGGTATAGGTGTCCCGGGTGATGTCGGCCACCGCACCAGGCGGAACCGCGGTGAACGGGGAGCGCCGGTGAGCGATTACTCACCCGTAGACAACATACCGAGCCCAATGACACAACATCCGCACTCCACACGAAGTGCCGAGGCCCCAGACCCATACTCCAAGGACGTTACACCAACAGGGGCGGGAATCCTCGGTGGCGCCCGCAGGGGGAAGAACCGCACGCAGGAGATCGCCCGGCGGAGCACCCTGGCCTGCCTGCGAGGCCCGATATTTATAGCCTGGGCGAGTGCGGCTCGGTCGATCCGTTCCCAAGCTCTGCGCAAATCACGGAGGGACGACGGAGTTGCTCGCGCGCAGCCCGCCGCCAGAAGCGGGGCTCGTTTCGAGCCATGGTGTCGGGAAGAGGAAGACCCGCCAAGAGGGGCCCACCGTCAGAGCTATGGCCACGCTGGGAGCAAGGGAGGGTGAGGATGGATTGCGGGCCCCACATGGCAGCGGTTGAAGGGATGTGGGCTGGTGCGCACCAGTGGAGATGGGCCGCCCGGGGAGAACAAAGTGTGGCCCAACGCGGAGGAATCCTGGGCCGAGGAGAAGGTTGGCCCGAGCGCAGGTATTTCTTCTTTTTTTTTTTAATTTATTTATTTATTTCTGTTTTCATTTTCTTCCCTAAATTTCAAACTCTAGTATTTGAATTCAAACTTGTTTGTGGGTTCACACACAGGTTCAATGCCCAAATAAAGTTCTAGTACGAAGAATTATAAGTATTCATATATTCCCTTCCATTTCTATTTCATTCTCCTTTCTTATTCCTCTTTCCATTTTTCAAGTTCTATTTTCCAAAATAAACTTGTCTCACAAATTTGAATACAAATGCGAAAATACAGGAAATCCAGCATGATATGTATTATTTTTTTTTCTATATTTATTTATTTGTTGTTTAACCAATATAATTCCATTTACTGTATATGCACAAATAAAACAAACTCAATTGATCACAAGGGTTCCATAACCCCAAAACACTATTATATTATATTATTTTTTTTATCTCATTATTATTATTATTATTATTATTATTATTATTATTGACCTTATAAAATTTTTAGGGCTCTACAATCTCAACCTTAGGCAACATCGTTGGTTAGAGCTTATAAAGAATTATGACTTGGAGATTCACTATCACCCAGGCAAGGTGAATTTGGTTGCAGATGCCTTGAGTCGGAAGGAGCATGTTCATTCCGCTATTGCTGTCCAGCTACCCGATGAATTAGCAAAAGATTTTGAGAGACTCAACCTGGGAATTGTTACACATACGGAAGGAGTTACCATTGAATTGGAACCTACCTTGGAGCAAGAAATTTGTAACGGTTAGGTTGGTGATGCTAAAATTCAAGAGATTAAGGATCTGATTATGGAAGGTAGAGGTTCAGAATTCACGAAGGATGAGCAATGCACTGTATGGTTCAAGGATAGGATATGTGTTCCGGAGATTGATAGCCTTCGTGAGACTATACTAAAGGAGGCCCATGATTCTGATTACTCTATCCACCCTAGTAGTACTAAGATGTATCAGGATTTGAAGCAAAAGTACCGGTGGTATGGATTGAAAAGAGATGTTGTTGCACATGTGGCTAAGTGTGATGTATGTCAAAGAGTCAAGTCCGAACATCAAAGACCAGCTGGACTATTGCACCCGCTTAAGATTCCCGAGTGGAAATGGGAAGAAATTGGTATGGATTTCATTGTTGGACTACCCCGCACTCCAGCAGGATATGACTCTATTTGGGTAATTGTGGACAGATTGACAAAAGTGGCTCATTTTATACTGGTGAGAACTAATTACACAGGAGCCAAGCTAGCAGAATTGTATATGACTTGGATAGTTTGTCTACATGGAGTGCCTAAGAAGATCATGTCTGATCAAGGATCACAGTTTACTTCTCGGTTTTGGAAGAAGTTGCATGAGAGCTTGGATACAAAGTTGAATTTTAGTTCAGCCTACCATCCTCAGACTGATGGGCAGATAGAGAGGACTAATCAAGTGCTGGAGGTTATGTTAAGAGCTTGTGCTCTTAAACATGGTGGAAGTTGGGATAAGAGCTTACCATATGCGGAGTTCTCTTATAATAATAGCTACCAGGCCAGTTTGAAGATGTCACCATTTGAGGCTCTATATGGCAGAAAGTGCAGGACTCCACTTTATTGGGATCAGACTGGAGAAAGGCAGTTCTTTGGGCCTGAACTTATACAAGAGGCAGAAGAACGTGCGAATAATAAGGGAGAATTTGAGAATTGCACAATCAAGGCAAAAGAGCTATGCTGATAATAGGAGAAGACCACTGGAGTTTGAGGAAGGTGATCATGTGTACCTCAAGGTGTCACCACTTCGTGGAATGAGGAGATTTAAAGTCAAGGGCAAATTGTCCCCTCGCTTTATTGGACCATTCAGAGTTTTTAGGCGAGTTGGAGAGATGGCCTATCAACTCGAGCTACCTGATAATCTATCTAATGTGCATAATGTATTCCACGTGTCACAACCGAAGAAGTGTCTCAGGGTACCTGAAGAGCAGCTACCAATGGAGGACCTTAGTGTTCAAGATGACCTAACTTATGATGAGTACCATATCAAGATTCTTGATACTTTTACTCGAGTCACAAGAAATAAGGTGATAAAGATGTGAAAAGTACAATGGAGTCACCATGGAGAAGATGAGCTACCTGGGAGAGAGAAGAAGAGCTTTGCATAGATTTTCCCCATCTTTTCCATAGTCCTTCCTAAATCTCGAGAACGAGATTCTTGTTAAGGGGGGTAGGATTTGTAATACTCAACTTGTAAAAGTTAATATAAAAGGAGAAAAGTTATTTCCTTTATTTATATGTGTGTGTTGTATCTACTTTCCATCACATGTGAACACCACTTTTAAAAACAAATAATTAATAAAAAACAACATACCACAAAAATATGCATCATGTTGGCTTTTATTTGTATGTGTATTTAATAATAATAAAAGTAACTAATAGAAATGAATTCATATCCTAAGATGAAAATTAATGACTAACTTAAATATTTGAAAATGAGAAATAATCAAGAAAAGAAAAAGAGAATAAATATACAAATAAATATTTTTATCACAAGAGTTTGAATTAAATTTGAATACAACTTGAATTTGAAAAGAGAGAGAAAAGAAAATAAAAGAAAAAGAAGAAGAAACCATGTTTGGGTTGGCTTCCACGAATTCGGCCCACCCACGCCAATACCCTTTCGGCCATGCCATTATGCAAAAGAGACCTCCCTTTTGTCCATAATCAACCCGCAGTACTCCTCACTATGTTCTGAGTCTGCGGGGTTTTGCAGATTAAACCCCTGACTCTCTAGATTTTGATGCGCAGTCCGGATAATAAGGAAAACCATAAAAATAATATCCGAAATTGATTTTCAGCACAAAAATAATTATAGAAACCTGTAAAATTCATACAAAATTCATTTTAGCTTCTTTTTAGTTCATTCTAGTTTCTATAATTTTATAACATTATTGTCTAACCATTAGTGCCACTGTTTTGGCATGAAAGACACATTAAAATTTATCTAGTACCTAATCTTGTATTAAATACATAAAACCTTGGAAAATTCATAACTTAAAATCTTTAAATCCAAATTTAATGATTCCAGTTCCTATGATCCTATTTTAATGTCTAGATTATTATTGTGTATTTTATTTACATGTTTGGTGTGATGTTAATTTTTGCTATGCTATGTATGTATTGTGTTGATGTGAGTAGACGAGCAAACTACTGAGGA
The DNA here is from genome assembly GCA_029449295.1 of Zea luxurians. Lineage (NCBI taxonomy): Eukaryota > Viridiplantae > Streptophyta > Magnoliopsida > Poales > Poaceae > Zea > Zea luxurians. The sequence goes on from JAOPSE010000586.1 coordinate 280,536, forward strand.
TCCTAAGGTTCAGCTGGTAGAGGCTGCTGAGCAGGAGCTCGTTGAAGGCAAGTTGTGCCCTTGATCACTTCCTTTTACCCATTCATGTTCTTATTAATCATAATGATATGCATAGGTTAATTTTTATGGGACCCAATAGGTTACCCTAGATTTTGACTATCTTTATACCTTGTTTCACCACTGGTTTTACTACTAAATTTTTGGGTAGTACATGTTATTGCTTTATGTGGCTTTGGGTATAAAGATATTTATCACTCATTGTTATACCTTTTTATTATCTGTTTATTATTACTATTCATGATAAGATCATTATGTTAATGGGAACATGGAGAACCACCCGGGAAAACAGTGCTACCACAAGGGTTTAATGGGACGCCCTTGGCTAATTAACTAGGAAAGCTAGTGGATGACTACCTTACCCGAAAGGGGCAAGGGAAGTAGGGGAGTGGTCAGTGTAGGGAGGTCCTTGGGTTGATTTTGCTGCGATGGCGGTGAGGTGAGGGATTTCTGCACTGGAGCTTCCTATAAACTGTAGCGGGTTTTCTGAAGCTAGTGGAACTTTGTAAAGGCCACGTAGTGGTACCCTGCCTCGCTTCCTTGGTAGAGGTGTATGGGGTCTGATCAACTCCGTGGCAAATGGGTAACACGACTTGTGGGTAAAGATGCGCAACCTCTGCATAGTGTAAAACTGGTATACTAGCCATGCTCACGGTCATGAGCGGCTCAGACACTCACATGATTAATTTATGGAACTTAAACTTAATCTGTCATTTCATTGCATTTGGATTATTTTATTATTACTTTTATTTATATTTACTATGGTTTGGTATTTACTTACACTTAGTAACTGCTAATAAAATTTTGACCAACTTATAAAAGCAATGCTCAGCTTCAATCTTTATTTCATTGATCAGCCTTACACTTCATGAACTCCCACCTTTGGTGAGTTCATGCACATTATTCCCCACAACTTGTTGAGCGATGAACATGTGTGAGCTCACTCTTGCTGTCTCACACCCCCCCACAGGAGAAGAATAGGTGGTCAAAGAGGAGCTGCCTAACACTGAGGCTTTCAACTTGATCTAGGTGGCGTTTCCCAGTCAGCTTTCTGGCGCCAAGGACAGATTTTAGTTCCTGCTATATTCATCTTTTATTTTGTAAGACTTCCGCTATGTAATAAGTACTCTGATTATATTGTGACATTTATCTCTATACACTCTATTATTATATATGTTGTCTTATTTGGCGCATGTATGAGATGCACCCGGCTTTGCCCTTAAAACCGGGTGTGACACGCTACTAAGACAGCAGCGGCTCCTGCGCCGAAGGTTCCCCAAGAACCATCACAGAAAATCGTCCAGGCTTCGACGTCCTTTGTTACTTCTTCCTGAGCCCCTGGCGTCCAATCAACGATGAAATCTGCTAGTGCCTAGGACTGAATTGAGGACCTATGCACATAATCTATAGAGAATTCATTGAGCTCGGCAGCCCATATTCGGATCCTCCCAGCAGCTTCTCTATTTCTCATTATGTCTTTTAGAGGTTGAGACGAAGGAACAACTATGTTGTATGCTTGAAAGTAATGCCGAAGCTTCCTGGAGGCCATCAACACAGCGTATAGCACCTTCTCCAGTTCTGTGTAATTTTTCTTTGAAAAGCTTAAAACTTTGAAGACAAAATATACTGGTGCTTGTTTTTTGACTTGACCATCTTGCTTCTCTTGTACAAGCGCCGCACTAACTGCAGAGTGTGAAGCTGCCACATATAAGAGCAATGGAGCCCCTGGCGAAGGTGGAGTTAGTGTTGTCGAATCGATCAAGTATTGCTTTAACTCTTCGAAGCCTTTTGTTGAGCCTGACCCCACTAAAAAACTTCGGTTGACTTCAATATCTCAAAGAATGGGAGATTTCTTTCTGCTGATCTGGATATGAATCTATTCAATGATGCCAGTCTTCCTGCGAGCCGTTGGGCCCCCTTTTTGTATTTGGCGGCTCCATTCGAAGGATAGCTTCGATCTTATTGGGGTTTGCTTCAATTCCCTTCGTTGATACCAGACAACCAAGAAACTTGCCCTTCTTTACTCTGAAAACACACTTTTCTGGATTTAATTTCAAGTCAACTTGCCTAAAATTGGCAAATGTTTCTTGCAAGTTAGCAATGTGATTCTCTTGCTTCGTGCTCTTTACTATGGTATCATCAACATAAGTTAGCACATTAATGCCTATTTGATAATGAAGGACCTTGGCTGTCATTCTTCTAAAGCTTCCTCCAGCATTCTTGAGCCCCTCAGGCATCCGAAGGTAGCAATAAGTGCCACTAGGAGTTATGAAGCTGGTCTTTTGCTCATCTTCTTTCTTCATCCATATTTGATGATAGCCTGAATAGCAGTCCAGTAGACTCATGAGCTCTGAAGAAGCTGCTGCATCTACAAGGGAGTCTATTCTTGGTAATGGAAATTCGTCTTTTGGACATGCTTTGTTGAGATATGTGAAGTCAATACACATTCTCCACTTGCCATTAGCTTTCTTCACCATAACAGTGTTAGCTAGCCATTCTGGATATGTTACTTCTCTGATAACACCAACACTGTGAAGTCTCTTTACTTTGTTCCGAGCACCTTCGGCTTTATCATCAGACATCTTCCGAAGTCTTTGCTTCTTTGGCCTGAAAGATGGATCCACATTAAGTGAATGCTCGATGACATCTCTGTTGACACCATAGAGATCATTAGCTGTCCAAGCGAAGACATCTTTGTTGTTGAACAAAAATCTTATCAAGGTTTTTTCCTGCTCATCAGATAGCTGAGATCCCAGCAATACCCTTTGATCTGTTATGTCTTCACATAAAAGCATAGGCTTCGGCTGGTCTGGCGAAGCAGCCTTCTCTCTTTTGTGTTTGTATTGTTGACAAGCTTCAACTCCATCTATGTTATGTATTGCCTTTGAATCTGTCCAACTTCCTTCAGCCCTTCTAGCAGCTTCTTGACTTCCATGGATAGCAATGGGCCCTTGTTCCGAAGGTATCTTCATGCATAAGTATGCTGGATGAAGTATTGATTCGAAGGCATTAAGTGTCCCTCGACCAATGATTGCATTATATGGGTAATTCATGTCAACAATGTCAAAAACGACTTGCTCAGTTCTTGTGTTGTGGACATAGTCGAAGGTAACTGGCATTGTGATTTTGCCAAGTGCCACAATCTGCCGTTATCTGAAGCCACAAAGAGGGTGTGTAGAATCATGAATCTTGTCCTCTGGTTATTGCATCTGCTTGAAGGCCTTTGCAAATATAATGTCCGCTGCATTGCCTGTGTCCACCAGAACATTGTGGACAAGAAAACCCTTGATGACACAAGATATGACCATAGCATCATTGTGAGGATAATCTTTTAGCTGAAGATCCTCCTGGGAGAAGGTGATTGGAATGTGGGACCACTTGGACCTGATGAAGGGTCCTTGCACCCCAACATGCTGCACTCTTCTATGTGCTTCCTTCTTCTGCTTCTTGTTAGCTGGCTCTAAACTTGAACCGCCCGTGATTGGGAGCACCAGCTTCGTAGCCGAAGGTGCTATGACTTGGTTGTTGAACGAAGCCATCAGCTCAACAGTGGAAGTGAGTTAACCGGAGGTGGGCGCCAATGTTGGGGACTTGTTCTCAAATGCTATGAATCAAGAACAAGGCAACATAAAATATTAATGGTTAAAGCCCTTCATCCTTCGAAGCATTATCTCCCTTAGGATTTAATGACCTTCAGACGAAGGTTATGAAGGACGTACCTTCATAATCACAATGTATAATAATGGAAGTAGGAGCATACGAAACATGAGAAGCATCTTGAATAATCATATGACATCATTAACATAGCATCATGAATGAATATAAACAATATTGAATTACATTTATACCTTCGGCTTGACAGAAGGCAAAAATCCAAGTGTGACGTGGAAGTGAATACAAGTCAGCGTGAATAGTACGGGGTTACTGTTCATCTATTTATAGGCACGGGACACAGCCCGGTCGAAATTACATTCATGCCCTCGCAAATAACTATAAACATGACACAAACTATCATGGACTGATCGGTCTTTTCCTCTTTAGGTCGGTGCAGCCCTTCGTCTCAAGGCATGTCACTATGCTGAAGCTTCCTGGATCGTAGCTTCAGCCTGTACCTTTGTGTTGTGTCTGCTTATGTGCCAACTTGCTTAGAGGACCTTCGGCGACGAAGCAGGCCCCCAACACACGGTAAAATATTTTAAGTTCATTCTCTAGTGCTTCATTTTTCCTATGTGGATACAAGACACAAAGGAATATACTAATTAAAAGTAATGTGCACTTAAGATTTAATCTTTTACCATCCTTTGGATATCCCTTAGTTGTAGGCCTTTTGCTTGATTCCCACAAAGGTTAATCCTTATTCTACAACACAAGTTCATGCTAGAGATGAATATGAAGTTAGTGATATAATAACTCAATTCATCTTTGGGTCAATCTTAAAGGATAGACAATGTAAGATTGATATCTTGAGATAAGAATTGAGTTAAACCGCTCAAGAACCCCAAAGCTTCATGTCATCTTTGGGTACCTGCAAACTTATTAAGTACATTTTGGTACCCATCTCATGATGGGTCCATCAAGGTTAGCCAATGGGGACTTGGGCACCCAAATAGCCTTTGTCCTAGAATGTGGTGAACTCATCACCTTTCTAGCATAAGAGTCAAATTTAGGTCTACTAAGCATATTCGAGTGAATTGACAAGTTAGGCTTAGGAGTTTTACCATTTGAACAGACCTTGAATAGATGACCTTTTGCACGGCAATTGTAGCAAATGTGGTGTTTGTCCTTGCAGTGCATTTGTCTTTTGCTTTCATCTTTCTTGATGGTCATCTTTCTTAATCGTGCAAGGTCTTGGTTCTTCATGTGGGGGCATGAACCAATTTCATGACCCTTCTCCTTGCATCCATAGCACCTCCTATCGCTTCTCTTTGATCTTTCTTTGTTGAAGCACATAGGTACATTGTTAGAGCAAATAGTATGAGCATTAATTTTCTCACCCTGAATTTTGCTCATGCCCTTCATGAAAATCTTGGTATTCTTTTGAAGGGGTTTTGTGCACACTATGGTTGTCCCCTTCTCATGCTTTTTCACCATGTTATGACGGTTATCTTGAGAAGGTTTAGCATGACACTTTCCCTTCAATTGAGTCAAGCTCCTTCTTAGCCTATCATTTGCTTCCTTGAGCTCATTGTTTTCTTTTGCATAGGAAACATTAGTTGTTCCTAAAAATTCTAGCTCAATGAAAGATTGCCTTTCTTGAGAGCAACATTCATTAGCACATGATAATATAGTTTCTATTTGAGTACATGTGCATACGTGAGGTTGGTATGATTTAAAATTAGTTAACACAACCTCATGAGCCATTTCTAACATGATATGTGAATCCATAAATTTATTATGAGAGCACACAAGCATATCATGTTTTCTTGCAAAGCTAGATTTTCAATATTTAGCATTTCTATCGTGTTCTTGAGCATAGCATTTTTATTTTCTAATTGAGCAATATATGATGAATGATTAACAACTTTAATTTGCTCAATTGAAATGTCTTCATACCATTGGACCAAATCATCATGAGAGCACTTTAGCTTCTCATGCTCTTTGGTCAACTTCTCTAAATCTTCAATTTTTTTGATGAGGAAATCTTCTTTCTTAGGAAGCATTTCTTTTTGTTCTTCCACTCTTTTCATGAGTTTGAGCAAGCTCATCCGATTTTTCTTGCTTAGTTGAGCGAAGAATTGTTGAAGATCATCCTGATCTTCACTATCACTTTCATGCTCCTCCTCATCCTCACTTCCGCTTTCACTGTCACTCCCATTAGCGAAAAAGCACATATAAGAAGTGGATTTGAAAGACGAACCTTGTGAAGAGGTGGATTCGTCGTTTGGTCTCCATCGATCATTTTCTTCTTCTTCAATCATGTTCTTCGCCTCATCTTTCTTCATTTTGAGGAACATCCGGCGATTATCATGGCAAGGTCTATTGCCCTAGGATCAACATCTGCACCAAAAGATGAAGTCAAGGCAACCTCAACTTTTTCAAGCTTAGAAGCACTTTCATTTCTTAGTCCCCCCGACATGATCTTTCCCTCACGTGGTTAAGTGTTAGAACGAGGATAAGCCTCTGATACCAATTGAAAGTTGCCTAGAGGGGGGTGAATAGGCAAGCGGAAATTTTTCCAACAAAAACTAGAAACAAACTAGGTAAAACCGGTTCGACCGGTTTTCACGAGCTCAACTAAATAACAAGATATAAAATTGAATTGATCTCAAAATTCACCCAGTTAAGTTTGGAAATGAAATGTTCTAGATGATCCACATGGTTCAAAGTAGAAATTCTAAGAAGGGCACTTCTCAAAATCCATACACCAAAAAGATATAAACAAATCTTCCACGGAATGGTGAGAGAACGAAGAACACAAACAAACACAATGAACAAGAACACAAGATTTATCCCGAGGTTCGGCCACACCACAAAAGGTGCCCTACTTCCTCATTGAGGCACCCATAAAGAGCAGGGTCTCTTTCAAACCTAATCCTCCCTTCGCCGACCACAAAGGTCAAGCCCACACATTAATCTTCGCTCAAATTAGCGGGTAATACAAAATTTCTTGTGGTCTTCCACAAGATTTGGAGACTCACAAGAGACACTTAGTCATCTAGGAGCTAGATGCTCCAAGAGTAATGAATCCACAAATAACTCGATGTAGTACCAAAGCTCGAATCAAGAAGAATAAGAAGGATTTGGAGATGAAGCACAAAAAACGCAGCTCTCAATCTTACTCAAAGATTTCTCTCCAAAGATTTGAAATGGGAGAGGCAAGAGGTGTGTGTGAGAGAATGGGAGGTGTTTCTTAGGTTAGAAATGGAGTTCAAGTCATGCTCTTGTGTGGGGGAGAGAGGTAGGAGTGAGTATATATAGGTGGGGCTCCAAAACCGGCTGAGCCGGTTTTAAAACCAACTGAACTGGTTTCCAGCAGACTGAATTTCGGTTTAGTGGCCAGCTTAGTAGGTGGGTGGACCAGAGCCAAAATCGGCTGAGCTGGTTTTCAAAAAAACTGCACAGAGACTTGTGGCTGGCTGAGTAGAAAGGTGGACCAGGGCCAAAACCAGCTGAGCTGGTCCAAAACCTAGCTGAGCTGTTATTTGAATACTAGTTGAACCAGCCTGAAAACCAGCTGAACCAGTATTTTTCAGAGAGCGATTTTGGACAAGATAGAATTAAAAAGATTGTACTACATACTTTCACTAAGGATTAACAAGGGTAAAATAGAAGTTTTGGATAAAGGATTTTGAGCTTTAGTACATCCTCAGCCTTTTTCTCTGATGTTGCTTGTGCAATAATCCTATCAGTATCAGCCATCATAGTCCCATAGACACCACCACTGTCTTCGGTTCCCTCAGTCATCTCGATAGTTTTATCTACCGTAGTAATTTTCTCTATGGTCACAATATTATTCCTCGTTTCTATTGAAGGAGTCTTCCAGACAGCCTTCATCACTGCCATAATGTATCGTTTCTTTTGAAGACCCTTCTCGTCACAAGTTTTGGTTGTCTCCTCTGCGACCACCTTCAAAGAGCTTCTCTCTACCTTTTCTTTGGCATTCTTGTCCTTCATCGTCAGTAATAAGCTAGTCAGATCTGACCCTAGTGGGCTTAGCATAGCGAAAGGCAAAGGACGAGTCGTTACCTGTAGGATTTCTATAAAGCCAATAGACAATGGCAAAGGAGTCTCATCAACCTACTTCGGTAGCTTAGTTGTCTTCTTACCATCATGACCAAGCTTCAACAATTTCTGCTTCTTAGCAGTAGGGGATTTTGGCCCCGACTACAAAGATTCACCCTCATCAGCTCCCTTTCATTTTTTCAAAGCCATTTTCCTTCTCTTATCCTCCTTCACTAACATCTCAGCTAGCCTTTTCATGATACTGATAGTCCTCTTCCTTTTTATGCCAGAAGCTTCTTCATCAGAAACTTATTATAATCTGGATAATCAAATACTAGTGCATCCATGACTCGATTCAAACTTCGCTTTTCTTGATTACCAAAAGCAGCGGTCATCAGTTGGTCTTATTTCTTCGTATAATTACCCAGTATTTCATTACACATCGTCTCAATCATTTCCAATCACTAGATACAAGGACCGTTGAAAGTATCCAAGAATTTGAACTGATAAGGTAACCTCACATGGTCTAACTTATTCACATCACCTTTCAACTTCGGCATCCCCCGGCTCTTCAGTGTTGGGAGCACTTTGTTGGCAAGGTACTTGTCACACCCGGTACTGGGGGGCAAAACCGAATGCATAGCATATGTGTGCCAAGATCCATTTTCCACACATATGTTGATGTCACAACTGTAATATATCAAAAGACAATGTAATAAAGGCGTAAAGAGAGTAGAATAGTCTTTATTACAACATCCAGATAATAGTATCTTAAAATGTATCATCAAAGTAAAGCAAAATAACATGGGTAATCTTCCACATGAAGATGACTGGCGCATCGTTAGACTCAATATTCATCGAAATCTCCATCAAGGTCTTCTTCATCACCCTCTGATCAAAATATTAGCAAGGGTGAGCTCACTTATGGTTGGGGCTCAGCAAGTGGGGGAAAATTAATGCAAGTTTAACAAGGTAAGGCTAAGGTTGAGCAGTAAGCATTTTAGTTGGTCAATATTTTATTAGCAACACCTGTCTTACTAATAAGTGTGTATCCCAAGTATCCCATTTAAACAAAGGTATAAGAGTATATAAAAAATACTTAAGTGAAACCACTTAAACAAACCATTGGCAGATCATCAGATCTCGATTTATTGTTCATCTTTAAGTTCAATTATCATGTGAGGGTCCAGGTTGCTCTTAACCGTGAGCACGGCTGACATATCAGTTTTACACTCTGCAGAGGTGGTACAACTTTACCCACAAGCCATTTATCCCATCTAGCCTGAGTTGATCGGACCCGTAAACACTGCCAAGGTGATTGGCTAGGGATCCATTATGAGGCTTTCACAAAATACACTTAATACAAAGTAACCTGCTAAGGTTTCTAAGTCAGTGTGGAGGCCCCCTGGGTGAGGTACCTTAGCCAAGAATACGTCCCCATGTTAACGTGAGCTACCACCACTGCCGCTCCCCCTCTTGCCCTTATTTTAGGTAAGGTTGCTAGGTACTAAGCATATAAAGCTAATTACCAAAGTTAGAGCCATGATAGCACTCGTGGTTGCACTGTTATCCTGGGTGGTCACTCCATGTTCCAATTAATATGAAATAATCTTGTTTAACCATCGGGTTAACACCATAATACCAATTTCATTTCCAAAACATTAATATCAGTAATGAGTGACATCAAAATTATCAAGTTGAGCGGTAGCACAAATTTGCAAAGCATAGTATTTTCCCAGGGTAATCAACGAATACAGTTGGTAAATCTAGAAAATACTTAATTAGGCAAATCCCATCAAATTATGCAATATATCCAAAAAGTAAACATTATTATATGCATTAATTGGGTACAAATAGAATATGCAGAGGGAGAATCCACTTGCCTTGCTCGAAAGTTTCCTGTGGGTCGTCCTCGAACGTGTTTGGCTCGTCTACCTCAAAGTCCACTTCTAGCATCGATTTGTGTATCGTACATACAAAAGAATACGTACGCCAAATAAATAAACATACACCAGTATAGGGGTAATCATTCACCATTACATTCACATTCATACATCACACTTATCACACTCATAAATACGTCTTAACGCGTAAATACTTATTAATTCATTATGACTATTACTGCGAGTCATTATTGATAAAATTATGAATAGGTGGCTATAATACTAGTTTTATCTAGTATAATATGTATTAACATTCTTTATGAAAATAAATGCTAATTATTTTCTTTAATACTAATAATAGACTAATAAATTTTATTCCTTTTATTTCTAAACAGAACTTATGCGTATAGCTAAAATAGTTTTTTCATGATTCTTCTAACATTAATATTCTAAGAATCAATATAAATCACTAATTGGACTTTTAATAACATAATCATGGTTATTTTGACATAAACAAGTATTTTACTAATTCCAAGAAATTAAGTACTATACTTATGAACACATTTATTTTGGGCTAGTAAAAATCTATTTTCATTACGACTAGTGATATTCTTTTAGTTTTCTCCTTTCTTTCTAAAAGAAAGTACCATTAATAATAATCGGAGATCAAAACATCTAATAACCTATTATATTTGTATTGCTAAGAATTCTATACCACTTACTAATTCTATGTTAAGAAAAGCTTCTATTATCTATTAAAATAAACTTATGATTATAACCTTCCAAATTCATTGTGAACAAAATTAACTATGAAATTACTTATCTAGTGTTCTTACTACTAACATGCGTCTACCAATTTTGTCATACTTTATCTCAAATCCCAAATTCTAAATAAATCACAAACTAATATCATGTCTAATAATAATAATTCACTAATGCATCGTATATATATACAGAAAATCAATAGCGCACATACGCATGAATTCTGAATCACAACATTCTCATATTACCACATAATAATTACAAAAATTCATAAACTAATTCAAAACATGCTTTGGAAAATAAATCAACATTTTGGGGTTGTCTTCAACCTTGGGTTCTCGCTTGTGCAGGGAGAAGCTCGACGGGGGTGTTCGGCCGGGCAAGGAAGGGAAGGGGAAGGGCGCCTTGGCATCGGCCGGTGCTCCTAGCACGGTGGTTCAATGGAGTCCGGCGAGCAGGGCGCGGCGGCGGTCACTGGCACAGATGGGGAGGCGCGTGGTCGGCGAACGGTGGTTCGGCGAGGGAGAGAGAGGGCGTGAGGAGTGAGGGAGAGGGCTCGGGTAGGGGAGGGAGAGCTCCATGGCGCGGCCTGGCTTTTATAGAGAGAGGGAGGGGAAGGAAGAGGCGCTAGAGAGAGGGAGAGGCGGTCGACGGTCCTTCAAGGGCCATCAATGGCGACGACGGTTTCTTCTCGGCATCAATGGTGAGAGGAGTGGGGGAGAAAGAAACGACCACTTTCACTGCTCCTTCACGCAGGGAGGTGAACGGGCGCGGGCTATCGGGATCGAGCGTCCAAGCGGCGCGCGGCGGCGCACGTCTTGGCGGCGGCGGCGCGGCCTTGGCGTGCCTGCGCGCGGTCGAGCGTGAGGAGGCACGGGGCACCACGGGTGGGGCCCGCGCGACCGGGAGAGGGGGAGGAAATCCCTCCCCTAGCGGTGGCGGCGGCGGCTGGATGGGGGGCACGGCCAGCTACTGGTTAATGTCCCCTAGTGGGCCGGCTAGGGTTATTGTTTAGGAAATTTATTTTTTTATTATTTCAAAATGTAAATAAATATATTTTAAAAATTCATAATAATTATACCAAAATTGTTTAAACCAAAATATTTATTTTTGGACCAATAATTATTATATTATTTAATTGGATTTTCATTAAGAAGGAATTTTCTACTAATCATCCAAAATCAAACATAAATAAAACCAAAAATTATTCTAGATGAAAAATAAAAATCAAACATTAGAAAGAACAATTATTACCCTAATTATCATTAATAATCTTAAATGTATTATTTTAGTTGATGGTTTTTATAGTGTTACAAACCTACCCCTCTTAAAAGAATCTCGTCCTCGAGATTAAGGAACTTTTGAGAATAACAGGGCAAATTCTGCTCTGAGTTCATCTTCTCTTTCCCAAGTGGCCTCATCTTCTGAATGATGACTCTACTGAACTTTGCACATGTTAATAACTTTAATCCGTGTAATTCTGCGAGATGTTTCCAGAATTCTGATAGGGTACTCCGAATAAGTCAAGTCCTCATTAACATTTAGTTCTTCCATAGGCAACTGTTCCTCTGGTACTCTTAAGCATTTCTTGAGTTGTGACACGTGAAATACGTCATGCACATCCGACAAACTATCGGGTAGCTCTAACTGGTATGCTACTTCACCTTTTCTTTCCAATGTAGCAAGGAGATAATTTTCCCTTAACCTTAAATCTTTTCATTCCTCTCATCGGTGAAACTTTAAGGTATACGAAGTCTCCTACTTCGAATATCAACTCTCTTCTTCTATTGTCAGCATAGCTTTTCTGTCTCGAATGTGCCGTCTTCAAATTCTCTCTAATAATCTGTACTTGCCTTTCTGCTTCTTGGAGAATTTCTGGACCAAATACTTGGGTTTCTCCAGTCTGATTCCAATAAAGCGGTGTTCTACACTTTCGTCCGTAAAGTGCTTCAAATGGTGCCAATTTAGACTTGCTTGATAACTATTGTTATACGAGAATTCTGCATGAGGCAAACTTTTATCCCAGCTTTTACCATGCTTTAGAGTGCAAGCTCTTAGCATATCTTCCAACACTTGGTTTGTTCTTTTCGTTTGTCCATCTGTTTGCGGATGATAAGCTGAACTAAAGTTTAGCTTGGTATCCATGGACTCGTATAGTCTTTTCCAAAAGCGCAAGGTAAATTGAGTTCCTTGATCCGATACGATCTTCTTTGGTACTCCATGCAGACAAACAATCCTAGACATGTATAACTCTGCGAACTGGGCTCCTGAGTAAGTTGTCTTCACAGGTATAAAGTGTGCCACTTTAGTCAATCTGTCTACTATGACCCATATTGAATCATAGCCATCCCGAGTACGGGGTAGTCCAACTATGAAATCCATACCGATTTCTTCCCATTTCCATTCTGATACTTTGAGAGGTTGTAGTAATCCTGCTGGTCTTAGGTGTTCGGCTTTAACTCGCTGACACACGTCACACAGTGCAACATGAGTAGCCACATCTCTTTTCAAACCTGTCGGCGTTCCGAGACCGGGGGGTCCCCGAGCCGACGAGTGAGTGTGCCGCGTGCCCCAGCCCAGATGGGTCGAGCGCGTGGGCGAGCGCGAAGGGGAGAGAGAGAGAGAGAGAGAGAGAGAGAGAGCGAGGTGGCTGGAGCCGGGTCGTGAGGGAGTCGGAGAATTCCCGCGGCCTTCGTGTTCGTCCCGCGCCCAGGTCGGGTGCGCTTGCAGTAGGGGGTTACAAGCGTCCGCGCGGGTGAGGGGAGCGAGCGGCCCCGAGAGAGCGCCTGCCCCTGCCCTTCGTTCCCGCGAGGCCAACCTTCTCTAAGAAGGCACTGGTCCTTCCTTTTATAGTCGTAAGGAGAGGATCCAGGTGTACAAAATGGGGGTGTAGCAAGGTGCTACGTGTCTAGCGAGGGAGAGCTAGCGCCCTAAGTACATGCCAAGGTGGCAGCCGGAGAGATCTTGGCACCCTGTTGGTGTGGCGTCGTGGCTGTTGGAGGAGTAACGGAGCCTGATGGAGGGACAGCTGTTGGAACAGCTGTGCTCTTGCTGACGTCTCCCTGCTTTCGTAAGGGAGGTGAGAGTCATCGTCGTCATGGTCTAGTGAGGCGCCATCATTGCCTATTTGGCGGAGCTGGCCAGATGGGACGCCGGTCTTGTTCTCTGTGACCCGAGTCGGCTCAGGGCAGGGCGATGATGACGCTTCCTGTTGACGTGGCGGTCTTGTGTCCTAGGTCGGGCGTCGTGGAGGCTCCTCCGAAGTCGAGGTCGAGTCCGTCCTGCATGACAGAGGCCGAGCCCGAACTCCTGGGTCGGGCGAGGCGAAGGTCGTTCGGCAGAGGCCGAGGCGGAGTCCGAGCCCTGGGTCGGGCGAGGCGGAGGTCGTCGTCTTCCGGGGCCTTAGCCCGAGTCCGAGCCCTGGGTCGGGCGGAGCGGAGTTCGCCGTCTTCCGGGGCCTTAGCCCGAGTCCGAGCCCTGGGTCGGGCGGAGCGGAGTTCGCCGTCTTCCGGGGCCTTAGCCCGAGTCCGAGCCCTGGGTCGGGCGGAGCGGAGTTCGCCGTCTTCCGGGGTCTTAGCCCGAGTCCGAGCCCGGGGTCGGGCGGAGCGGAGTTCGCCGTCTTCCGGGGCCTCAGCCCGAGTCCGAGCCCTGGGTCGGGCAGAGCCTCCTATGGCACCTCTGGCGAAGTCTGGTCGCCCGTCGTTCTTACCTTTTGCGTTAAACGCCCCGGTGACTTGGTCGGTTGGCGCGGTGATTTAGTCAGGGTTACTTCTTATCGAAGGCGGGGCCTCGGGCGAGCCGGCGATGCGTCTGCCGTGAAAGAGGAGGCCTCAGGCGAGACGGAGTCATCTTAGGGTCGGCTGCCCTCGTCCGAGGCTAGGCTCGGGCGTGGCGTGATCGAGTCGCTCGTATGGACTGATCCCTGACTTAATCAAACCCATCAGGCCTCTGCAGCTTTATGCTGATGGGGGTTACCAGCTGAGAATTAGGCGTCTTGAGGGTACCCCTAATTATGGTCCCCGACAGTAGCCCCCGAGCCTCGAAGCGAGTGTTAACACTCGCTTGGAGGCTTGCGTCGCACTTTTTTGCAAGGGGACCAGCCTTTCTCGGTGGTACTTTGTTCCGGTGGGTGCGCGCGAGCGCACCCGCCGGGTGTAGCCCCCGAGGCCTCGGAGGAGTGGTTTCACTCCTTCGAGGTCTTAATGCCTTGCGTAATGCCTCGGCTGGTCTGGCGGTTCCCTCATGCGAGCAGGGCGTAGCCCAGGTGCACTGTCGGGGCCCAAGTTCTCGGGCTGGTATGTTGACGTTGTCAACGGTTCGGCCGGAGCCGGGTTTGCGAGAGCAGCCCCCGAGCCCCCGCACGGAGCGAGAGGACGATCAGGGACAGACTCGACTTTTTACATACGCCCCTACGTCGCCTTTCCGCAAGGAGGAGGGGGGGAGAGCGCCATGTTACCCTCGATGGGCACCGAACATGGTGTCTCCGGTGAGCTGCAATCGGGTAATCCGAGTGGACGTCCGTGCCCCGTTCGTTGGGGGTCGGCTAGGGGCCCGGAGGCACGCCCAAAAGTACCTGCGGGTGATCTGCCGGACCCGGTCCCCTAGCGACGGGGTCCGAGGGCTCGTTGCCTCCCTCCGATGGGATTCCGTTACAGAGTCGTTCCCGCTGGTCTCGGAAATGTCCTAGGGTACCTCGGGAGCGCAGCCCGAGCCTTGGTTATGTATCGAACGTACCCCTGGTCATCCCTCGCTCGGCGTCTGAGGCGACTGTGAACCCTTCGACAGGCCAGCCTTCGAACCCCTGATCAGTAATGGGCGCGGAGCCCTAGTAGCCTGAGGCGGTCGTGGAACCTTTCGGGAGGCCGACCTTCGAACCCCTGACCAGTAGTGGGTGTCGGGCCCACGCGATCTGAGGCGGCTGTTGAACCCCTCGGGGGGCCAGCCTTCGAACCCCTGATCAGTAGAGAGGCTCGGAGCCTAGTTCCTTCACGGGGAAGGATCCCTTTGGGGGTATCCTCCTTCCCAGTCCCTGTTGCAAGAGATAGAGAAAGAAGGAAAAGGGAAAAAAGGATACGAAACCAAGCGACGTGGCGTACCTTTTTTGGTGTGGTCGTGTTGGCGAAGGCGAAGCGTCGCCAGCCGCTCCTGCTAGAAGCGTCGCCTGTCCGGCCGCGGAGTTAATGCGCAGGGGCGAGTAGTTGGCGAGGCTGCCGTTGCGTGCGCGAGCCGTTCGAGGTACGGGTCACGGGCGCGTCGTCTTCACGCCGTGAGAGGGGGTTCTCTTGCTGCCTCCGGATGGGACATGAGCTTGGCAGATGGCGTGACCGCTGCTCTCGCGCGCCTGCCACCGTCATTACTACCGGCCCATTCTTGACCGCGTTTGACCGCTGCGCCAGGCTGGCGCTGCTGGGTCGCGGGCTGGGTCGCCTCGAATCGCGGTATCGGTTCCGCAATCGAGGAGGTGCGGTGGTGGAGCGAGTGGCACAGCGGCTCGCATGCGGCACCCGGCGCGCCAGTTGCACGACGCGTGGGCTTGAGCCGTCGCGCTGGCCTGTCAGGAGTCGGAGAGGCGCGTCCACTTGGCGCGGTTGCATGCCGCCTGCATGGCCGCCTGCCCCTTTCGCCCGCTGGTCTGGGCAAAAGTGGAGGGTTACTTGTAACAGCTGGGTGGTTGTGCGCGTCGCGCGCGCGCGGTTCGGCTTCTTCTGCTTGGAGCCGGTCTGCATGACAGGCGGGCCCCAGCCCCCGCGCCGCAGGGGAGGG
Organism: Zea luxurians; assembly: GCA_029449295.1. Classification (NCBI taxonomy): domain Eukaryota; kingdom Viridiplantae; phylum Streptophyta; class Magnoliopsida; order Poales; family Poaceae; genus Zea; species Zea luxurians. The sequence continues at coordinate 296,663 of JAOPSE010000586.1, forward strand.
CTTTGGAGGTGTGTTGGAGAAGACTCAGCCCGTGACGGTTGAGGGCGCAAGCAGGGGGAGTTGCCTTTAAAGGGAGGGCGACCCCCTTCGTAAGGTGACCATGTCTCCTTCCTCCCCTATGCATTGTGTCTCTCCATCTTCCGAGCCCCCGGATGGGGGGAACCGCCGTCTTTTCGCTCCATCGTTGGAGGAACGCAACTCCGTGGGAGTTGGTACCTTTCAGCCATCGTTCGGCTTCAAGGATTTTCATCATGCAGCCCGGCTGCACCCCTCCACCGGCGGTCACCCAAGAGGGTGACTTCCGGCTTGGTGGTGGGGGAAAGCGAGCCGGGCTGCGGCCTCTGCCCCTCCCTCAGCCTTAAGGATTTTCATCACCAGGCCAAGAGGGAGGACGAGGCGAGTCAGGGGGCTGTCTCCGTGTGGGTCGGTTGCCCTTTTCTTCCCCGTGCGTCTGGGGGAGAACGGCATCCTCCAGCTTTACGGAGACTTCCTCCAGCCATGCCGGAAGTGGCGGGTCCCGAGGCGTCATCGGACGGAAGTGGCTTCTCTACCGATGAGATTGCCAACTCCGCCAGTAGCCCTGGGTCTCCGTCTCCTGGCCTGAATGGCTGGCTCTCGTCCTCGGGGGGTGAGAGTTTTTCCGCCGCCCCGCAGGCCCGCCCCTATCGAGTGGGGTTGTTCGTACCTGCGGGGGGGGGAACCGGAGTTCCGTTTGTAATGGCACTTCGAGTGCCGGGTTTTTTGTTCATTTCGGCTTTCGGGGCCTGAACATGTATGTAATTACGGCGCGGAGCCATGTTTTTTCCTCATTTCCGAGCACTAAGACTCGTCTGCTGATTGTCTGAACCGCTTCGCCAAGCATGAGTCACCCCGTGTCAAGGTGACGAGTGAGGTATCCGTATCCCGGAGGCGTAGGAGTCCCTCGGCTCGGTCGGCCCTGTTGTCCGAGGCTCCTCTAGCTTAGTTAAAGAGACCCCTCGGCCGCTCTTCGACGAGCCGAGGCCGGGGGTAGCGATATCAGCACGAGCAGAGGCGGAGTCGGCTCGAAAATGAAACCTGGTTGGCCGGAGCCTAGCCGGGTTGTCCGTTGGCAGGATCGACGCCGGAGTTGGTCAGCTGAGGCTTTGGACCGGGCCGGCGCCCTCGGAAGGTGGTTGGCCGAGGCCCCGGAGGTGGCCGGCCGAGCCGTCCGCTCGGGCCGGGTTCTCGGAGAAGTCCCTGGCAGAGATTGCTCGAGCGTGGTGATGACGTTGTCCTTCGGAGCGGAGGCCCTCGGACCGCGTCGCCGTCCGAGGCTAGGTCGGGCCTTGCCGAAGGTGCTGTCGATGCCGAGGGTGTCATCGCCCTCTTCCAGCGTCAAGATCCGAGCCTGCAGGGTCAAATCGTCTTGTAGCGTGGGCCTTGTGCGGCCGTCGAGGCCAGAACACACACCCTTGCTGCGTTATAAAGCTGCGTCTCTTTTCCTCTTGTTTCGAGTATCTGGACTTTTTGTCGGTAACAGGGATATTTGTGCGAGCGAAAGTTGCTTCTCGCGGAAGGTGAGGAGTGAGGTATCCGTATCCCGGAGGCGTGGGAGTCCCTCGGCTCGGTCGGCCTTGCCGCTTACGCGCACTTTTACTCGTCCATGAGGCCCTATCACCGACTTGGTCGAGAAGGCTCGAAGAATCGCTTCGACAGAAGAGCTTCCGTACGTAAAGACTCGTTCGATCCGCGGATTCACCTTATCCGAGCGCGAGTTACTTATCGCAGAAGGTGATGAGTGAGGTATCCGTATCCCGGAGGCGTAGGAGTCCCTCGGCTCGGTCAGCCTTGACTGCTTACGTGTACCCCGTCGTTTCCAGGACCCACTTTTCGAAGTAGTCAAAAAGCACGAAAGATGTTCTCGTAAAAGAGATTTTCTTTTCGAGGAAAATTTTGACGCAGAGGGGGTTTCCCCCCTTTTAGCCCCCGAGGGAGGGTCGGGCTTTGCCGAGGCGAGGCCGACCCTTCCTCGTTGACTAAACTTTGCGTGGGTGCGAGGTATATGAATAACTTGGAAACATCTTAAGGGTAGAAGCGACGTAGCTGTTGGATGTTCCAAGCGTTGCCGTAGACCTCGCCCTGACTGTTGGCCAGCTTGTACGTTCCGGGCTTCAGAACTTTGGCGATGATGAACGGCCCCTCCCAGGGGGGCGTGAGCTTGTGCCTCCCTCGGGCGTCCTGCCGCAGCCGAAGCACCAGATCGCCCACCTGGAGATCTCGGGGTCGGACCCCTCGGGCGTGGTAGCGTCGCAAGGGCTGCTGGTACCGCGCCGAGTGTAGTAAGGCCCTGTCCCGAGCCTCGTCCAGCTGGTCCAGCGAGTCTTCTCGGCTAGCTTGGTTGCTTTCTTCGTTGTAGGCCCTCGTCCTCGGGGAGCCGTATTCCAGGTCGGTGGGCAGGATGGCCTCGGCCCCGTAGACCAGGAAGAACGGCGTGAAACCCGTGGCTCGGCTTGGCGTCGTCCTCAGGCTCCAGACCACCGAGGGGAGTTCCTTCATCCATCGCTTGCCGAACTTGTTGAGATCATTGTAAATTCGAGGCTTGAGCCCTTGTAGGATCATGCCGTTGGCACGTTCCACTTGCCCATTCGACATGGGGTGAGCTACGGCGGCCCAGTCTACCTGGATGTTGTGATCCTCGCAAAAATCCAAGAATTTTTTGCTGGTGAACTGGGTGCCGTTGTCGGTGATGATGGAGTTCGGGACCCCGAAGCAATGGATGATGTTGGTGAAGAACGCCACCGCCTGCTCGGATCTGATGCTGTTCAGGGGTCAGGCCTCGATCCACTTGGAGAATTTGTCGATGGCGACCAGCAGGTGCGTGTAGCCCCCGGGCGCCTTCTGCAGAGGGCCGACGAGGTCCAGACCCCACACAGCGAAGGGCCAGGTGATGGGTATCGTTTGCATAGCCTGAGCGGGCAGGTGGGTCTGCTTCGCATAGAATTGGCACCCTTCGCAGGCGCGGACAATTCTAGTGGCGTCAGCCACCGCCGTTGGCTAGTAGAAGCCTTGGCGGAAAGCGTTCCCGACGAGGGTTCGAGGTGCTACATGATGACCGCAAGCCCCCGAGTGTATTTCCCGCAGGAGTTCCTGACCTTCGGCGATGGAGATGCATCGCTGGAGGATGCCCGAGGGGCTACGGTGGTAGAGCTCCTTGTCATCGCCCAGCAAGACGAACGATTTGGCGCGTCGCGCTACCCGCCGAGCCTCGGCTCGGTCGAGGGGCAGTTCTCCTTGGTGGAGATATTGCAGGTACAGGGTTTGCCAATCTTGATCTGGCACGACCCCGTTCTGCTCCTCCTCGATGCGCAGCGCTTCGCCCTCGGGCTCCGAGGGTTCCTCGGGTTGAGCCGAGGATGGCGCGGGCTGGGCCGAGGTCACCTCGGACGAGGCCGAGGGTGCCTCGGGCTCGGGCGCGTCGCCTATCTTGACGGAGGGTTGGTGCAGATCCCGGGAGAAGACGTCCGGGGGAACCGTCGTTCGCCCCGAGGCTATCTTCGCCAGCTCGTCCGCAGTCTCGTTGTAGCGCCGGGCGATGTGGTTAAGCTCGAGCCTGTAGAACTTGTCTTCCAGGCGTCGAACCTCCTCACAGTAGGCCTCCATCTTCGGGTCGCGGCAGAGGGAGTTCTTCATGACTTGGTCGATGACGAGCTGCGAGTCGCCGCGTGCATCGAGGCGTCGGACCCCTAGCTCGATGGTGATTCGCAACCCGTTGATCAGAGCCTCGTACTCAGCCACATTGTTGGACGCCGGGAAATGGAGGCGGAGCACGTAGCGCAGGTGTTTCCCGAGGGGCGAGACGAAGAGCAGGCCCGCGCCAGCTCCCGTCTTCATCAGCGACCCGTCGAAAAACATGGTCCAGAGCTCTGGTTGGATCGGAGCCGTTGGCAACTGGGTATCGACCCATTCGGCTACGAAATCCGCCAGTACCTGGGACTTGATGGCCTTCCAAGGGGCGAACGAGATTGCCTCGCCCATGATTTCCACCGCCCACTTCGCGATCCGCCCCGAGGCTTCTCGGCACTGGATGATCTCCCCCAGGGGGAAGGATGACACCACAGTCACCGGATGGGACTCGAAGTAATGTCGCAGCTTTCGCCTCGTCAGGATCACTGCATATAGCAGCTTCTGGACCTGTGGGTAGCGGATCTTGGTCTCGGACAGCACTTCGCTGACGAAGTAAACTGGCCTCTGAATGGGTAAAGCATGCCCCTCTTCCTGCCTTTCGACCACGATCGCGGCGCTGACCACCTGAGTGGTTGCGGCGACGTAGACCAGGAGGGCTTCTCCATCAGCTGGGGGTACCAAGATGGGCGCCTGGGTGAGGAGCGCCTTCAGGTTCCCGAGGGCTTCCTCGGCCTCGGGAGTCTAAGTGAAGCACTCGGCCTTCCTTAAGAGGCGGTACAGGGGCAGGCCTCTTTCGCCGAGGCGCGAGATGAAACGGCTCAAGGCCGCGAGGCATCCCATGACCCTCTGTACGCCTTTTAAGTCCTTGATGGGCCCCATGTTTGTGATGGCCGCGATCTTCTCCGGGTTGGCTTCGATGCCCCGCTCGGAGACGATGAATCCCAAAAGCATGCCCCGGGGCACCCCGAAGACGCACTTCTCGGGATTGAGCTTGACGCCCTTCGCCTTGAGACACCGGAATGTCAGTTCGAGGTCGGAGAGAAGGTCGGAGGCTTTCCTCGTCTTGACTACGATGTCATCGACGTAGGCCTCGACCGTGCGACCCATGTGTTTGCCGAACACATGGTTCATGCACCGCTGGTACGTTGCACCCGCGTTCCTCAAACCGAACGGCATTGTGACATAACAGTACATGCCGAAGGGCGTGATGAAAGAAGTCGCGAGCTGGTCGGACTCTTTCATCTTGATTTGATGATACCCTGAGTAGGCATCGAGGAAAGACAGGGTTTCGCACCCTGCAGTGGAGTCCACGATTTGATCGATGCGAGGTAGAGGGTAGGGGACTTTCGGACATGCTTTGTTGAGACCAGTGTAGTCTACACACATCCGCCATTTCCCCCCTTTTTTCCTCACAAGTATAGGGTTGGCAAGCCATTCGGGATGGAATACCTCTTTGATGAACCCCGCTGCCATCAGCTTGTGGACCTCCTCGCCTATCACCCTGCGCCTTTCCTCGTCGAATCGGCACAGAGGCTGTCTGACCGGTCGGGCCCCGGCCCAAATATCCAGCGAGTGCTCGGCGACATCCCTCGGTATGCCGGGCATGTCCGAGGGACTCCACGCAAAGACGTCGGCGTTTGCGCGGAGGAAGTCGACGAGCACTGCTTCCTATTTGGGGTCGAGCCCGGATCCGATCTGAATCTGCTTGGAGGTGTCGCCACTGGGGTCGAGGGGGACGGCCTTAACCGTCTCCGCTGGCTCAAAGTTGCCGGCATGTCGCTTCACGTCCGGCACCTCTCGGGAGAGGCTTTCCAGGTCGGCAATGAGGGCCTCGGACTCGACGAGGGCCTCGGCGTACTCCATGCACTCCACATCACATTCGAATGCGTGTTTGTACGTGGGGCCGACGGTGATGACCCCGTTGGAGCCCGGCATCTTGAGCTTCAGGTAGGTGTAGTTGGGGATGGCCATGAACTTCGTGTAGCATGGCCTTCCCAACACTGCGTGGTAGGTTCCTCGGAACCCGACCACCTCGAACGTCAAAGTCTCCCTTCGGAAGTTGGAGGGTGTTCCGAAGCAGACAGGGAGGTCGAGCTGTCCGAGGGGCTGGACGCGCTTCCCGGGGATGATCCCGTGGAAGGGCGCAGCGCCTGCTCGGACGGATGACAGATCGACGCGCAGGAGCCTGAGGGTCTCAGCGTAGATGATGTTGAGGCAGCTGCCCCCATCCATCAAGACCTTGGTGAGCCTGACGTCGCCGATGACGGGGTCGACGACGAGCGGGTACTTCCCCGGGCTCAGCACGTGGTCGGGGTGGTCGTCCCGGTCGAAGGTGATGGGCTTGTCGGACCAGTCTAGGTAGACTGGCGCCGCCACCTTCACCGAGCAGACCTCCCGACGCTCTTGCTTACGATGCCGAGCCGAGGCATTCGCCGCATGGCCTCCGTAGATCATGAAGCAGTCGCGGACCTCTGGGAACTCTCCTGCTTGGCGATCCTCCCTTTTGTCGTCGTCGTGAGCCCTACCACCCTCTGCGGGTGGCCCGGCCCTGTGGAAGTGGCGCTGAAGCATGACGCACTCCTCGAGGGTGTGCTTGACGGGCCCCTGATGGTAGGGGCACGTCTCCTTGAGTGCCTTGTCGAAGAGGTTAGCACCTCCGGGGGGCTTCCGAGGGTTCTTGTGCTCGGTGGCGGCGACAAGGTCTGCGTCGGGAGCGTCGCGTTTCGCTTGCGACTTCCTTCTGCCTTTCTTCTTGGCGCCGAGCGGAGCAGATGCCTCGGGAGCATCTTCCGACAGGCGGCCCTGGGCTGCTTGTCCTTTCGGAAGATGGCTTCAACCGCCTCCTGGCCGGAGGCGAACTTGGTGGCGGTGTCCATCAGCTCGCTCGCCCTGGCGGGGGTCTTGCGACCCAACTTGCTCACCAGGTCACGGCAGGTGGTGCGGGCAAGGAACGCGCCGATGACATCGGAGTCGGTGATGTTGGGCAGCTCGGTGCGCTGCTTCGAGAACCGCCGGATGTAGTCCCGGAGAGACTCTCCCGGCAGTTGCCGACAGCTTCGGAGGTCCCAGGAATTCCCGGGGCGCACGTACGTGCCCTGGAAGTTGCCGGCGAAAGCCTGGACCAGATCTTCCCAGTTGGAAATCTGCCCCGGAGGCAGGTGCTCCAACCAGGCATGAGCAGTGTCGGAGAGGAACAGGGGGAGGTTGCGGATGATGAGGTTGTCGTCGTCCGTCCCACCCAGCTGACAGGCCAGGCGGTAGTCCGCGAGCCACAATTCCGGTCTCGTTTCCCCCGAGTACTTTGTGATAGTAGTCGGGGGTTGGAATCGGGGCGGAAACGGCGCCCGCCGAATGGCTCGGCTAAAGACCTACGGACCGGGTGGTTCGGGCGAGGGACTCCGATCTTCCCCGCTGTCGTAGCGTCCCCCACGCCTGGGGTGATAGCCTCGGCGCACCCTTTCGTCGAGGCGTGCCCGACGGTCACGATGAGGGTGCTCGTCGCCGAGGTGGCCTGGGGCCGCAGGCGCGGTGTTGCGCGTGCGCCCGGTGTAGACCGAGGCTTCCCGCGTGAGTCAGGAAGTCACGGCACGAGGTTCCGAGGGGTACCCCTGCCTTCGGGAGGCAGAGCTCTCGGCCCGCCGGGCCGCAGCGCCTTCCAGGAGATGCTTGAGTTCTCCCTGGATTCGCCGACCCTCGGTGGTTGATGACTCCGGCATCGCGCGGAGGAGCATCGCTGCGGCGGCCAGGTCCTGACCGGTTCTGCCGGATGCGGGTGGCGATCTGTCCCTGGCATCGTTGGCGATGCGGTGCTGGAGACCTTGGGGCAGGTGACGTATTCCTCCGGCCGGGGGCTGGCTCGCCCATACCTGCCCGATGTTCTGGCGGATTGCCTCGAGCGCTCCTGCTCCCTCATCGAGCCCGGCCTGCGCCCCGCGGACTTGCTCGAGCTGTGGGTCGTGACCCCCCGCCGGAACGGGGACCACAGCTAGCTCCCACGGGATGTCGGCGCGAGGCGCTGGCCTAGGGGGATCACCATCCTCCGGCATGCCGAGACAGCCGCCTCCGGAGGGATCCCCTAGCTCGACGTGGAGACATTCGCGGCTCGGGCCGCAGTCCTTGTCGTCAAGGCTGCGGCTGCCGTCGGAACAGTCGGAGAGGCAGTAGTCACATGCGGTCATGAAGTCCCGCATGGCACTGGGGTTGCCAAATCCGGAGAAATCCCAGCAGATGCTAGGGTCGTCATCTTCCTCGGACCCAGAGGGTCCGTAGGTCGAGACACCCGTCAATCGGTCCCAAGGCGACCGCACACGAAACCCAGAGAGGTTGCACTCGCCTCAACGTGAGCGCCCGCCAAAGCGAGGTCGCCAGGCGGGTTGAGGCCGAGTCGAAATGACGAAAGATGGGTAGCAGTCGGTACCTTTTTGTCGACGAGGAGCGATGAAGTCATGTCGGGGGCTGATCGCGCCGTCGTCTTGGGTACGAGGGCGACGTCCTGCAGGCCCTTCGTGAGCGTGCTGGCGTCGTCCACCTGCTCGGAGTCGACGTGCTGCGGGGGGATGGCGCTCGCCTTTGCCTCGAACGCGAGGGTGACGCCTAGCGTGTCCTCCGTTGGGGCATTGGGGATGTCGATCTGCTCGACAGCCGTCGGGGTGCTGCCTCCCGCTCGGCCCTGGTTGCCCCGCCTCCTCCTCCTGCGATGGCGGGGGAGAGGATGGGGCGAACTCGAAAGTTGTCCTTCCCCCACGCGGGAAAGGCGTCGTCGATTCCGCCGCCGGCGGGCGGGCTGTCCGCCACCATTGTCGCTGTCGCGCGGCGGTGGAAGGAGTATCATGTCGTAGCTGCTGTCGAGAGACATGAACTCGAGGCTCCCGAAACGGAGCACCGTCCCGGGTTGAAGAGGTCGTTGGAGACTGCCCATCTGGAGCTTGACGGGAATCTACTCGTCAACACGCAGCAGGCCCCTACCTGGCGCGCCAACTGTCGGCGTTCCGAGACCGGGGGGTCCCCGAGCCGACGAGTGAGTGTGCCGCGTGCCCCAGCCCAGATGGGTCGAGCGCGTGGGCGAGCGCGAAGGGGAGAGAGAGAGAGAGAGAGAGCGAGGTGGCCAGAGCCGGGTCATGAGGGAGTCGGAGAATTCCCGCGGCCTTCGTGTTCGTCCCGCGCCCAGGTCGGGTGCGCTTGCAGTAGGGGGTTACAAGCGTCCGCGCGGGTGAGGGGAGCGAGCGGCCCCGAGAGAGCGCCTGCCCCTGCCCTTCGTTCCCGCGAGGCCAACCTTCTCTAAGAAGGCCCTGGTCCTTCCTTTTATAGTCGTAAGGAGAGGATCCAGGTGTACAAAATGGGGGTGTAGCAAGGTGCTACATGTCTAGCGAGGGAGAGCTAGCGCCCTAAGTACATGCCAAGGTGGCAGCCGGAGAGATCTTGGCACCCTGTTGGTGTGGCGTCGTGGCTGTTGGAGGAGTAACGGAGCCTGATGGAGGGACAGCAGTTGGAACAGCTGTGCTCTTGCTGACGTCTCCCTGCTTTCGTAAGGGAGCTGAGAGTCGTCGTCGTCATGGTCTAGTGAGGCGCCATCATTGCCTATCTGGCGGAGCTGGCCAGATGGGACGCCGGTCTTGTTCTCTGTGACCCGAGTCGGCTCAGGGCAGGGCGATGATGACGCTTCCTGTTGACGTGGCGGTCTTGTGTCCTAGGTCGGGCGTCGTGGAGGCTCCTCCGAAGTCGAGGTCGAGTCCGTCCTGCATGACAGAGGCCGAGCCCGAACTCCTGGGTCGGGCAAGGCGAAGGTCGTTCGGCAGAGGCCGAGGCGGAGTCCGAGCCCTGGGTCGGGCGAGGCGGAGGTCGTCGTCTTCCGGGGCCTTAGCCCGAGTCCGAGCCCTGGGTCGGGCGGAGCGGAGTTCGCCGTCTTCCGGGGCCTTAGCCCGAGTCCGAGCCCTGGGTCGGGCGGAGCGGAGTTCACCGTCTTCCGGGGCCTTAGCCCGAGTCCGAGCCCTGGGTCGGGCGGAGCGGAGTTCGCCGTCTTCCGGGGTCTTAGCCCGAGTCCGAGCCCGGGGTCGGGCGGAGCGGAGTTCGCCGTCTTCCGGGGCCTCAGCCCGAGTCCGAGCCCTGGGTCGGGCAGAGCCTCCTATGGCACCTCTGGCGAAGTCTGGTCGCCCGTCGGTCTTACCTTTTGCGTTAAACGCCCCGGTGACTTGGTCGGTTGGCGCGGTGATTTAGTCAGGGTTACTTCTTATCGAAGGCGGGGCCTCGGGCGAGCCGGCGATGCGTCTGCCGTGAAAGAGGAGGCCTCAGGCGAGACGGAGTCATCTTAGGGTCGGCTGCCCTCGCCCGAGGCTAGGCTCGGGCGTGGCGTGATCGAGTCGCTCGTATGGACTGATCCCTGACTTAATCAAACCCATCAGGCCTCTGCAGCTTTATGCTGATGGGGGTTACCAGCTGAGAATTAGGCGTCTTGAGGGTACCCCTAATTATGGTCCCCGACAAAACCGTACCACCAATACTTTTCCTTTAGATCCTGGTACATCTTTGTACTTCTAGGGAGAATAGAGTAAGCCGAATCATGAGCTTCTCTCAAAATAAGTTGGCGTAGGTGTTCGATTTTCGGTACACAGATTCTCTTTTTAAACCATACTGTGCCTTATTCATCTTCCGTGAAATCTAGGGCTTTGCCCAAACCAATCAAAGTTTTAATTTCCTTAATTTTCTCATCAGCTTCCTGTCCTTTACGAATAGAAAAATGTGTGTTGATTTCACAAATAGAACTGGAGCTCCCCAAGGGGATGAACTTGGGCGAATGAAACCTTTTTCTAGTAATTATTCTATTTGTTTCTTCAGTTCAACTAAATCTTTGACATCCATTTTATAAGGTCTTTTTGAGATAGGTGCAGTTTCGGGTAATAATTCAATAGAAAACTCTATATCACGGTCAGGTGGCATACCTGGTAATTCCTCCGGAAATACGTCTAGGTATTCACACACTACCTTGATATTTTCCAGGGGCTTTTCTTCCAAGTGATTTACCATTGTCTCTCCTTTTGCATTTGTTGACTTGTCTGTGCTAACTTGGATTATTTCACCTTGTGGACTTGTCAACATAATTGTTCCTTTGGCACATTGTATCACTCCATCATAACTTTTCAACCAGTCGCATCCAAGAACCACATCAATACTGTTGGATCCTAAGACCACTAGGTTGACTGGAAAATCTATTCCTTGAATCTTGAGATTAACATGGAGGCATGAATGTGTGGCCTTCATGTCACCTCTCAGTGAACTAATATGTAACATCTTCTTAAGAGGGTACTTTGGTATGTTATGTTTTTCCACGAATGACTCAGTTATAAATGAATGAGATGCTCTAGAGTCAAATAAAACCGAAGCAGGTAAGGAGTTGGTAAGAAATGTACCATACACCACGTCGGCATCCTTAGGAACTGATTCTGCTGTGACGTGATTAACCCTTCCTCTATTCAGGTTATGTGGCGTTTTGTTCTGCGTAGATGCACGAGCGGGGGTGTTCTGGTCAGTTCTCTATACGCTGTTCTTCTAGGGTGTCTGTTGGTTGCACCTTAGGCAGTTGTTAGCATAATGGCCAAGTTCACCGCACTTGAAACAGTCATTGGGTTGGACTGGTGCATTATTGCTTTTAGCCTGTGTGTTCACGACGCCACCTTGACGAGTCTGCGAATTCCCACCAGACCTTTGGTTGGTCTGATAGATGTTCCTCTGCTGGTTTTGAGCTTGATTGCTTCTATGGCCTTGTTGTCCAGAGCATTGCATCTGATTATTGTTTCCACCCAGATTTCCAGAGCGAAACTGAGAACCCTACGAGTTCCTGCTAGACTAACCTTGAAATTTCCTTTTGTGGTCAGACAATTCCCTTCTATTTCTTTCAAGGCCAATTGCCTTGTCCAGTAGAGTCTGAAGTTGGGGAAGGTATGACTCTGCAGCTGATAGTTCAGTGGTCCAATCAAACCTTCCAAGAAACGCTCTTGGCTCTTCTCGTCAGTATCCACTTCTTCTGGTGCCTAGCGTGAAAGCTGGGTGAAGCGATCACATTACTCACTAACGGTCATATTCCCTTGAGTGAGAGAAAGGAACTCCTTCTTCTTTAGTTTCATAATCCCCGAGGGAATATGATGAGCGTGGAAGTTCACTTGGAACTCCTGCCAGGTTATAGTGTCTGCATTGGCGTGTGCCGCTGTGAAGGCATCCCACCAATCGGACACGGCTCCCTCGAGTCTTCCTGAGCTGTACAAGACCTTCTCCCGGTCATTGCACTAGGTGATATCCAACTTCTTTTTGATAACCTTGAGCCAATCATCGGCATCCAAAGGATCAACCGCGTGAGAGAAAGTAGGCGGGTGATTACTCATAAAATCCCGATGATTATCTCTAGCCGGGGGTACATTCTACTGTTGCTGCTGGTTCTGTTGGTTCTGCTGGTTTTGCTGAATCTGTTGCACAGATGCAGTGAGTCCCTGCAGAAGCTGCATTTGAGCTGTGATAAACTGCTCCATGTTAGGGTTCGATGGTGGTGGTGGTATCTGCTGACCATGCTGGTTCCTGTTGTTGTTGGGACCTGAGTGAGCGTTCACCATCTGGTTGGTTAGAAAGTGAAATTCTTGGAGGAGTGAGGAGTAAGAAATATTCTAGAGGGGAATAGCTTATTATTGAAGTTAAGTTTGTTTTTTATATGCTCTTATGGCCATCATTCCATAAGACCATTGCACTCAAGCAAAAATCCAAATCAAACATTTCAACCAACACCATCACATGGTTGTTATTATTATAAGCATAACTTATAAAAGAGTGTTCCTCGTCTGACGCGAAAATTATCTTATTACAACTTATATCTTAAAAATTCAAAGCAGCCTGTTGATGGATCCGGGCTCCCCATAGTAAATCCTCTTGCGGGGAGGGGACAACGTCATGGCGAGGACCTAGGCTTCAGGCGGATCCCGTCCTTGAAGCTAAGCTTCCAGGGCTGCAATCCTGGCATGGGCATCCTCCAGCTCCAAGTGCACCCTAGAGAGATTCAGGGTGGCACTGTCCAGGTCTGTGTTAAGACCTGCCACTACACCAGCTAGGGGGTTGAGGCGATCTTCTCTAGATCCACCTGGAATGATGCTGGCCTGGCTCTGTTGGGGGCCTTTGTCTTCTGAAGGTCCTCAAAAACATGATTAACAATGTTTCCCAAGTGTAATATATGTACAGGAACCTTCGGACTTGGAATAAAAGTTGTTCACAATATGAAAAGCATGGTCAGGACAAAGGTTGAAACAGCTCCGAAGCTACATGCAAGGAAGCTTCAGCTCAGCGGCAAAAAAGGAACCAACTTAAAGGGTAAAAGGCTATCTAGTCCTCGTTGGATTATCCTTAAGTCAATAGTAAACATAAAGGGCATGTATGTAATTTTACATAGGTTGCGCCCTATGCCTATAAATAGATGAACAGTGCCCCCGTACTGTTCACGCTGACTTGTATTCACTCGTGCGTCACACTTGGACTTTTGCCTTCTGTCAAGCCGAAGGTACAAATTAATTCAATATTTTTCATGTTTATTCGTGATGATATAATAAAAATATATGAATGATGTCATATGATTATTCATGTTGTCTCTCATTTTTCATATGCTTCTTCTTTCATTAACATATACTGCGATGATGAAGGTACATCCTTCATGACCTTCGTCTGAAGATCATTATATCCTAAGGGAGATAATGCTTTGAAGGACGAAGGGCATTAATCATTAACGTTTTGTGTTGCCTTGTTCTTAACTCATAGCATTTGAGAACAAGTCCTCAACATTGGCGCCCACCTCCGGTGTACTCACTTTCACAAGCTTCGGCAAAGCATCAACCTTCGTCATGCCGTCGAAAAAAACAGCGCCAGGGGCTGCACTGCAGCCACTGGACACAAACCAGGAGACTCTCTCTCTCCGAGAGGCCAGAAGTCAAAAGAGAAAGGCCACCAGTCCAACACTTCAGGAGGAGTTAGACCAAGAGATCAGGGACCTAGAAATCATTCACCAGCAGGTGCAAAGGAAAAAGGAGAAGATGGCTCGGCTAGCCGACCTTGAGAAGAAGATCTACGAAGCTGCTGAGGAAGTGCGTCATCTTACTCAAGATGATCATGACCGAAGGCCCCAACATAGGGAGCTTCGCCAAGAGGGCTCATTCAACGAAGATGAATGGTACGATGATTTTAATCATGGTAGCTTTACTTTTGATGATGCTTCTAACCTGGTAGCAGAATTGCAGGCTATTCCATGGCCACAATCCTACAAGCCACCCCAGTTACCCATGTACGATGGGCATTCAGACCCAAAGCAATTCTTGATGAGCTATGAGGCAACAATATCCTCATATGGAGGCAACGCAGCTGTCATGGCAGTCCGAAGTGTGGCTCAGACATGGTACTCTTCTCTCCGGCCAGGGACAATCAAGTCATGGCAGAAGCTCAAGGACATGCTGGTTACGAGTTTTCAAGGCTTTCAGACGAAGCCAGTCACAGCTCAGGCCTTGTTCTAGTGCACACAAGACCATGAGGAATACCTTCAGGCGTATGTCCGAAGGTTCTTGCGTCTAAGAGCACAAGCGCCCATAGTGCCCAATGAAATCGTCATTGAGGCCATGATCAAGGGTCTTCGGCCAGGGCCTACAGCCCAATACTTCGCTAGGAAACCCCCCCCCCCCCAGACTCTGGAGAAGATGCTTCAGAAAATGGATGAGTACATCCGGGCTGATAATGACTTCCGACAAAGAAGGGAGGAAGCTTATAGATTTTCTGAGATGACTAGGGGCTTCGGAGGAAGAATCCACCCTAGGCATGTCAGATCAATCCACAGCTCCAGTCAGAATGATGACAAAGGAAGCCAGCTTCAGAGGCCACATCACACCTCACAGTCTTCGGGACAATAGCAAAGCTCCTTCAGGCCACCAGCTCTAAGGGGCAGAGGCGGCAGGGGCTTCGGAGGAAGATATGGGGATCAGCCTATAAAAATCTATTGCTTATTCTGTGGTGAGGACAAGGGTCACACTACAAGAACGTGCCAGATCACTATTCTGAAGCAAAAAGAGATTGCTGAAGCAAAAGCTCGGCAGAATCAGCCAAAGCAAGTTTTACATACTGCTTCGTGCCACTCTCCTTACATACCAGAATATGTGGGCAACCAACCTGCAACTTCTGTTGCTTCGGCAAGCCATTCACAGGCTTCTTGGCCTCAACTCCCACCGCCACCACCACTGCAACCTACTTATTCCCGAAGCCAGCAGCCACAAGGGCGTCAGCACTCCCAACAACAACGTGACTTCAGGGAGGAGTCTGAAGCTCGTACAGTCAATAGTACTGTACCAGAATCAAAGCACATATACTGAGCAATATCCTGTTTCTGAAATACTTTTATCTTCTATGCCATTTTGCTTTTTGAATAAGGAACAAGCAATGAAAACTTAGTTTTAATTTATTGTAATGATTTTGCTTCTATCAGAATGAAATATATCATCTTCATAGATTTACGAAGCTCAAAAGTCGTTCCTAAAGGAATGGAGAGCCAAAATTGCCAAAGCTACAAAAAGTCGTTCCTAAGGGAGCGCAGCGTAAGTTTTGTGCTCAAAAGTCGTTCCTAAGGGAATGCAGAGCCAAAATTGCCGAAGCTACAAAAAGTCGTTCCTAAGGGAGCGCAGCGTAAGTTTTCTGCTCAAAAGTCGTTCCAAAGGGAATGCAGAGCCAAATACCGCCGAAATATAAGGCGAAGAAGTTCAAAAGTCGTTCCTAAGGGGATGCAGAACTTATACCGCCGAAATAGAAGGCGAAGAAGTTCAAAAGACATTCCTAAGGGGATGCAGAACTTATATCACCAAAATAGAAGGTGAAGAAGCTCAAAAGTCGTTCCTAAGGGGATGCAGAGCTTGTGTGTACCAGTGTGGGCGTGTGGGTGTGTGTCTTCGACATCCTCATCATTTTGCATCATATCATCACATCATTTAGCATAACATTACATTATACATCATATTGCATCAACGGCACAAGAATCGAATACGAAGCCAATCTTCGGCAAATGCTTCGTCAAAATGAAAATGTGCTAAGGCACGAAGTAAGCTTCGGGAAATACAGTTTTATCAGCCTTGTCACAAGAAGGGATCTCTTTCTTTACGAAGCATGAAAAGAAGGGAAGGTGTTTTTCGCCAAAGGCTCAAAAACGGTATGTGCGTAAGTTTCATGCATCGCAAAGAAATAAATTACAATAATTTACATATTCGATTCAAAGTTACATACATCAAATATTACATAGTCTTGTTACAATAGAAGCTTAATGTTCATTCCGGTGTCCCATACATCGAGCATTTCAAAATATTATTACAATGAAGTCTATTCTTCTCTGAGAACTTTTTCCGCAACTTCGTTTAAAAGTTTATCGACAACTTCGTCGATAATGGAGTTCGCCATGTTTATAATGTCCAGCGCTTCCTTCATTTCTGGATAAGCTAGGGGATTGTATGGTTCCAGTGACGGAGATAGTTCAGCTGAAGTAGGTAAAATTGAATAGTTCGAAGCCACAAAACAAGTACCGAAGCTAATAACCAAAAAATAATACATATACGCCTTTCGCGTTCTGCAGCCTCTTTAGCTCGTTTTGCTTCTGCTCGGGCGTCATGGGTGTCTTTTTCACTCTTTTTTATAATCTCATGGGCCAGCTCTCGGCCACCATTCACCTAGACATCATTATAAAATATCCCACCCATTAAAGTTGCTTCAACTGAAGGATCCTTCGTATCATCTACGGAAAAGGCAGCTTCGGCCTGGGCTATGGCTTTAACATGATCACATCCGGCCTTCTCCAAGATGGATGAAATTCCCCGCACACCAGAAAACGCGCAAACATCCCCACGATCACTCAAAATTTCTTTGAAGGCTTCGGCTTCTCCACTTATCCATTCAACGACACCCTCGGGGTCGCCTCGTATGAAGTTTTCTTCAGCAGAGTAGGCACCCAATTTGGCGAAGCTAGTTTTTAATTTCTTCACACAATCCAAGGATTTCTCAAAGAACCTTTCCTTGGATTCACGAAGTTCTTCAACATTTTTCTCTAGCTTATTTTTCCAGTACTCGCTAATCTCTCGATTAGCCTGTGCGAGAGCGCAGCTTTCTTTAGCTTCGGCCAGCTGTCTCCGAAGGTCTTCAATTTCGGTTTTCTGGGCTTCGGTCTGAGCTTTGTAATTAGCCTCATCTTCCTTTACTTTGTTTACCAACAAAATCAAAATTTTATCTTTCTCTAGACCTTCGTTTCTTAATTCAATCACCTCGGACCGAAGGTTGTTAAGAGCCATTGCACAGCCTTCGTCTTTGGCGCTCTTCTGAGCCCTCAAGGCATTACTGAGAATTAATCCCTACAAAGAACAAAGAGTTGAGCATGGCAATAAAATACTTCATTTTCTAGCCTCAAAATTAACCTCTATACCTTTATACTGTTGTACGCAAGGTTGTCAGCAAGATCATCCTTCGACAAGACCGAAAGGCCTTCTTCAAGCTTAGGAAATCCCATACTCTTAGCTATCTCCCGACACACGGATATTTCTTTGTTATCTGGGAGACAGTACAGGAAATCATCCTCAATGGTACCATTGAACACTAAGGCCCCCTTCGGATATTTTAATCTTTGGGCATAGTGTCTGGCTTCTAGTATTTCTTTCTCAGATAATTTCTTCCCCGAAGCATGTCGAATAATGTAGTCAACATCTTCGTTCAGAGCTTCGGAAGCAGGAGCTTCGGTCTTTTCTGATACAATCTGCCCTACTATTTTGCCCTTAGGCGCGGCAGGCTTCGTCTCGGTGGGCACTAAAGGCCCAGCTTCAGCTTCGGCCTGAACTTTCGTAGCTTCGACAATTTTCTTAGGAGCAGGGCTCAAGGCCTTCGTAGTCTCTATAACCGCGTCTAATACGCTGGCCATCCTCCTTCTCTTGGGAGTTGCAGCAGGAATTTTTTGCACTTTTGGCAAATCTGCCTCTGTCGATGGGCTCAGGATTTCTGGCGTTTGTATCACCTTTTCCACCTGTGGCTTTTTAGCCTTATCATCTCCAGCTTCGACTAGCCCGACTGTAGGCACCTTCGGCTCTACAATCGGAGCAGCTCTCTTTGCTTCAGCAGTTGAAGAGGTCCCCGCGCCAAACTTAGGCACCACGGCCGGTTCAATGTAACATGGCCGGTGGGTCAAAACCTTCATATTTTTGCCCTTCGGCTCAGCTGCAATGGCCGAAGCGGTAGCCTTTCTCTTTTTCTCTTGCCCCCATAGCGGGTAATGGTAATCAGGGTATACGAAGTCAATAGCATCAAATACCCTGTTCAATCTATTCTTGCCCCGACCCCGAAAGCTGCCGACAAAGCATTATCTTCGGCCTTGGAGTATGCCCTAAGTAGCTCATCGCTGGTAGCTTCAATGCACTTCAGCCAGTCATCATCTGGCTCATCAAACTTCTCCCTAAATCTGAAGGAATACTTCAATCGGACCAGACCTCCCTCACTGGAATCGATGGTGGTCTCCTTCGGCATATCCCAGCTCTCCACAAGTGGCCATACCATGAAGGCTATGTGCTCTTGAATTAAATCCCTCATGCCAATGAAGGAGCACACAGTACTAAAAGCCTTCTGACACTCTTCAACATCACTATCAATATTCACCTTCGGCCTTCGGAGGTCGAAGCGGGACCATATGGGGCGCTGGATAACTTCCTTGATATCCTATCTTTTCTTTAAATCATTTTTAACGTAAAACCACTCCTCCATCCAGGCTCCAGGCCATCTTTTCCGGAATGTTGGCACTAGGTGGCTTGCATTGGGGCGAGCAATAAATACATAACAACCAAAGTTGTTGTGGTACTGTTCTTTCCCAGTAGCCTTCGTCTCATACAAAAGCTTGTGCATGCTGCAGAAGCACTTCGCGCTTGGCTCCAGCCCTTGACTCCTTACAGCCCAAACAAAAATCCCCATCCTAATTATAGCTTTGGGGGTAACTTGATGAAGGAAAATCTAGTATATCTTCAGCACTTCAACCACAAACTTGCTTAAAGGGAACCGAAGACCAGCCTTCAAAAAGCTTCGATAGATTACAACTTCATTCTCTTTAGGAGCAGGGACGATGTTGCCTCCTCCAACTCTCATGATAGACATGTCGCGAAAATACCTTCCTCTCATTTTATCAATATGACTATGTTTAATAGTCGATTTTTTGACGACGGCATGGCTTGGTCGCCACGGTCGGTCTTCAGAATCTTTGTCTCCACTTTCTGCATCATAACTATCACTGTCATCAGTATCTTCAGATAAACCCTCTAGTATCTCTTTAGTAATCTTCTATGTATTCGTTTTTGACATAGACTCAAAAAATACGGCGATAAAAGGATTCGCAGCTTTCTTTTCTTCAAACAGCTTCGTCTCCTCAGTCAGGTTCATCTCCTCAGTCATTTTTCCCCAGACATGGTGCAAACGCGTCTTTAAACCGAAGCTCAAAAAGCTTGAAAATCAGGTGAGAGCTAGTGAGCAAGAACTAAAAGTTTGAGAAAATAATGCAAATGGTAGAAATGGCGTATCAAATGTTGTCGGTGTGGGTTCATATTTATACGCCCAGTGCGCTGCAACTTGAAGGGCCCCGTCTGTCATTGATTGTTGCTATTCTAGCAAAGGGAAGGTGTTTTTCGGACCTTCGGCTTAAGGCCTTTGTTCACGTCGCAGTCTGAATTCATTGTTATAACAAATTAATACTGCGAGGGGCTACTGTTGGGGGCCTTCGTCTTCTGAAGGTCCTCAAAAACATGATTAACAATGTTTCCCAAGTGTAATATATGTACAGGAACCTTCGGACTCAGAATAAAAGCTGTACACAATATGAAAAGCATGGTCGGGCCGAAGGTTGAAACAGCTCCGAAGCTACGCGCAAGGAAGCTTCGGCTCAGCGGCAGAAAAAGAACCGACTTAAAGGGGAAAAGGCTATCTAGTCCTCGTTGGATTGTCCTTATGTCAATAGTAAACATAAAGGGCATGTATGTAATTTTACACAGGCTGCGCCCTGTGCCTATAAATAGATGAACAGTGCCCCCGTACTGTTCATGCTGACTTGTATTCACTCGTGCATCACACTTGGACTTTTGCCTTCTGTCAAGCCGAAGGTACAAATGTAATTCAATATTGTTCATGTTTATTCGTGATGATATAATAAAAATATATGAATGATGTCATATTATTATTCATGTTGTCTCTCATTTTTCATATACTTCTTCTTTCATTAACATATACTTCGATGATGAAGGTACGTCCTTCATGACCTTCGTCTGAAGATCATTATATCCTAAGGGAGATAATGCTTCGAAGGTCGAAGGGCATTAATCATTAACGTTTTGGGTTGCCTTGTTCTTAACTCATAGCATTTGAGAACAAGTCCTCAACAGGCTCCCTCCACTCAGACGCAGAGGAAGATGCATGAACTTCGTGTCATGCAACTGCTGCCGGTAGGTGTGGTTGAGAAACCACAGAGTCCGTCTGGCAGCATCGTTGACCGAAGAAGTGTAGGTGGATAGTGGTGTCAGGGACTCATTAGCCGATAGAGTTCTGAACCCCCTATCCCCTGCATCCATCACCCTGACGTGAATGCAAGTGATGTAGTAGCAAGCCTGGGGAGGCTCGCACACTCGCCTTGTCTTGTACAAGGGTCGGACATAGGTTCCCAACGCGTGCAGCATGTCTTGCAGCAGGTTGGGAAGTGCCCTGTCTCGAACATTGATGTGTAATGTGCTGTGACAGGCCCAAATCCCTTGAAGTAGTCCTGCTGAACGTCATTGGCCTCTTCGTTGACGTTCTCCTCGTCATCTTCTTTGTCGTCATCATCTTCATCATCATCCCTAGAGTCGTCCGGGTCGTCGCCTCCGGGTGCAGGAGCTTGAACTGCTGGTGCAGGCGGTGCTGAGGTTGATGACCTAGCTGCGAAGGCCAGTGACTCTGCCAACGGGGTGGGCATCGGCAGAAGTTCCTCTGAGCTATCCTCCAAGATGACTCCATGCTCCACTCGAATGCGAGGGAGATCCACCGGAACTTCCTCCACTACCATCGGGTAGACAGGAACTTGCCGAGGCGGAGGGGCGTAGTTGGTGTTCACTCGGGTGGTTTGAAGGTTACGAACCATCTACAAGAGAAAATGTCACCTCAGTTGAATTTTAAAGATGTAAGGCTGATAAAAATAATTTTATAAGAATGAAGTTAGCAAGTTTTGAACAAACTAGGTTTTCCATTTCTAACTAGTCTAATGACCTTGGGTCAGTATAGATTTGATACCACTTCTGACACACCCAGTTCTGGGGGCAAAACCGAATGCATAGCATATGTGTGCCAAGATCCATTTTCCACACATATGTTGATGTCACAAGTGTAATATATCAAAAGACAATGCAATAAAGGCGTAAAGAGAGTAGAATAGTCTTTATTACTACATCCAGATAATAGTATCTTAAAATGTATCATCAAAGTAAAGCAGAAATAACATGGGTAATCTCCCACAGGAAGATGATCAGCGCATCGTTAGACTCAGTATTCATTGAAATCTCCATCAAGGTCTTCTTCATCACCCTCTGATCAAAATATTAGCAAGGGTGAGCTCACTTATGGTCGGGACTCAGCAAGTGGGGGAAAATTAATGCAAGTTTAACAAGGTAAGGCTAAGGTTGAGTAGTAAGCATTTTAGTTGGTCAATATTTTATTAGCAACACATGTCTTACTAATAAGTGTGTATCCCAAGTCTTCCATTTAAACAAAGGTATTAGAGTATATCAAAAATACTTAAGTGAAACCACTTAAGCAAACCATTAGCAGATCATCAGATCTCGATTTATTGTCCATTTTTAAGTTCAATTATCATGTGAGGGTCCAGGTTGCTCTTAACCATGAGCACGACTGACATATCAGTTTTACTTTCTGCAGAGGTGGTACAACTTTACCCACAAGCCATTTATCCCATCTAGCCTGGGTTGATCGGACCCGTAAACACTGCCGAGGTGAATGGCTAGGGATCCATTATGAGGCTTTCACAAAATACACTTAATACAAAGAAACCTACTAAGGTTTCTAAGTCGGTGTGGAGGCCCCCTAGGTGAGGTACCTTAGCCAAGAATACGTCCCCATGTTAACGTGAGCTACCACCACTGCCGCTCCCCCTCTTGTCCATATTTCAGGTAAGGTTGCTTGGTACTAAGCATATAAAGCTAATTACCAAAGCCAGAGCCATGATAGCACTCGTGGTTGCACTATTATCCTGGGTGGTCACTCCATGTTCCAATTAATATGAAATAATCTTGTTTAACCATCGGGTTAACACCATAATACCAATTTCATTTCCGGAACATTAATATCAATAATGAGTGACATCATAATTATCAAGTTGAGCGGTAGCACAAATTTGCAAAGCATAGTATTTTCCCATGGTAATCAAGGAATACAGTTAGTAAATCTAGGGAATACTTAATTAGGCAAATCCCATCAAATTATGCAATATATCCAAAAAGTAATCATTATTATATACATTAATTTGGTACAAATAGAATATGCAGAGGGAGAATCCACTTGCCTTGCTCGAAAGTTTCCTGTAGGTCGTCCTCGAACGTGTTTGGCTCGTCTACCTCGCAGTCCACTTCTAGCATCGATTTACGTATCGTACATACAAAAGAATACATACGCCAGTACATGGGTAATCATTCACCATTACATTCACATTCATACATCACACTCATAATTACGTCTTAACGTGTAAATACTTATTAATTCATTATGACTATTACTGCGAGTCATTATTGATAAAATTATGAATAGGTGGCTATACTACTAGTTTTATCTAGTATAATATGTATTAACATTCTTTATGAAAATAAATGCTAATTATTTTCTTAATACTAATAATAGACTAATAAATTTTATTCCTTTTATTTCTAAACAGAACTTATGCATATAGCTAAAATGGTTTATTCGTGATTCTTCTAACATTAATATTCTAATAATCAATATAAATCACTAATTGGACTTTTAATAACATAATCATGGTTATTTTGACATGAACAAGTATTTTACTAATTCCAAGAAATTAAGTGCTATACTTATGAACACATTTATTTTGGGCTAGTAAAAATCTATTTTCATTACGACTAGTGATACTCTTTTAGTTTTCTCCTTTCTTTCTAAAAGAAAGTACCATTAATAATAATCGGAGATCAAAACATCTAATAACGTATAATATTTGTATTGCTAAGAATTCTATACCACTTACTAATTCTATGATAATAAAAGCTTCTATTATCTATCAAATGAACTTATGATTATAACCTTCCAAATTCATTTTGAACAAAATTAACTATGAAATTACTTATCTAGTGTTCTTACTACTAACATGCGTCTATCAATTTTGTCATACTTTATCTCAAATCCCAAATTCTAAATAAATCGCAAACCAATATTGTTGGGGGCCTTCGGCTTCCGAAGGTCCTCAAAAACGTGATTCGACAATGTTTTCTAAGTATGCGAGCAGGTATCTTCGAAATCAGGTTGTGGGTATACAGAAGCATGGTCAAGACGAAGTTTGACTGAAATGAAAGACGATCATGACGAAGGATAAAACGATCACGAAGCTATGTGCAGAGGAGCTTCGGCATGACAGCAGAAAGGGGAAACCGACTTAAAGATGAAAAGCCGAATCAGCCCTCGAAGAATTACTATAGAGTTATTGATAAAAATAAAGGGCATTAATGTAATTTTATACGGGCTGCGCCTCGTGCCTATAAATAGATGAACAGTACTCCTATACTGTTCACGCTGACTTGGCATTGGTATCACGCTTGTACCCTTACTTTCCTTCAAGCCGAAGGTACATTTGTTATTGTTGTTTGTATAAGAGAAATAAATGAAAATGAATTAATGTTTAAAGTAATCATATTATTTTATGTACGAATCCTCCTTATTTTTTCATTATGATTATGAAGGTATGACCTTCATAACCTTCGTCCGAAATCCATTATATCCAAAGGGAAATAATGCTTCGAAGGACGAAGGGATCTGATATTTAACATTTTATGTTGCCTTGTTCTTAATTCATAGCATTTGAGAACAAGTCCCCAACATTGGCGCCCACCTCCGGTGAACTCACTTCCATTTTTTGAGCTCTGAACACCTTCGGCAAGCATCACCTTCGTCATGCCGCCGAAAAAAGCTTCAGCGACAAGGGCTGCTACTCTGCAGCCGTTGGATCCCAATCAGGACGTCCTTTCTCTTAGGGAGGCCCGAAGCCAGAAGAGGAAGGCTGTCAGCCCAACGCCTCCGGAAGATGACTTGGATCAGGAGATCCAAAACCTGGAGATCCTTCAGCAACAGGTACAACGAAAGGAGAAGATGGTTCGTTTAGCTGACCTTCAGACACAGATAGATGAAGCTTCCGAAGAGGTTCGTCATCTTGTTCAAGATGACCAGAACCGAAGGCCTCCGCGCAGAGAGCTCCATCAGGAAGGCTTCTACAATGAGGACGACTAGTATGAAGATTTCCATCATGGAAATTTTGCTTTCGATGATGCTTCTCCTCTATCAACAGAATTGCAGGCTACACCATGGCCCCAGTCTTACAAGCCACCCCAGCTTCCCATGTACGACGGTCATACAGACCCGAAGCAATTCTTGATGAGCTATGAAGCAACCATATCTTCGTATGGTGGCAACACTGCAGTCATGGCAAAGACTTTTGTCATGGCCGTCAAGAGTGTCGCTCAGACCTGGTACTCCTCTCTCCGGCCAGGGACAATCACCTCTTGGCAGAAGCTGAAGGATATGTTGATAACCAGCTTCCAAGGGTTTCAGACGAAGCCAGTTACTATTCAAGCTTTATTCCAGTGTACCCAGGACCACGAAGAATACCTCCAGGCATATGTCCGAAGGTTTCTCCGTCTGAGGGCACAAGCGCCAACAGTGCCAATGAAATTGTCATTGAGGCCATGATTAAGGGGCTTCGGCCAGGACCTTCAGCGTAATACTTTGCCAGGAAGCCACCACAAACTTTGGAGAAGCTGCTCCAGAAGATGGACGAGTACATCCGGGCCGATAATGACTTCCGCCAAAGGAGGGAGGAGGCATTTAGGTTCTCTGAAAGGACTAGGGGCTTCGGAGGAAGATTTCATACGAGGCATGTTAGGTCAATCCATAACTCCACTCAAAATGATGATAGAGGGAGCCAACAGCAAAGGCCACAATACTCTTCGCAAGCTTCGGGACAACAGCAAAGCTCTGTTCGGCCGCCAGCGCCAAGGGGCAGAGGCACCAGGGGCTTCGGGGGAAGATTTGGGGATCAGCCAAGAAGAATTTACTGTCTATTTTGTGGTGAAGACGAGGGCCATACCACCAGGATGTGCCACGTCATCATCTAGAAGCAAAAGGAGATAGCAGAAGCTGCAGCACAACAGAGTCAGCCGAAGCAGGTCATGCACACTG
The DNA here is from genome assembly GCA_029449295.1 of Zea luxurians. NCBI lineage: Eukaryota > Viridiplantae > Streptophyta > Magnoliopsida > Poales > Poaceae > Zea > Zea luxurians. Next base: position 321,806 of record JAOPSE010000586.1, read on the forward strand.
CTTCGTACCATTCGCCTTACATCCCAGAATATGTAGGCAATCACTCTGCAGCTTCTGTTGCTTCGGCAAGTCAACCCCAAGCACCTTGGCAACAACCTCCACCGCCACCACCAACGCAGCGAGGACAGCAGCCAGAAGGGAGTCAACACACTCACCTTCAGAGGGACTTCAGAGAGGAGTCCGAAGCTCGCACAGTCAATAGCACTGTGCCAGAGTCGAAGCACATTTATTGACAAATATCCTACCTCGACAGCAGTTTTTTCGCATTTTTACATTCAGTATTACTTTTTTGTTAACAAGGAACAATTATGGGAAGTCTAAGTGTCGTTTATCGTTTTTCAATTTCTTGTAACAGTTTCATCTTTTATCATAATAAAAATATGTCTTCTCCATAGGATTGAGTTCCCGAAGCATACGAATTTATGGTGGCATGAAGGACCTTTGTATTATCAAAAATTTGTTCTAAGAGACACACTGCAATTTATTCGAAGCAGTAAAAAGTCGTTCCTAAGGGAGCGCAGTGTAAGTTTTCTGAGCCTACAGCGAAAAGTCAGCGCTGATTCCGTCGAAAGTAAAAGGCGAAGAAGCTCCTAAGGGAGGCTTACAGCGAAAAATAAACGCTGATTCCGTTGAAAGTAAAAGGCGAAGAAGCTCCTAAGGGAGGCTTACAGCGAAAAGTCAGCGCTGATATAAAAAGAGTGTGTGCTCTATTGCAGGGATATGTATCTTCGGCACAAATATCATTTTGCATAACATAACATCATCACATCATTTTGCATAACATAAGCATCATACAGCATATTGCATGTGGAACAAGAAGGGGATACAGTATTGATCTTCGGAGAATGTTTTGAAAAAGAGAAAAAATGTGCTAAGGCACAGGATAAATTGAGAAGTGCAGCTTCATTAGAGAGACAACATAAAACTTTTTTATAGCTTCGGAGAATATTTTCATGAAGCTTGGATATTCCTCATCAGAGAAGTATGGAAATTCTTGTGATATATAAAAGATTTTCTTCACGAAGCATGAAAAGAAGGGAAGGTGTTTTTTCGCCGAAGGCTCAAAAAATGGTATGTATGCAAGATTTCATGCATCGTAAAGAATTGAACTACAATAAATTATATATTACATTCAAAGTTACAATATATTATACATGTTACATTCCAAATATTTTTACAATAGTATCTAATCTTCCCTAAGAACTACTTCTGCAGCTTCGTTCAATAGCTGATCAACAACCTTGTCCATGATGGCTTCGGCCATTTTTCTAATTTCATCGTCTTCCTTCGGGTGGGGGCCCGGAAGTGCCTCAGCAGGTTCTGAGGGAGGAGAAGATACGGCTATATCACTATTACAAACCGCAAACAAAGTCCGGAATCAAAATTACAACAGAATAAAAAACCAATAGTTAATACCTATTTGCCCTTCGGGCTCTGCGCCTTTCTCAGCAGCCTCTGCTATTTTCCTAGCATCATGGATGTCTTTTTTGCTCCTTTGAATGATCTCTTGAGCCATTTCTTGGCCGCCATTGTCCCAAATGTCGGTGAAAAATTTTCCACCAACCAGGCTTGATTCGGCCGAGGGGTCCTTTATGTCTTCGGGGGACAAGGCGGTTTCGGTTTGTGCTAAAGATTTCACATGATTACATCCTTTTCTTTCTAGCACAGTAGCAATCCCCCTGGCGCCTGAAAAAGCACATATATCTCCACGGCTATTCAAGATTTCTTCGAAGGCCTCAGCTTCGTGACTGATCCATTCAATCGGGCCTTCCGGATTCCCCCTTGTGAAATTCTCTTCGCTAGAGAATGCGCCAACGCTGGCGAAGCTTGATTTTATCTTCTTAACACACTCTATGGATTTATCATAGTATCTTTTCTTGGAAGCACGAAGCTCTTCAACATTTATTTCCAAATGATTGGCCCATTGATCACTAAGTTCTCGTTTTGTTTCTTCTAGTATGCGTTCTTCTTTAGCCCTGGCCAGTTGTTTCTGAAGATCCTAAATTTCGCATTTTTGGGCTTCAGCTTGAGCCTTAGAGGTAGCTTCGTCTTCCTTTATTTTATCCACTAGTGTAAGTAGAATTTTATCTTTTTCCAGAGCTTCGTTCCTCAGCTTGATAACCTCTGCTCGTAGGTTGTTGAAAGCAATATTATAACTTTCGTCTTCAGCATTCTTTTGCGCTCTCAAAGCGTTGCTTAGTATTAAACCCTATATGAAAAAAGAATTACTATAAGAATAAAAGAATGATTCAGAAATTGTAAATTTCTAAATATAAAATTCTCGCACCTTCAGACTATTATATGCAAGGCTATCCGCAAGATCCTCCTTCGTCATAGCGCATAGTCCAGCTTCAAGCTTCGGAAACCCCATACTCCTAGCCATCTCCCGGCAGACAGATAATTCTTTGTTGTCAGGGAGGCAGTATAGGAAGTCATCTTCGTCCGTCCCATTGAACACTAGTGCCCCCTTCGGATATTTTAATTCTCTGGCATAGTGATTAGCTTCAAAAATCTCTTCTTCAGATAGTTTCTTCCCCGAAGCATGTCGCACAATGTAATCGCGTATGTTGGAAGGTGCTTCGGGGGCAGCAGTGTTAATTTCTTCAACCGAAATTGGCTCTGACATTTTTATTTTTTCGGCTTCCAATGCTGCCTTTGTAACCTTTGTTTCTTCGGTTTCCAAAGGTTGTTCCTTGGTGGGCTCTGAAAGCCCAGCTTCAACTTCAAGTTGTTGCTTCGAAGTTTCAGCAACAAAGGCTTCAGTAGACACTTCAGAAGTTTTAATGGTTTTCTTTGGAGTTATGCTTGAAGATTTAATTGTCTCCAAAACATCTAACACATTAACCATCCTTTTCCTTTTCGGGGTCACTGTTGGACCCTTCTGGCTTTTTCCTGATTCAATTTTTACTAAAGGACTTAAAACTTCTAATGTTTTTGCTTCTTCAGTCTTTGCTTCTTCTATCTTTTCTGTTGCTGCCACTTCGGCCAACTGTTCGATTTCTGGCAGCAGCATTGATTTTTTAGCTTCGGTGGCCGAAGAGGTCTCACCGGCGTACTCAGGCACTATGGCCAGTTCAATATAACGTGGCCGGTGTGTGAGAACCTTTACCCTTTTCCTCTTCGACGCCGGCTCACTAGGAACGGCTGAAGTAGTCTCCTTCGCAGAGGAAGTATTTTTTCTTTTTTGACCCCGCACTGGATAATGGTAGTCGGGGTAGACGAACCCAATTGTGTCAAACACTCGGTTCAGCCTCTTCTTCTTTCGGCCTCCGAAGGCTGCTGACAATGCAGTATCTTCGGCCTTTGAATATACCTTAAGCAGTTCATCGCTTACAGTTTCAATGCTTTTTAGCCAGTCATCATCTGGCTCAACGAATTTATCTCCAAACTTAAATGTGTATTTCAGCCTGACTAGTCCACCTTCGTCAGTCTCTTTAATGGTCTCCTGCGGCATTTCCCATTTTTCCACAAGTGTCCATACTCTGAAGGCAATGTGCTCTTAGACCAAATCCCTCGTCCCAATAAAAGAGCAAACAACTCCGAAGGCTCTCTGGCATTCTTCGGCTGTTTCATTCATTTCCATCTTCGGCCTTCGCGGGCCGAAGCGTTGCCAGATGGGACGCATAATGATCTTCTTTATATCTTCTCGTGATTTCAAGTCATTCTTCACGTAAAACCATTCCATCATCCAGTCGCCAGGCCACCTCTTTCAAAAGGTCGGCATGGGGCAGCTTGACCCAGACCGGGAGCCGAAGTTGTAGCAGCCAAAATTGTTGTGATATTGTTCCTTACCCCAGGGTTTTGTTTCGTACAACAATTCATGTATGTTGCAGAAGCTTTTCGCATCAGGTTCCAAGCCTTGGCTTCTCACGGCCCACACGAAGATATTCATCCTTATGATTGCTTCGGGGGTAAGTTGGTGAAGGTAGATTTCAAATATCTTCAGCACCTCTACAACAAAGCTGCTTAAGGGAAATCGTAGTCCAGCTTTCAAGAAGCTTCGGAATACCACGACTTCATTTTCCTCAGGAGTTGGACAAGTCTTCTCTCCTTCATCAGCTCTCACAACGTTGCCCCTCATGTTGACAAGATGATTTTCTTTAATACTTGATTTGCCAAAAACCGCATGGCTTGGTCGCCATGGTCGATCTTCGGAGTCTTCACCACCACTATCCACATCATAGCTGTCAGTGTCACCAGTATCTTCAGATAAACCCTACAAAATTTCTTTAGTAATCTTCTCTGTATTAGTCTTCGACATAGATTGAAGAAAACCCAGATGCATCTCTTCAGAAAGACTTAGCTTCGAATCACCAATAACTTTTTTATCTTCAGACATCCTTGCAAACGCTGAGAAAGTGCTCTCGATGCCGAAGCTTTAAAATCTAAAAGGCCAAGCAAATGTTGTTGCGTGCAGGCTAAAAGTTGGGTGAGTAAAAACAGTTGGCAAGAGAGCGTGCCAAATAACTCGGGATGAGCTCTTATTTATACGCCCAGAGCGTTGAAAACTGGAGGGTCCCGCTTGTCAAAGGCTGTTGCTATTCTAGCAAAGAGAAGGTGTTTTTTCGGACCTTCGGCTTAAGGTCTTCGTCCATATCGCAATATGAATTTATCATTATAGCAAATTAATATTGCGAGGGGCTACTGTTGGGGGCCTTCGGCTTTCGAAGGTCCTCAAAAACGTGATTTGACAATGTTTTCTAAGTATGCGAGCAGGTATCTTCGGAATCAGGTTGTGGGTATACAGAAGCATGGTCAAGACGAAGTTTGACTGAAATGAAAGACGATCATGACGAAGGATAAAACGATCACAAAGCTATGTGCAGAGGAGCTTCGGCATGACAGCAGAAAGGGGAAACCGACTTAAAGATGAAAAGCCGAATCAGCCCTCGAAGAATTACTATAGAGTTATTGATAAAAATAAAGGGCATTAATGTAATTTTATATGGGCTGCGCCCCGTGCCTATAAATAGATGAACAGTACTCTTGTACTGTTCACGCTGACTTGGCATTGGTATCACGCTTGTACCCTTACTTTCCTTCAAGCCGAAGGTACATTTGTTATTGTTGTTTATATAAGCGAAATAAATGAAAATGAATTAATGTTTAAAGTAATCATATTATTTTATGTACGAATCCTCCTTATTTTTTCATTATGATTATGAAGGTATGACCTTCATAACCTTCGTCCGAAATCCATTATATCCAAAGGGAAATAATGCTTCGAAGGACGAAGGGATCTGATATTTAACATTTTATGTTGCCTTGTTCTTAATTCATAGCATTTGAGAACAAGTCCCCAACAAATATCATGTCTAATAATAATAATAATTCAATAATGCATCGTATATATATATATACCAAAAATCAATAGTGCACATATGCATGAATTCTGAATCACAACATTCTCATATTACCACATAATAATTACAAAAATTCATAAACTAATTCAAAACATGCTTTGGAAAATAAATCAACATTTTGGGGTTGTCTTCAACCTTGGTTTCTCGCTTGTGCAGGGAGAAGCTCTGAAAGTCGCCTAGAGGGGGGTGAATAGGGCGAATCTGAAATTTACAAACTTTAAGCACAACTACAAGCCGGGGTTAGCGTTAGAAATATAAACGAGTCCGAAAGAGAGGGCGAAAACAAATCACAAGCAAATAAGGCGGATGACACGGTGATTTGTTTTACTGAGGTTTGGTTCTTGCAAACCTACTCCCCGTTGAGGTGGTCACAAAGACTGGATCTCTTTCAACCCTTTCTCTCTCTCAAACGGTCTCCTAGACCGAGTGAGCTTCTCTTCTTAATCAATTGGGACACTAAGTCCCCACAAGGACCACCACACAATTGGTGTCTCTTGCCTTGGTTATAATTGAGTTGGAATCAAGAAAGAAGGAAGAAGAAAAGCAATCCAAGCGCAAGAGCTCAAATGAACACAAGTAACTCTCTCTCACTAGTCACTATTTGATTGGAATGATCTTTGGACTTGGGAGAGGATTTGATGTCTTGTTTGTGTCTTGTATTGAATGCTATAGCTCTTGTATGAGGTATGAAGGCTGAAAACTTGGATGTCATGAATGGTGGGTGGTTGGGGGTATTTATAGCCCCAACCACCAAAGGAGCCGTTGGTGGAGGCTGCTGTCGCATGGCGCACCGAGCAGTCCGGTGCGCCAGCCACGTCACCCGGCCGTTGGATTCTGACCGTTGGAGTTTCTGACAGCTGGGCCACCGGACAGTCCCTGTTCACTGTCCGGTGTGCCTTCTGGCGCTGCTCTGACTTCTGCGCACTATAGCGCATTAACTGCTCGTTGCAGACGACCGTTGGCGCTGTGTAGCCGTTACTCCGCTGGCGCACCGGATAGTCTGGTGCTACACCGAACAGTCCGGTGAATTATAGTGGAGCGGCTCCCAGAATTCCCGAAGGTGGCAAGTTTGGAGTCGGGTTTCCTGGTGCACCGGACACTGTCCGGTGGCACACCGGACAGTCCGGTGCGCCAGACCAGGGCACACTTCGGTTATCTTTTGGTCTTTTTACTTGAACCCTTTCTTGGTCTTTTTATTGGTTTATTGTGAACCTTTGGCACCTGTAGAACTCATAATCTAGAGCAAACTAGTTAGTCCAATTAATTTGTGTTGGGCAATTCAACCACCAAAATTCATATAGGAAAAGGTGTAAGCCTATTTCCCTTTCAAGCTCGACGGGGGTGTTCGGTCGGGCAAGGAAGGGAAAGAGAAGGGCTCGGCGTTGGGCGGTGCTCCTGGCGCGGTGGTTTGACGGAGTCCGGTGAGCAGGGAGGTGAACGGGCGCGGGTGGTCGGGCTCGGGCGTCGAAGCGGTGCGCGGCTGCGCGCGTCCTGGCGGCGGCGCGGCCTTGGCGCGCCTGCGCGGTCGAGCGCGAGGAGGCGCGGGGCACCGCGGGTGGGACCCACGCGACAGAGAGAGGGGGAGAAAATCCCTCCCCTGGCGGCGGCGGCGGCTGGATGGGGGGCGCGGCCGGCTGCTGGTTAATGGGCCCCTAGTGGGGCGGTTAGGGTTAGGGTTTAGGAAATTCTTTTTTTTATTATTATTTCAAAATGTAAATAAATATATTTTAAAAATTCTAAAAATTCATAATAATTATACCAAAATTATTTATAACCAAACTATTTATTTTTGGACCAATAATTATTATATTATTTAATTGGATTTTCATTAAGAAGGAATTGTCTACTAATCATCCAAAATCAAACATAAATAAAACCAAAAATTATTCTACATGAAAAATAAAAATCAAACATTAGAAAGAAAATTTATTACCCTAATTATCATTAATAATCTTAATGTATTATTTTAGTTGATGGTTTTTATTGTGTTACGGTACTCCTACACTAAGTCACGGGTGCCAATATGCTCAGCGACAACCCTAAAAGTAACTTCGACCACTTATGACAGAGAGCCTACGATCATGTTGCAGAGTGGCCTTGTAAGGCCAAAGTTCAATCTCATCGGGCATATCACGATGTTCATAAACTTTTCTTTGCCCTTGCTATCAGCCTTCATGTAGAACCATTCACTAGTCCAACCAGCCATCCACTTTGTACGGTATCCTAATACAGGAGCCTTAGTATCTTTTCTGCATGCAAAGTTATAACATCTGAAGTCCTTGTGAAGGCCATCGGGTCTTGCTTTTGTCTGGTAATGTAGCTCGGGAACTCTGCAGAAACCTTTGGCATTTGCGCTCATGCCTTGGCATCAAAGGGCCCATATGTAAACACTAAGTCTGACAATTGCATTCTGTGTTAACTGATGGAGATATATTTCAAACTTCTTCGACACCTTAGCAATCATCTCATACATTGGGAAACAAATCCCAACACGGAAGAAGCTTCAAAATACAATAACCTCATCATCCTTCAATTCCAGAATGATTTTGTCACCAGTGAATCTAATCAAATTATCATCCTTCTTACCAATATGCCCTAGCCTCTTCATCACATCCAAATCTTTAGCCTTCACATTAGACTTTCCAAACTCAATATGGCTAGGTTTACTTGGATAAAGAATATTGGGATCCTCTTCATCATAGTCACCTTTGGCTTTCGAATTAATTTTCTCGGACATAGACGCCTCTTCCCCATCCTTCACCTCGACAATGCTTGACTCTCTCATCACTTCTAAAATTAGAGTTGTCTCAGTCGTGGCTGCAACCTCGCTCTCGTTGATCAATTTAGCGATCGTGCGAAGTCTAGCCATTTCAAGACAAGCCAAATCTTTGTAGTATTCTTGTAAGTATGAAAAAGACCTTCAGAGATAGTAGAAATTTTGGCAGCAAGACGCCGCAAAAGCAATAAATGATGTAAAAACCAGTGACTAGCTAGTCTATTTATATAGTTTGCCATGCGGTGAAGACGAGCGGTCGTGTTACCCAGACCGTCCGATCGATGGTCCGATGGTGCTCAGGTTTTCTGCCCATTTTTTATAACAAACTCAAGGAATGTGTTTTAGGACCTTCGGCATAAACAACCTTTGCATGTTTCGCGAATCGATCTTGTTATGAAAAAATGATCTAGTGCCGCGAAGGGCTACTGTTGTGGGTCTTCTTCTTTCGAAGGTCCTCAAAAACACTCACCCAGTAATTGTTCCTTTTGTTTTATTGTATGTGCGCTGTAGGGTTAGTGACGAAGGTAGATTTCAAACAGAACATGCGGGTGATCAAAGAAGCAAGCTTCAGACAACCACCGCGTACATGCTTTGGACGAAGCATAATATGAACAACCTTCGAGGTCCAAAGAGCTAATCCGAGAGAGGAACAAATTTACCCCTTGCATGTACAATAGTTTAAATGAATAGGGATTAAGGATATTGTTGGGGACTTGTTCTCAAATGCTATGAGTCAAGAACAAGGCAACACAAGATGTTAAATGTTAATGCCCTTCATCCTTCGAAGCATTATTTCCCTTAGGATATAATGATCTTCAGACGAAGGTCATGAAGGTCATACCTTCATCAATGCAGTATATGTTAGAATAGAAGAAGAAACATATGGCATATAGAAAACAACACAAACAATCGTATCATATTATTCATTCTTAAGTATATAATCATGGAAAGGTAAGAACAATACTGAATTACAAAAGTACCTTTGACTTGGTAAAAGGCAAGTGAGTACAAGTATGACACAAAGTCAGTACAAGTCAGCGTGAACAGTACGGGGGTACTGTTCATCTATTTATAGGCACAGGACACAGCCTATGAGAAATTACAGTCATGCCCTTTACATTTACTATTAGTTTATAGAAAAATCTATGAGGACTGAATAGCCTTTTCCCTTTTAAGTCGGTTCCCTTTTCTGCGATTTAGCCGAAGCTCCCTTGCGCACAGCTTCGGAGCGACGGCAACCTTCGTCACGATCATGCTCCTCATCGTGTATGCTTTTATCATGAATCCGAAGATACCTGTCCATAAACCGTACTTCGAAGACATTGTTAAATTATGTTTTTGAGGACCTTCGGAGGACGAAGGCCCCTAACAGTAGCCCCTCGCAGTATTAATTTGTTTAAGATAACAAATTCAGACTGCGACATGGACGAAGGCCTTAAGCCGAAGGTTCGAAAAAACACCTTCCCTTTGCTAGAATAGCAACAGTCAATGATAGACGGGACCCTCCAATTTAGAGCGCGCCGAGCGTATAAATAAGAACTCACCCTGGCCACATTTGGTACGCTGTTTGTGCCACTTGCTTTGTTTGCTCAATTTTATAGCTCTTGCTCAGTAACGCTTGCTTAGTTTCTCAACCTTTCTAAGCTTCGGTTTGAAGGACACATTTTCGCCATTTCCGAAGAAAAGATGTCTGAAGACAAGAAAGTTGCTACTAAGACGAAGCTAACCGAAGAGGAGAAGCTCTTTGAGAAGAAGAAGGCTGTGAATCCTTATATAGCTGGGTTTTTAGAATCGATGGCAAAATCAAATATAGAGAAGATTACAAAAGAGATATTGGAGGGCCTATCTGAAGATACTGGTGATAGTGATAGTTATGATGATGAAAGTGGGGGTGAAGATTCTGAGGACCGGCCCTGGAGGCCAAGTCATTCGATTTTCGGAAAATCGACCATCAAACAAAATCACCTTGAGAGCATGAGAGGAAGATACTTTCGAGATATGTCCATTGTGAGAGCTAGCGGAGACAACAACGTCCCTGCCCCTGAGGAAAACGAGGTTGTAATTTACCGAAGCTTCTTCAAAGCTGGGCTTCGGTTTCTATTGAGCAGGTTTGTGGTCAAAGGGTTGAAAATTTATCAGATCTTCCTTCATCAGATAACCCCCGAAGCTATTATTAGAATGGGAATTTTTGTCTGGGCTGTGAGAAGCCAGGGAGTGGAGCCAAGCGTGAAATGTTTCTGCAGTATGCATGAACTTGCATATGAGACGAAGGCCATGGGCAAGGAACAATATCACAATACCTTTGGCTGTTATGGATTTACTGCCCACCCCAACGCAAGCTATACGGTGCCAACATACCGAAAAAGGTGGCCTGGAGCCTGGATGGAAGAATGGTTTTACGTGAAGAATGACTTGAAGGCAAGATAAGATATTAAAGAAGTTATTATGCGCCCCATTTGGTCCCGCTTCGGCCTTCGAAGGCCAAAGATTGAGATTGACGAAACCGCCGAAGCATGCCAAAAGGCTTTTGGTACTGTCTGCTTTTTTATTGGTACAAGAGATTTAATCCAGGAGCATATAGCCTTCAGAGTATGGCCACTTGTAGAGAACTGGGATATGCCGAAGGAGACTGTCACCAAGTCTGGCGAAGGTGAGCTAGTTCGACTGAAATTCACCTTCAAATACGGAGATAAATTTGATGAACCGAATGATGACTGGCTGAAATGTATTGAAGCTACAAGTGATGAACTGCTTGGGCCGTATTCCAAAGAGGAAGATAATGCCTTATCCACATCCTTTGGGGGCCAGGGAAAAAAGAGATTAAATAGAGTTTTTGATGTCATTGGTTTTGTTTACCTCGACTACTGCTACGCGCTGCGAGGACGGAGACAGAAGAGGAAGGCTGCTGCTTCGGCCAAAATTGCTGCTTCGGCCGCCCTCGATGAGCCTGCGCCGAAGAGCAAAAAACTGAAAGTCCTTACCCACCGGCCACGCTATATTGAACCGGCTGTGGTGCCTGAATTTGGCGGAGAGACTTCTTCAGTTGCTAAACCAAAGGAGCCCATTTCTCCTACACAGAAGGTTGAAGATTCGGCTGTAATGCCGAAGGTACCCTCAGCTGAGCTAGCTGAGTCGAAGACTGATAAGGCTGAAGAGCCAAAAATCGAAGGAACACAAATGTTAGAAGTTTTAAGCCCTTCGGCAGAAGTAACAGTGCCTAAGGCACAAAAAGGTCTTGCGGCAACTCCCAAAAGTAGAAGGATGGCAAATCTACTAGATGTGCTAGAATCAGTAAAGGCTTCAAGCTCTACTCCTTCAAGGAAAATTGCTGAGGCTTCAAAAATGCAAACCGAAGCTGAAACAAAGTCAGTCGAAATTGAAACTGCAGTAAGCCAAGCTAGTGCCGAAGCTGGATCTTCGGAAATTGAAGAGAAAGCATCAGAAGAAAAAGCCTTAGAGCAAACTTCGCCTGAAAAGGTTGCCACTCCTGCTCCTGAAGCTTTGGAAGAGAGTATTGATTACATCATCCGACATGCTTCGGGAAAGACGCTTTTTAAGGAAGAAAAACGAGAAGCTCAATATTATGCCCAAAAACTTAAATACCCAAAGGGGGCACTGGTGTTTAATGGCAGCGGAGAAGAAGATTTTTTGTACTGTCTCCCGGATAACAAAGAGATATCCGTCAGCCGGGAGATAGGAAGAAGCTTCGGATTTCTGAAGCTAGAAGACGGCCTCTCAGTACTATCAAAGGATGAATTAGCTGATAGTTTAGCATACAACACCATAAAGGTGTGAAAATTATTTTTTGTATTTAAAAACGAATTATTTCATTTGTTTATACTTAATACTATACTCCTCTTGCAGGGCTTGATCCTTAGCAATGCCCTCAGGGCACAGAAAAATATCGAAGATGAAGGGTGCACAATGGCTCTGAACAACCTTTGCTCAGAGGTGATCGAACTAAGGAACGAAGGCCTTGAAAAGGATAAAATATTAATTTCATTGGTAAACAAGATAAAAGAAGACGAAGCTAGTTCCAAAGTTCAAGCTGAGGCCCAAAAGAGTGAAATTGAAGACCTTCGGAAACAATTAGCTGAGGCCAAATTAAAATGCGCTGTTGCCGAAGCTGATCGAGATGCCAGCGAATACTGGAAAAATTATTTTGAAAAAACAGTTGCAGAGCTTCGCGCATCCAAAGAAAGGTGTTTTGAAAAATCTATGGAGTGTGTGAAAAAGATAAAGACTAGATTCGCCAACGTGGGCGCCTACTCAAACGAAGACAACTTCATACGGGGCGACCCTGAGGGCGTCATCGAGTGGATCAGTGGTGAAGCCGAAGCTTTTGAGGAGATTTTGAGTGACCGCGGGGACGTTTGTGCATTCTCTGGTTTGAGGGGGTTGGACCGTTTTGGAGAAGGCAGGTTGTAGTCATGTTAAAACCTTGGCCCAGGCCAAAGCTACCTTCTTTATTGACGACACGAAGGACCCCTCGGCCGAAGCGAGTTTAATAGGCGGAAATTTTTACACTGATATCTGGGAAAATGGAGGCCGAGTGATGGCTCATGAAATAATGAAGAGGAGCGAAAAAGATATTCATGACGCTCGAGAAGCAACGAAAGAAGCTGAGAAAGTTGCGGAACTCGAAAGACGGATAGGTATTACTTAATGGCTTTTAGCTTTGTTGTTTATTTTCGTGACTTCGAACTAATTGATGTCTTCTACCGCAGCTGAACTATCTCCTCCCCCAGAGCCATTCGACCCATTGGCCGACCTAGAAACAAAGAAAGCGATAGAAATTATTAATATGGCCGAAGCTATTGTCGACGAAGTTGTTACCAAGCTGCTTAACGAAGTTGCAGAGAAAGTTTTGAAGGAAGAATAGCAATTATTGTAAAAACATTTCTAGGATATTAATGTAACATTTGCTGAACTATGTGTGTAATATTTGGTGTTTATAAATTTGAATGCAATATGTGAATTGTTTGTAATTCAGTTCTTTGCGATGCATGAAACTTTATGTACGTACCGTTTTTGAGCCTTCGGCGAAAAAAACACCTTCCCTTCTTTTCATGCTTCGTAAAGAAGAGTTTTTATGCCTCGTAAGAATCATCCACACTTTGTAAAAACATCGATGCTTCATAAACAATACATCCCTTCTTCCACATTAGAACCGATGAAGCTATAATTCTCAACTTTGTGCCTTGGCATCTTTTCATTTTTTATAAAGCATTCTCCGCAGATCGGCTTCGTTTCCAATTGATGTCGTTGATGTGATATGATGTATGATGTGATGCTACGCGATATGATGCGATGATATGATGCAAAGAATGATGCTAATGCCGAAGACACATACCCACGCTGAAACACAATCTCTGCGTCCCCTTAGGAACCATCAAAATCTCTTTGTCGTTTATTTTTCGGCTTCACCACTAATTTTTTGGTGTGAGTTCTGCATCCCCTTAGGAACGTCTTTTGACCTTCTTCGCCTTCTATTTCGGCGGTATTCACGTTGACTTTTCGCGCTTCGCCTTATATTTCGGCGGTATTTGGCTCTGCATTCCCTTTGGAACGACTTTTGAGCAGAAAACTTACACTGTGCTCCCTTGGGAACGACTTTTTGTAGCTTCGACAAACTTACGTTGCGCTCCTTAGGAATGACTTTTTGTAGCTTCGGTAAAACTTGCAATGCGATTTTTAGCTCTGCATTCCCTTAGGAACGACTTTTGAGCTTCAGCAGTTTTTGAACTTTCGTGAATCTGTGGGAAAGATATATTTCACTATGAAAAGAATGAAGCTATTACAAGAAATTAAAAATGACAAGAAGACTAGATTTACATTGATTGTTTCTTATTAAAAAGAAAATGACAATGAATGTAAAAATGCTTCAGAGGTAGGATATCTCTCAATAGATGTGTTTTGATTCTGGCACAGTACTGTTGACTGTGCGAGCTTCGGATTCCTCCCTAAGATCTCGCTGCTGATGAGTCTGATGGCTCCCTTCTGGCTACTGACCTCGTGAATAGGCAGGTTGTAGTGGCGGCAGAGGTGGAAGCTGTGGCCAAGAAGCCTGTGGCTGACTAGCCGAAGCAACAGAAGCTACAGGATGATTACCCACATATTCTGGTATGTAGGGTGAGCGACACGAAGCAGTGTATAGGACCTGCTTCAGTTGACTTTGTCGGGCTTCGGCTTCTGCGATCTCCTTCTTCTTTTGGATGGTGATTTGGCATATTCTTGTAGTATGGCCCTTGTCTTTACCACAAAATAAGCAGTAGATCTTCCTGGGCTGGTCCCCATATCTTCCTTCGAAGCCCCTGGCGCCTCTGCCTCTTGGAGCTGGCGGCCTAAAAGAGCTTTGTTGCTGCCCCGAAGATTGTGAAGTATACTATGGCCTCTGCAGCTGACTTCCTCTGTCATCACTCTGAGTGCAATTGTGAATTGATCTGACATGACTCGGGTGGATTCTTCCTCCGAAGCCCCTGGACATCTCAGAGAACCTGTAAGCTTCCTCCCTTCTTTGGCAGAAGTCATTGTCAGCCCTGATGTACTCATCCATCTTTTGAAGTAGCTTCTCTAGAGTCTGTGGAGGCTTTCTAGCGAAGTACTGGGCAGTAGGTCCTGGACAAAGCCCCTTAATTATGGCCTCAATGACAATTTCATTGGGCACTGTAGGCGCTTGTGCTCTCAGACGCAAGAACCTTCGGACATATGCTTGGAAATACTCCTCATGGTCTTGCGTGCACTGAAACAGGGCCTGAGCTATGACTGGCTTCATCTGAAAGCCTTGGAAACTTATCACTAGCATATCCTTGAGTTTCTGCCATGAAGTAATAGTCCCTGGCCAAAGAGAAGAATACCATGTTTGAGCCACATTCCGAACTGCCATGACGAAGGATTTGGCCATGACGGCTGCATTGCCTCCATATGAAGATATAGTTGCTTCATAACTCATCAAAAACTGCTTCGGGTCTGAATGCCCATCATACATGGGGAGCTGAGGTGACTTGTATGATGGGGGCCATGGGATAGCCTGCAGTTCTGCTGCCAAGGGAGAAGCATCATCAAAGGTAAAGGTATCATGATTAAAATCATCATACCATCCATCCTCGTTGAATAAGCCTTCTTGATGAAGCTCCCTGTGTTGGGGCCTTCGATCTTGTTCGTCTTGAGCAAGATGGCGTACTTCTTCAGTGGCTTCGTCGATCTGCCTTTGAAGATCAGCCAGTCGGGCCATTTTCTCCTTCTTCCTTTGTACTTGCTGATGGATTATCTCCATGTTTCTGATTTCTTGATCCAAATCTTCTTCCAGGAGTGTTGGACTAGTAGCCATCCTCTTCTGGCTTTGGGCCTCTCGGAGAGAAAGGGTCTCCTGATTTGGGTCCAAGTGGTTGTAGTGCGGCAGCCCCTGGCGCTGAAGCTTTCTTCGGCGGCATGACGAAGGTCAGTGCTTGCCGAAGGTGGTCGAAAAAGGGTGCACCGGAGGTGGGCACCAATGTTGGGGACTTGTTCTCAAATGCTATGAGTCAAGAACAAGGCAACACAAGATGTTAAATGTTAATGCCCTTCATCCTTCGAAGCATTATTTCCCTTAAGATATAATGATATTCAGAAGAAGGTCATGAAGGTCATACCTTCATCAATGCAGTATATGTTAGAATAGAAGAAGAAACGTATGGCATATAGAAAACAACACAAACAATCATATCATATTATTCATTCTTAAGTATATAATCATGGAAAGGTAAGAACAATACTGAATTACAAAAGTACCTTTGACTTGGTAAAAGGCAAGTGAGTACAAGTATGACACAAAGTGAGTACAAGTCAGTGTAAACAATACAGGGGTACTGTTCATCTATTTATAGGCACAGGACACAGCCTATGAAAAATTACAGTCATGCCCTTTACATTTACTATTAGTTTATAGAAAAATCTATGAGGACTGAATAGCTTTTTCCCTTTTAAGTCGGTTCCCTTTTCTGCGATTTAGCCGAAGCTCCCTTGCGCACAGCTTCGGAACGACGGCAACCTTCGTCACGATCATGCTCCTCATCGTGTACGCTTTTATCATGAATCCGAAGATACCTGTCCATAAACTATACTTGGAAGACATTGTTAAATTATGTTTTTGAGGACCTTCGGAGGACGAAGGCCCCCAACAGATATAATTGTAAATTCACCTAGAACACATTCTGAGCTTATAAATAGAGGAACAGTGCCATGCACTAGGGACACTTTCTGGGAGGTGTGAAACTCATTTCTCTCTCTATACGAAATTATAATTTATGTACTCCATCATTGTAATTTTTACGAAGCTGAAGGAACCAAAGGTATGCTTGTAAACATATTTATCTGAAGAAATGGAATAAAATGTTAAGACATTTGAGATGAGTTGAATATGAAATTCTACTTTATGGATTCCATGGTTATTTCATTATGTTTCTCTCTGAAAACTTTCATTCCATGTTCTAACACTTTGAAGAAGTGTTAGATCAAGAGGACGAAGGTCTTTTACATCCAACTTGTGTTGCCTTGATTTTTGATACCTTCAGGGGAATTGAAATCAAGTACCAACACCCAGATTTCGGCCATTCAAGCAAAGACCAAGACTGTTTTGTCAATATTTATGTCCAAGGATTAAGGAAAAAATTAATAACCTCTTAGAAGTTGGATTTATTAGGCCTTGCAAGTATGTTGACAAGGTCTCGAATATTGTACCAGTGGGAAACAAGGACTATGGCAAACTCATGGTATGTATTGACTTCCGAAAATTAAATAGAGCAACTTCTAAAGATGAATACCCTATGCATATAGCTAACATCTTAATTAATAACGCATCTGGTAATAGAGTCATTAGCTTTCTTGATGGTAATGTTTAATATTATCAAGTCTTTATGGCCAAAGAAGATGTGTCCAAAATGGCCTTTGTGTGTCCAGGCTTTATTGATTTATTTGAGTGGGCTGTCATAACTTTTGGGCTAAAGAATGTGGGCGCAACTTATCAAAGGACTATGAATTTGATTTTTTGTGATCTTTTAGGAAACATCGTGGAGGTCAACATTGATGATACAATAGTCAAATCGGTTGAGTTTGATTCTCATTTAGCCAATTTACTGTGGCCCTTTGAGAAGATACGCCGGTATGGAATAAAGGTGAATCCGTACAAATTTGCTTTTGGGATGTCGACTGGAAATTTATTAGGGTTAATAATTTGTCGGGGACCATAATTAGGGGTACCCTCAAGACGCCTAATTCTCAGCTGGTAACCCCCATCAGCATAAAGCTGCAGAGGCCTGATGGGTTTGATTAAGTCAGGGATCAGTCCATACGAGCGACTCGATCGCGCCTCGCCCGAGCCTAGCCTCGGGCAAGGGCAGCCGACCCTGAGGTGTTTCCGTCTCGCCCGAGGCCCCCTTTTTTACGGCAGACGCATCTCCGGCTCGCCCGAGGTCTTGCCTTCGTTAAGAAGCAACCCTGACTAAATCACCGCGCCGACCGACCAAGTCACTGGGGCATTTAACACAAAGAATGAGACCGACGGGCGGCCAGGCTTTGCCAAAGGCGCCATAGGAAGCTCCGCCCGACCCAGGGCTCGGACTCGGGCTAAGGCCCCGGAAGACGGCGAACTCCGCTCCGCCCGACCCAGGGCTCGGACTCGGGCTAAGGCCCCGGAAGACGGCGAACTCCGCTCCGCCCGACCCAGGGCTCGGACTCGGGCTAAGGCCCCGGAAGACGGCGAACTCCGCTCCGCCCGACCCAGGGCTCGGACTCGGGCTAAGGCCCCGGAAGACGGCGAACTCCGCTCTGCCCGACCCAGGGCTCGGACTCGGGCTAAGGACCTGGAAGACGGCGAACTCCGCTCCGCCCGACCCAGGGCTCGGACTCGGGCTAAGGCCCCGGAAGACGGTGAACTCCGCTCCGCCCGACCCAGGGCTCGGACTCGGGCTAAGGCCCCGGAAGACGACGAACTCCGCTTCGCCCGACCCAGGGCTCGGACTCCGCCCTGGCCTCTGCCGAACGACCTCCGCCTCGCCCGACCCAGGAGCTCGGGCTCGGCCTCGGTCATGCAGGACAGACTCGACCTCGGCTTCGGAGGAGCCTCCACGTCGGCCGACCTAGGGCACAAGTCCGCCACATCAACAGGAAGCGCCATCATCACCCTACCCTGAGCCGACTCGGGCCGCAGAGAACAGGACCGACGTCCCATCTGGCTAGCTCCGCCAGATAGGCAATGATGGCGCCCCGCTGGACCCATGACGACGGCGGCTCTCAGCTCCCTTACGGAAGCAGGGGGACGTCAGCAAGGGCCCAACCACTCCGACAGCTGTCCCCACGTCAGGCTCCATTGCTTCTCCGACGGCCACGACGCCACACCA
Source organism: Zea luxurians (assembly GCA_029449295.1). Taxonomy (NCBI): domain Eukaryota; kingdom Viridiplantae; phylum Streptophyta; class Magnoliopsida; order Poales; family Poaceae; genus Zea; species Zea luxurians. The sequence continues at coordinate 340,321 of JAOPSE010000586.1, forward strand.
GCTGGGTGCCAAGATCTCTCCGGCTGCCACCTTGGCATGTACTTAGGGCACTAGCTCTCCCCCGCTAGACACGTAGCACCTTGCTACACCCCCATTTGTACACCTGGATCCTCTCCTTACGCCTATAAAAGGAAGGACCAGGGCCTTCTTAGAGAAGGTTGGCCCCGCGGGAACGAGGGCAGGGGCAGGCGCTCTCTTGGGGCCGCTCGCTCCCCTCACCCACGTGGACGCTTCTAACCCCCTACTGCAAGCGCACCCGACCTGGGCGCGGGACGAACACGAAGGCCGCGGGATCTCCGCCTCCCTCACGACCCGGCTCCGGCCACCTCGCTCTTCCCCCCTTCGCGCTCGCCCACGCGCTCGACCCATCTGGGCTGGGGCACGCGGCACACTCACTCGTCGGCTTACGGACCCCCCCGGTCTCGAAACGCCGACAGTTGGCACGCCAGGTAGGGGCCTGCTGCGTGTTGACGAGCAGTTTCCCGTCAAGCTCCAGATGGGCAGTCTCCAACGACCTCTCCAACCTGGGACGGTACTCCGTTTCGGGAACCTCGAGTTCATGTCTCTCGACAGCGGCTACAACATGGTACTCCTTCCACCGCCGCGCGGCAGCGACAATGGCGGTCGACAGCCCGCCCGCCGGCGGCGGAATCGACGACGTCTTTCCCGCGTGGGGGAAGAACAACATTCGAGCTCGCCCCAACCTCTCCCTCGCCATCGGAGGAGGAGGCGGGGCAACCAGGGCCGAGCGGGAGGCTACGCTCCGACGGCTGTCGAGCAAATCGACATCCCCAGTGCCCCAACGGAGGACACGCCGGGCGTCACCCTCTCGTTTGAGGCGAAGGCGAGCGCCGTCCCCCCGCAACACGCCGACTCCGAGCAAGTGGACGACGCCAGCACGCTCACGGAGGGCCTGCAGAATGTCGCCCTCGTACCCAAGACGACGGCGCGATCAGCCCCCGATGTGACTTCGTCGCTCCTCGTCGACCAAAAGGTACCGGCCGATTCCCATCCTTTGTCATTTCGACTCGACCTCAACCCGCCTAGCGACCTCGCTCTGGCGGGCATTCACGTTGAGGCAAGTGCAACCCCTCTGGGGTTTCGTGTGCGGTCGCCTTGGGACCGATTGACGGGCGTCTCGACCTACGGGCCCTCTGGGTCCGAGGAAGATGACGACCCCAGCATCTGCTGGGATTTCTCTGGATCTGGCAACCCCAGTGCCATGCGGGACTTCATGACCGCATGCAACTACTGCCTCTCCGATTGTTCCGACGGCAGCCGCAGCCTTGACGACAAGGACTGCGGCCCGAGCCGCGAATGTTTCCACGTCGAGCTAGGGGATCCCTCCGGAGGCAGCTGTCTCGGCATGCCGGAGGATGGTGATCTCCCTAGGCCGGCGCCTCGCGCCGACATCCCGCGGGAGCTAGCTGTGGTCCCCGTTCCGGCGGGGGGTCACGACCCACAGCTCGAGCAAGTCCGCGGGGCGCAGGCCGGGCTCGATGAGGGAGCAGGAGCGCTCGAGGCAATCCGCCGGGACGTCGGGCAGGTATGGGCGGGCCAGCCCCCGGCCGGAGAAATACGTCACCTGCCCCAGGGTCTCCAGCACCGCATCGCCAACGATGCCAGGGGCAGACCGCCACCCGCATCCGGCAGAACCGGTCAGGACCTGGCAGCCGCAGCGATGCTCCTCCGCGCGATGCCGGAGTCATCAACCACCGAGGGTCGGCGAATCCAGGGAGAGCTCAAGCATCTCCTGGAAGGCGCTGCGGCCCGGCGGGCCGAGAGCTCTGCCTCCCGAGGGCAGGGGTACCCCTCGGAACCTCGTGCCGCGACTTCCCGACTCATGCGGGAAGCCTCGGTCTACACCGGGCGCACGCGCAACACTGCGCCTGCGGCCCCGGCTCACCTCGGCGACGAGCACCCTCATCGCGACCGTCGGGCCCGCCTCGACGAAAGGGTGCGCCGAGGCTATCACCCCAGGCGTGGAGGACGCTACGATAGCGGGGAAGATCGGAGTCCCTAGCCCGAACCACCCGGTCCGCAGGTCTTCAGCCGGGCCATTCGGCGGGCGCCGTTTCCGACCCCCGACTACTATCACAAAGTACTCGGGGGAAACAAGACCGGAATTGTGGCTCGCGGACTACCGCCTGGCCTGTCAACTGGGTGGAACGGACGACGACAACCTCATCATCCGCAACCTCCCCCTGTTCCTCTCCGACACTGCTCGCGCTTGGTTGGAGCACCTGCCTCCGGGGCAGATTTTCGACTGGGAGGATTTGGTCCAAGCTTTCGCCGGCAACTTCCAGGGCACGTACGTGCGCCCCGGGAATTCCTGGGACCTTCGAAGCTGCCGGCAACAGCCGGGAGAGTCTCTTCGGGACTACATCCGGCGATTCTCGAAGCAGCGCACCGAGCTGCCCAACATCACCGACTCCGATGTCATCGGTGCGTTCCTTGCCGGCACCACCTGCCGTGACCTGGTGAGCAAGTTGGGTCGCAAGACCCCCACCAGGGCGAGCGAGCTGATGGACATCGCCACCAAGTTCGCCTCTGGTCAGGAGGCGGTCGAGGCCATCTTTCGAAAGGACAAGCAGCCCCAGGGCCGCCCGTCGGAAGATGCTCCCGAGGCGTCTACTCCGCTCGGCGCCAAGAAGAAAGGCAGGAGGAAGTCGCAAGCGAAACGCGACGCCGCCAGCACGGATCTTGTCGCCGCCGCCGAATACAAGAACCCTCGGAAGCCCCCCGGAGGCACCAACCCCTTCGACAAGGCACTCAAGGAGACGTGCCCTTACCATCAGGGGCCCGTCAAGCACACCCTCGAGGAGTGCGTCATGCTTCGGCGCCACTTCCACCGGGCCGGGCCACCCGCAGAGGGTGGCAGGGCCCGCGACGACGACAAAAAGGAAGATCGCCAAGCAGGAGAGTTCCCCGAGGTCCGCGACTGCTTCATGATTTGCGGAGGGCATGTGGCGAATGCCTCGGCTCGGCATCGCAAGCGAGAGCGTCGGGAGGTCTGCTCGGTGAAGGTGGCGGCGCCAGTCTACCTAGACTGGTCCGACAAGCCCATCACCTTCGACCAAGATGACCACCCCGACCACGTGCCGAGCCCGGGGAAGTACCCGCTCGTCGTCGATCCCATCATCGGCGACGTCAGGCTCACCAAGGTCCTGATGGATGGGGGCAGCTGCCTCAATATCATCTACACCGAGACCCTCAGGCTCCTGCGCGTCGATCTGTCCTCCGTCCGAGCAGGCGCTGCGCCCTTCCACGGGATCATTCCCGGGAAGCGCGTCCAGCCCCTCGGACAGCTCGACCTTCCAGTCTGCTTCGGAACACCCTCCAACTTCCGAAGGGAGACTTTGACATTCGCGGTGGTCGGGTTCCGAGGAACCTACCACGCAGTGTTGGGAAGGCCATGCTACGCGAAGTTCATGGCCATCCCCAACTACACCTACCTGAAGCTCAAGATGCCAGGCCCCAACGGGGTCATCACCGTCGGCCCCACGTACAAACACGCGTTCGAATGCGATGTGGAGTGCGTGGAGTACGCTGAGGCCCTCGCCGAGTCCGAGGCCCTCATCGCCGACCTGGAAAACCTCTCCCGAGAGGTGCCGGACGTGAAGCGACACGCCGGCAACTTCGAGCCAGCGGAGACGGTTAAGGCCGTCCCTCTCGACCCCAGTGGCGACACCTCCAAGCAGATCCGGATCGGTTCCGGGCTCGATCCCAAATAGGAAGCAGTGCTCGTCGACTTTCTCCGCGCAAACGCCGACGTCTTTGCGTGGAGTCCCTCAGACATGCCCGGCATACCGAGGGATGTCGCCGAGCACTCGCTGGATATTCGGGCCGGAGCCCGACCGGTCAGACAGCCTCTGCGCCGATTCGACGAGGAAAGGCGTAGGGTGATAGGCGAGGAGATCCACAAGCTGATGGCAGCAGGGTTCATCAAAGAGGTATTCCATCCCGAATGGCTTGCCAACCCTGTGCTAGTGAGGAAGAAAGGGGGGAAATGGCGGATGTGTGTAGACTACACTGGTCTCAACAAAGCATGTCCGAAGGTTCCCTACCCTCTACCTCGCATCGATCAAATCGTGGATTCCACTGCTGGGTGCGAAACCCTGTCATTCCTCGATGCCTACTCAGGGTATCATCAAATCAAGATGAAAGAGTCCGACCAGCTCGCAACTTCTTTCATCACGCCCTTCGGCATGTACTGTTATGTCACCATGCCGTTCGGTTTGAGGAACGCGGGTGCAACGTACCAGCGGTGCATGAACCATGTGTTCGGCCAACACATTGGTCGCACGGTCGAGGCCTACGTCGATGACATCGTAGTCAAGACAAGGAAAGCCTCCGACCTTCTCTCCGACCTTGAAGTGACATTCCGGTGTCTCAAGGCGAAGGGCGTCAAGCTCAATCCCGAGAAGTGCGTCTTCGGGGTGCCCCGAGGCATGCTCCTGGGATTCATCGTCTCCGAGCGGGGCATCGAAGCCAACCCGGAGAAGATCGCGGCCATCACCAGCATGGGGCCCATCAAGGACTTAAAAGGCGTACAGAGGGTCATGGGATGTCTCGCGGCTTTGAGCCGTTTCATCTCGCGCCTCGGCGAAAGAGGCCTGCCTCTGTACCGTCTCTTAAGGAAGACCGAGTGCTTCACTTGGACTCCCGAGGCCGAGGAAGCTCTCGGGAACCTGAAGGCGCTCCTCACCCAGGCGCCCGTCTTGGTACCCCCAGCTGATGGAGAAGCCCTCTTGGTCTACGTCGCCGCTACCACTCAGGTGGTTAGCGCCGCGATCGTGGTCGAAAGGCAAGAAGAGGGGCATGCATTGCCCATTCAGAGGCCAGTTTACTTCATCAGCGAGGTGCTGTTCGAAACCAAGATCCGCTACCCACAAGTTCAGAAGCTGCTGTATGCAGTGACCCTGACGAGGCGAAAGTTGCGACATTACTTCGAGTCTCATCCGGTAACTGTGGTGTCATCCTTCCCTCTGGGGGAGATCATCCAGTGCCGAGAGGCCTCGGGACGGATCGCGAAGTGGGCGGTGGAAATCATGGGCGAGACAATCTCGTTCGCCCCTCGGAAGGCCATCAAGTCCCAGGTACTGGCGGACTTCGTAGCCGAATGGGTCGACACACAGTTGCCGACGGCTCCGATCCAACCGGAGCTCTGGACCATGTTTTTCGACGTGTCGCTGATGAAGACGGGAGCCGGCGCGGGCCTACTCTTCGTCTCGCCCCTCAGGAAACACCTGCGCTACGTGCTACGCCTCCATTTCCCGGCGTCCAACAATGTGGCTGAGTACGAAGCTCTGATCAACGGATTGCGGATCGCCATCGAGCTAGGGGTCCGACGCCTCGGTGCTCGCGGCGACTCGCAGCTCGTCATCGACCAAGTCATGAAGAACTCCCACTGCCGCGACCCGAAGATGGAGGCCTATTGTGATGAGGTTCGACGCCTAGAAGACAAGTTCCACGGGCTCGAGCTTAACCACATCGCCCGGCGCTACAACGAGACTGCGGACGAGCTGGCAAAGATAGCCTCGGGGCGAACGACGGTTCCCCCGGACGTCTTCTCCCAGGATCTGCACCAACCCTCCGTCAAGATCAGCGACACGCCCGAGCCCGAGGCGCCCTCGGCCCCGTCCGAGGAGACCTCGGCCCAGCCCGAGCCATCCTTGGTTCAACCCGAGGAACCCTCGGCCCCCGAGGACGAGGCGCTGCGCATCGAAGAGGAGCGGAGCGGGGTCGCGCCTGATCGAGATTGGCAGGCCCCGTACCTGCAATATCTCCGCCGAGGAGAGCTACCCCTCGACCAGGCCGAGGCACGGTGGGTAGCGCGACGCGCCAAGTCGTTCGTCTTGCTGGGCAATGAGAAGGAGCTTTACCACCGCAGCCTCTCGGGCATCCTCCAGCGGTGCATCTCCATCGTCGAAGGTCAGGAGCTCCTGCAAGAGATACACTCAGGGGCTTGCGGCCATCACGCAGCGCCTCGAGCCCTTGTCGGGAATGCTTTCCGGCAAGGCTTCTACTGGCCGACGGCGGTGGCTGACGCCACTAGAATTGTCCGCACCTGCGAAGGGTGCCAATTCTATGCGAAGCAGACCCACCTGCCCGCTCAGGCTCTGCAGACGATACCCATCACCTGGCCCTTCGCTGTGTGGGGTCTGGACCTCGTCGGCCCTCTGCAGAAGGCGCCCGGGGGCTACACGCACCTGCTGGTCGCCGTCGACAAATTCTCCAAGTGGATCGAGGTCCGACCCCTGAACAGCATCAGGTCTGAGCAGGCGGTGGTGTTCTTCACCAACATCATCCATCACTTCGGGGTCCCGAACTCCATCATCACCGACAACGGCACCCAGTTCACCGATAAAAAATTCTTGGATTTTTGCGAGGACCACAACATCCGGGTGAACTGGGCTGCCGTAGCTCATCCCATGTCGAATGGGCAAGTAGAGCGTGCCAACGGCATGATTCTACAAGGGCTCAAGCCTCGGATTTACAATAACCTCAACAAGTTCGGCAAGCGATGGATGAAGGAATTCCCCTCGGTGGTCTGGAGCCTGAGGACGACGCCGAGCCGAGCCACGGGTTTTACGCCGTTCTTCCTGGTCTACGGGGCCGAGGCCGTCTTGCCCACGGACCTGGAATACGGCTCCCCGAGGACGAGAGCCTACGACGATCAAAGCAACCAAGCTAGCCGAGAGGACTCGCTGGACCAGCTGGAAGAGGCTCGGGACAGGGCCTTACTACACTCGGCGCGGTATCAGCAGTCCCTGCGACGCTACCACGCCCGAGGGGTCCGACCCCGAGACCTCCAGGTGGGCGACCTAGTGCTTCGGCTACGGCAAGACGCCCAAGGGAGGCACAAGCTCACGCCCCCCTGGGAAGGGCCATTCGTCATCGCCAAAGTTCTGAAGCCCGGAACGTACAAGCTGGCTAACAGTCAAGGCGAGATCTACGGCAACGCTTGGAACATCCAACAGCTACGTCGTTTCTACCCTTAAGATGTTTCCAAGTTGTTCATATACCCCGCACCCACGCGAAGTTTAGTCAACAAGGAAGGGTCGGCCTCGCCTCGGCAAAGCCCGACCCTCCCTCGGGGGCTAAAAGGGGGGAAACCCCCTCTGCGTCAAAATTTTCCTCGAACAGAAAATCTTTTCCTCGAACAGAAAATCTCTTTTACCAGAATATCTTTCGTGCTTTTTGACTACTTCGAAAAGTGGGTCCTGGAAACGACGGGGTACACGTAAGCAGTCAAGGCTGACCGAGCCGAGGGACTCCTACGCCTCCGGGATACGGATACCTCACTCATCACCTTCTGCGATAAGTAACTCGCGTTCGGATAAGGTGACTCCACGGATCGAACAAGTCTCTACGTTCGGAAGCCCTTCTGTCGAAGCGATTCTTCGAGTCTTCTCGACCGAGTTAGTGATAGGGCCTCATGGACGAGTGAAAGTGCGCGTAAGCGGCAAGGCCGACCGAGCCGAGGGACTCCCACGCCTCCGGGATACGGATACCTCACTCCTCACCTTCCGCGAGAAGCAACTTTCGCTCGCACAGACATCCCTGTTACCGACAAAAAGTCCAGATACTCGAAACAAGAGGAAGAGAGACGCAGCTTTAACACGCAACAAGGGTGCGTGTTTCGGCCTCGGCGGCCGCGCAAAGCACACACTGCAAGACAATCTGATCCTGGAGGCTCGGGTCTTGACGCTGGAAGGGGGCAGCAACGCCCTCGGCATCGACGGCACCTTCGGCGAGACCCGACCCAGCCTCGGACGGCGACGCGGTCCGAGGGTCTCTGCTCCGAAGACGATGTCTTGATGCTGGAAGGGGGCAGCAACGCCCTCGGCATCGACGGCACCTTCGGCGAGACCCGACCCAGCCTCGGACGGCGACGCGGTCCGAGGGTCTCTGCTCCGAAGACGATGTCGTCACCACGCCCGGGCAATCACTGCCAGGGACTTCTCCGAGAACCCGGCCCGAGCAGGCGGCTCAGCCGGTCACCCCTGGGGCCTCGGCCAACCATCTTCCGAGGGCGCCAGCCCGGTCCGAAGCCTCGGCTGATCAACTCCGGCATAGATCCAGCCAACGGACAACCTGGCTAGGTCCCGGCCAACCAGGTTTTATTTTCGAGCCAACTCCGCCTCTACTCATGCTGATATCGCTACCCCCGGCCTCGGCTCGTCGAAGAGCGGCCGAGGGGTCTCTTTAACTAAGCTAGAGGAGCCTCGGACAACAGGGCCGACCGAGCCGAGGGACTCCTATGCCTCCGGGATACGGATACCTCACTCGTCACCTTGACACGGGGCGACTCATGCTTGGTAAAGCGGTTCAGACAAACAACAGGCGAGTCTTAGTGCTCAAAAATGAGGAAAAAGCACGGCTCCGTGCCGAAGTTACATACATGTTCAGGCCCCAAAAGCCGTAATGAACAAAAACACTAGCATTCGAAGTGCCATTACAAACGGAACTCCGGTTCCCCCCTCCACAGGTACGAACAACCCCACTCGATAGGGGCGGGCTTGCGGGGCTACAGAGGACTGACGGGCGGCTCGCCGCCGCCCGCTCTGACTACGACGACAACGGCCCCCACTCCGGATGGCCGAACTGCAGCAACGCAGGCCTCAGGGGTAGGCACTGCTGCAGTCTTGCCCTCGCCCACGCCGACGCTCGAGGGGCGAGGACAAGTACAAAGAGCCGGAGGCCCGAAGCGCGGATGGTGGCGGTGATCCCGTCGGTGACGGGGACTTCTCGAGCCGCCTCCGCCTCAACACTGACGGCAGGAGCCATCAGCCCTCCGGCAGATCCCCGCTCAAATCCTCCCAGATGAGTGGGGCACCGGCCTCCGCGTAAAGGCGTCGCCCTGGTGCAAAGGCAGGACCACCCCAGAACACGAACGCTGCCCTAGCAGTGCGCGGCGTCTAGGGTGGACCTCCCGTGTACACGGCGCGGCAGCCGCCCCCCAACAGAAGGGGCCGCCGGAGCCGAGCCAGCGGACCCGACACGCTGGAGGTGACGACGTCCGCCGCCGATCCACCCCACGTTGTCGAAGTCCGGGCCGCCCGCAGGGCCAGTGAGCGCCCTCTCCCTCGAACGTCGTGGGAGAGGATGACCCACGAACCCACGCGGGAGGTAGAGCGCCGGCTCAGTCCGGCACCCACCCCAACGAGGATGATGAACATCCTTGAAGCTGAGGGTGGGACCTAGATCGCAGTCCGGTTTGCCCCTCCCCACCCAGGAGCTGGTGGTCACCGTCTCGGGTGACCCCCAGCGGAGGGGAGCAACCGGGCTGCATGATGAAAATCCTTGAAGCCGAACGATGGCTGAAAGGTACTAACTCCCACGGAGTTGCGTTCCTCCAACTATAGGGCGAAAAGACTGCGGTTTCCCCCATCCGGGGGCTTGAAAGGTGGAAAGACACGAGGCATAAGGGAGGAAGAAGACATGGTCGCCTTACGGAAGGGGTCGCCCTCCTTTTAAAGGCGACTCTCCCTGCTTGCGCCCCCAACCGTCACGGGCTGAGTCTTCTCCAACACGCCTCCAAAGCCCTCCCCCGTGGCGCGGGGGCTGGGACCCACATGTCATGCAGACCGGCTCCGAGCAGAAGAAGCCGAACCGCCGCGCACGGCGCGCGCAACCACCCAGCGGTTACAAGTGACCCTCCACTTTTGCCCAGACCAACGGGCGAAAGGGGCGGGCAGCCATGCAGACGGCATGCAACCACGCCAAGTGGACGCGCTTCTCCGACTCCTGACCTGACAGCACGGAGGCCCAAGCCCACGCGTCGCGTGACCGGCGCGCCGGATGCTGCATGCAAGCAACTGTACCACTGGCACCGCCACCGCACCTCCTCGATTGCGGAACCGATACCGCGACCCGAGGTGACCCAGCGCGCGACCCAGCAGCGCCAGCCTGACGCAGCGGTCAAGCGCGGTCAAAAGTGGGCCGGCAGTAATGACGGTGGCAGGCGCGTGAGAGCAGCGGTCACGCTGTCAGCCAAGCTCACGTCCCATCCGGAGGCAGCGAGAGAACCCCCTCTCGCGGTGTGAAGACGACACGCCCGTGACCCGTTCCTCGAACGGCTCGCGCACGCGCAACGGCAGCCTCGCCGACTACTCGCCCCGGCGCATTAACTCCGCGGCTCGACAGGCGGCGCTTCTGGCAGGAGCAGCTGGCGACGCTTCGCCTTCGCCAAAACGACCACACCAAAAAAGGTACGCCTTCGCCCGACACCCACTACTGGTCAGGGGTTCGAAGGTCGGCCTCCCGAAAGGTTCCACGACCGCCTCATGCTACTCGGGCTCCGCGCCCATTACTGATCAGGGGTTCGAAGGCTGGCCCCCCGAAGGGTTCACAGTCGCCTCAGACACCGAGCGAGGGATGACCAGGGGTACGTTCGATACATAACCAAGGCTCGGGCTGCGCTCCCGAGGTACCCTAGGACATTTCCGAGACCAGCGGGAATGATCCTGTAACGGAATCCCATCGGAGGGAGGCAACGAGCCCTCGGACCCCGTCGCCAGGGGACCGGGTCCGGCAGATCACCCGCAGGTACTTTTGGGCGTGCCTCCGGGCCCCTAGCCGACCCCCAACGAACGGGGCACGGACGTCCACTCGGATTACCCGATTGCAGCTCACCGGAGACGCCATGTTCGGTGCCCATCGAGGGTAACATGGCGCTCTCCCCCCCTCCTCCTTGCGGAAAGGCGACGTAGGGGTGTATGTAAAAAAGCCGAGTCTGTCCCTGATCGCCCTCTCGCCCTGTGCGGAGGCTCGGGGGCTGCTCTCGCAAACCCGGCTCCGCCCAAACCGTTGACAGCGTCAACATACCAGCCCGAGAACTTGGGCCCCGACAGTGCACCCGGGCTACGGCCTGTTCGCATGAGGGAACCGCCAGACCAGCCGAAGCATTACGGCAGGCATTAAGACCTCGAAGGAGTGAAACCACTCCTCCGAGGCCTCGGGGGCTACACCCGGCTTGTGCGCTCGCGCGCACCCACCGGAACAGAGTGCAACCGAGAAAGGCTGGTCCCCTTGCAAAAAAGTGCGACGAAAGCCTCCAAGCGAGTGCTAACACTCCCTTCGAGGCTCGGGGGCTACTGTCGGGGACCATAATTAGGGGTACCCTCAAGACGCCTAATTATCAGCTGGTAACCCCCATCAGCATAAAGCTGCAGAGGCCTGATGGGTTTGATTAAGTCAGGGATCAGTCCATACGAGCGACTCGATCGCGCCTCGCCCGAGCCTAGCCTCGGGCAAGGGTAGCCGACCCTGAGGTGTTTCCGTCTCGCCCGAGGCCCCCTTTTTTACGGCAGACGCATCTCCGGCTCGCCCGAGGTCTTGCCTTCGTTAAGAAGCAACCCTGACTAAATCACCGCGCCGACCGACCAAGTCACTGGGGCATTTAACACAAAGAATGAGACCGACGGGCGGCCAGGCTTTGCCAAAGGCGCCATAGGAAGCTCCGCCCGACCCAGGGCTCGGACTCGGGCTAAGGCCCCGGAAGACGGCGAACTCCGCTCCGCCCGACCCAGGGCTCGGACTTGGGCTAAGGCCCCGGAAGACGGCGAACTCCGCTCCGCCCGACCCAGGGCTCGGACTCGGGCTAAGGCCCCGGAAGACGGCGAACTCCGCTCCGCCCGACCCAGGGCTCGGACTCGGGCTAAGGCCCCGGAAGACGGCGAACTCCGCTCCACCCGACCCAGGGCTCGGACTCGGGCTAAGGCCCCGGAAGACGGCGAACTCCGCTCCGCCCGACCCAAGGCTCGGACTCGGGCTAAGGCCCCGGAAGACGGCGAACTCCGCTCCGCCCGACCCAGGGCTCGGACTCGGGCTAAGGCCCCGGAAGACGACGAACTCCGCTTTGCCCGACCTAGGGCTCGGACTCCGCCCTGGCCTCTGCCGAACGACCTCCGCCTCGCCCGACCCAGGAGCTCGGGCTCGGCCTCGGCCATGCAGGACAGACTCGACCTCGGCTTCGGAGGAGCTTCCACGTCGCCCGACCTAGGGCACAAGTCCGCCACATCAACAGGAAGCGCCATCATCACCCTACCCCGAGCCGACTCGGGCCGCAGAGAACAGGACCGACGTCCCATCTGGCTAGCTCCGCCAGATAGGCAATGATGGCGCCCCGCTGGACCCATGACGACGGCGGCTCTCAGCTCCCTTACGGAAGCAGGGGGACGTCAGCAAGGGCCCAACCACTCCGACAGCTGTCCCCCCGTCAGGCTCCATTGCTTCTCCGACGGCCACGACGCCACACCAGCTGGGTGCCAAGATCTCTCCGGCTGCCACCTTGGCATGTACTTAGGGCACTAGCTCTCCCCCGCTAGACACGTAGCACCTTGCTACACCCCCATTTGTACACCTGAATCCTCTCCTTACGCCTATAAAAGGAAGGACCAGGGCCTTCTTAGAGAAGGTTGGCCCCGCGGGAACGAGGGCAGGGGCAGGCGCTCTCTTGGGGCCGCTCGCTCCCCTCACCCGCGTGGACGCTTGTAACCCCCTACTGCAAGCGCACCCGACCTGGGCACGGGACGAACATGAAGGCCGCGGGATCTCCGCCTCCCTCACGACCCGGCTCCGGCCACCTCGCTCTTCCCCCCTTCGCGCTCGCCCACGCGCTCGACCCATCTGGGCTGGGGCACGCGGCACACTCACTCGTCGGCTTACGGACCCCCCCGGTCTCGAAACGCCGACATAATTCATGAGCACGACATAGAAGTAGATCCCAACCAAATTCAAACTATTCAGAACATTGGTGCTCCTACTTATAAGCTTGAGATGTAGAAATTTTTCAAGAAATTTAATTATTTATGGAGGTTTATTTCTAACTTTGCCATGAAGGTTGATGCTTTTACTCCAATGCTTTAGCTTAAGAACAAAGCTGATTTCACTTGGGACGGAACAATAGCATGCCTTTGATGTAATTAAGGAGTACTTGTCTTCGATTTTGGTGCTCAAGGCACCAAGGAGTGGATTTCCTTTCAGGTTATACATAGCAACCAAAGACAAGGTCATTGGAGTTGTTTTGACACAGGAGACCGAAGGGGAGGAGCACATCATAGCATACCTAAGTCATCTGCTAGTGGGTGCTAAAACAAGGTATACTTTTATTGACAAAATATGTTTATGCTTGTCTTATGCATGCACCAAGCCTCGATATTATATATTGCCTAAATCTTGTATTATTTCTTGTCAGACCGATGTGATTAAATGCATGTTGCAAACCCAATTTTGAGTGGTAGAATTGGTAAGTGGCTTATGCACTTTTAGAGTATGACTTGGCCTATGGGTCTTTGAAATCTATGAAAGGCCAAGTTGTAGATGATATTATCGTAGAACTTCAGATTGATGATTCTTATGAGCTAGATATGCTCTATATTATTGTTAGCCCCTAGGCACTCTATTTTGATAGATCGGCATGCAAATAAGGACAAGATATTATCATAGTACTTGTTTCACCAAGAGATGTCACCTTTGATTTCTCTAGTCAATTAAAGTTTCATTGCACTAATAATCAAGCCAAATATGAACATTTCATATTCGAATTAGAAGTCTTAAAATATATGGGGGTAAGACATATGAAAGTTTTTGGTGATTCTCATTTAGTAGTCCAACATGTTTTGGGAGAATATCAATTTTTAAACGATACTTTAAATAGTTATGTCGAAAAATATAGGGACATAATTTTTTCATTTTATGAATTTGATATTCGTCATATATCTAGAACTAAGAATTTTAGAGCTAATAACTTTGCACAAGAGGCTTTGGGATATTAGATAAAAAGGAAAATTTCATAAGGTTGTACTGTCTGAGTACGCAAATGTTATAGGTGTTGACCTGTCTGAGTGAGGTCACCAGACCATCCATCCGTGTAAGGTTGTCGGACCATCTGTCATTGACACAGATGCTAAAGTGATGGTTTTAGCCAATTCGGTTAATAATATGGTCAATGCGCTTGATTGGAGGATACCCCTGACCACATATTTGCAGGATCCTAATGTTAGAACAGATAGGAGTAGTCGACGGACATCTTTTAAGTTTGCTCTCATTGGTGTTGAGCTTTATCGTCGAACTCCTAGTGATGTTTTGCTTCAGTGCTTGGGCCCTGATGATGCTATATCAACCATGACCAAAGTGCATGAAGGCATTTATGGTACTCATCAATCGTCTCCAAAAATGAAGTGGCTTCTAAGAAGGGCTGGATTGTATTGGCCTAATATGATTATCGATTGTTATAAGTACAACAAAAGATGTCAAGTGTGTCAAAAGTTCGGTGATTTAAAATGGTTCATGTCACCAAACTACATCCTATCATCAAACCCTAGCCCTTTAGTGGATGTGGTTTGGACTTTGTAGGAGAGATTCATCCATCATCATCAAAGGGGCATCAGTTTGTATTAGTTTTTATAGACTATTTCACCAAATGGACTGAAGTCGTTGCCTTAAATAATATGACACACAAGGAGGTAATTGAGTTTGTGACTAAACATATTATTCATAGATTTAACATTCCTCAAAAATTGACTACAGATCAGGGACTTCTTTTATGTCCAAAGATGTATGTGAGTTTGCTAAATCATATAGGATCAAGTGACTCAATTCATCTCCTTATTATGCTCAGGCCAATGGTCGGGCCAAGTCAAGCAATAGGGCATTGTTTAGTGTTATCAAAAAGAAAATATATGATCATCCTACACATTGGCACATGGTTTTGTCTGAAGCTTTGTGGGCCCATAAAATATATAAGCATTGTGCTACTAAGGTTTCTCCTTTTGAGCTTGTATATGGACATGAAGTTATTTTTCTGTGGAGATAAGTCTGAATGCCATTAGGTTCACTAGGCAAAATGATTTGATGGTTGGTGACTATCATGATTTAATGATGGGTAATATTGATGAGGTGACCGACAATAGGTTGTTGACTTTGAAGGAGATTGAAAAGGACAATCTTATGGTCGCCAGGGCCTATAATAAGACGGTAAATGCTAAATCATTCTAGGTTGAAGATTTGGTGTGGAAGACAATCTTGCCATTAAAAACTAAGGATCGCAAGTTTGGCAAGTGGTCTCCAAGTTGGGAAGGGCCTTATAAGGTTGTGCAGGTAATTTCATGCAATATGCATACATGTTGGAAACACTGCTATGAGAGAAGTTATCTAAAGCATTGAATGGTTGTTTCCTAAAATGGTACGATCCTAGTATGTGGAAGGAGGCATAGAAAACTGATGTTCTCACATCAGGCTGTATTCCAGAGAAAATGTAAGGAACCAGGTGCTTTTGGCTCGCCAAACTCTGCCAATAGGTAGGGTACATGTGTTGAGCACCAAATCTGGCACTTGGGCGATCGGACGGTCCGTCCTTGTGGTCCAGACAGCCCGGATGTCCACCATTATATTAATTCAGGCTGGAATCCTTTTCCCTTGCGCGGTTATCTTAACAAACTCGCAGAAAACTGTTGAGATTCGCCTGGGAATGGGTCCAACCCTCTTTAATATATATATAAGGGGTACGGTACGACTGATTGAATCATCTAACAATTGAAGCATAATCCAATATTATTTTATTGACCTCATGCATTAGTCTTACGACTAGTTCTAGCCTTAGTTGTAATTTCCTATTTCGTAATCCCTAATATTTGACTCTCTTTGAGTATACGCCGTCTAGGGGAGCTTTGGGTGCCTGCCGACGCCAAAGCACCTCGAAGATCTTGCCTCCTCGATGGGGGGCCTCCTGGGAGACGAGATCTTGGTTCTATCGAAGCTCTATGTGCTATCGCGGACGATTCACGCGCCTGTAGAAGAGCGCATCTCTCTGCATAGTCGCAGATGGTTTGGCTACATGTCACGTGAAGTCCTAGGATTGGTTTGGTGTTTGGCCCAAAAGGAGAACGTGGGCCTCTACTCCATTGTGCAGGCCGCCAGGCGGGTGAGCAAGGGCTCCCACTAGCGTGGTTTGCGGCGGGCGAGCAGCCAGCCACCGCCCCGAGAGAATAGGGAGACAAACAAGAGAAGCAAAGAGCTCGTGTCCTTTTTTTTTTTGTAAAGGAGACGGTTGAAGAGCTGTCCTTTTTCTTTTTCGTAGCGTTGCCTTCAGTTTCTCTAGTTTCAAGTTTGGCGGCGGCTGTTTTCGATCGAGCAGGAGCAGCCAGGCCCATGGCTGGGGATCGGCGCCCGATCAAAGGCGCGGCGGGTTGAGCAGCCTCGGTGTGAGGGAAAGAAGGGAATCCTCAGGGCCTTTCGATCGGCAGTACTCCACTCGATCCCTTTTGCTTTCTCGGCTGTCTGTCTTCTCGAGATCGACAAAAGTAAATAAAAAAAAATGAGGCTGCGTTGGTCTGCTGGGTGGTGTGGTGTGGTGTGTGTCCAATTCTCATAGTTCAACGTCACTGTTCACGTAGTCCGAGCCTTGTGGCTTCTTTTGCCAAAATGTTTATTTGAAGCAGTGACGCGCCCTGTTCTGTTCAGTACCCGACCCGTTGAACACTGACCACCCATTTCCATCGGCACATCTGCTCAACAGCGCAACTCACTGGCCAATTCCTCAGTTAATGATGAAATGGTATTATTGGTTGCCATCATTTCCCTTGATTGGTTGCCATCAGTAGTAGCAGTAGCGTCGCATATAAGTTGCCAGTCCCACGGTGAGGTGATCCGCATGATGATGCGCTCTCTCGTGCCAAGTGCAGCAGACACACCGTCCTCAAGCCCCACTACGACGATGAAGACGACGACGACAGTGCTCCGCTTTCTCTTTCTCTGCTTACCTTTTTTTTCGCTTTGGGTGGTACGGCGATCATGTAGCGCTGTAGCAGCATGGCCATGGGCAATCAAGCTTTACATAGCAGTATAGCACGACAACCAAATTTTGCTTAGTCCAATGAAAAATGTCCGTGTCGCTCCATGCTATATAACCGGTCGAAGTTGTAAAACTTTACTTTTATGTTGTAAAATCTTATGAAACATCATGTATATATATATACTGTTTTTATATATTACACCTGGGTGCATTCAATATAGAGAATACACCCAGGTCGAACCTACGCGCCAGGTCCAAGCCAACCGTCCCACCCAGGCCGACTTCGTCCCTTCCGCACGCTCCCGACAGAACCTTTTCACTTCCCCGCCCCCGTCCCTCTTTCTCCGTGAACGGCTCCTCCGCGAACGGTTCAACCTCTTCACATAAGTTGCAATCACACCAGACCAGCAGTTGCAATTACACCAGACAGCAGTTGCAATCATTGTTTTGTTTAACAGATTTTTGGACATAGTTATATAGAAGTTGTAATCACACCAGACCAGCAGTTGCAATTACACCAGACAGCAGTTGCAATCATTGTTTTGTTTAACAGATTTTTGGACATAATTATATAGAAGTTGCAATAACACCAGACCAGCAGTTGCAATTACACCAAACAGCAGTTGCAATCATTGTTTGTTTAACAGATTTTTGGACATAGTTATATAGAAGTTGCAATCACACCAGACCAGCAGTTGCAATTACACCAAACAGCAGTTGCAATTATTGTTTGTTTAACAGATTTTTGGACATAGTTATATAGAAGTTGCAATCACACCAGACCAACAGTTGCAATTACACCAGACCAGCAGTTGCAATCATTGTTTGTTTAACAGATTTTTGGACATAGTTATATAGAAGTTGCAATCACACCATACCAACAGTTGTAATTACACCAGACCAGCAGTTGCAATCATATTTTTTAACAAAATTTCCCAGAGTTATTCAGTACTTGCAATCACATCAGAGCAACTCAGCAGTTGCATCCACACTACACCAGCAGTTGCAATTACAACACACCATCGGTTGCAATCATTTTGTTTATATTTTTTTAACAGATATTTGGGTAGAATTATATAACAGTTGCAATCACACCTAATGCGGGCTTGCAATCACACCTAATGCGGGGGACAGGGAGGCGTGCGGCGGCGCGGGGACAGGGAGGCGCTCGGCGGCGGTGGGGGAGAGTGTGGCGCGGGGATAGGGAGGTGCGAGGCAGCGGCGAGGGGCAGGAAGGCGCACGTACAGGAGGGCCAAAGATGTGCTCGGGGTGTTATTGCATCTGGGTGCATTCGATATAGAGAATGCACCCAGGTGCATTTTAGTGCCGTCGTGTGTGCGTGTGTGTATATATATATATATATATATATATATATATATATATATATATATATATATATATATATATATATATATATATATATATATATATATATATATATACTAGGTAGGTGTCGTTGTGTTGCCACGAGATGGGGGAGTGACACCTAGGTTGCACATATAATTATTGTTTATTTGTAAACAATAAGGTATGTGGTTTGATAGTTAATCTAATTTTTTAGAGTAGAGGGGTGTGGATTTGAATGCTCGCTTTGCACTATTTTGTGGACGCTAAACGTGGAGAGGGTGAAGTTATGGTAGCACGCTAACGGCACTTCTCTTGTCTTGAGACAAAGCTTGAAACGCTACAAAGATCTTATTTTTATGGGAAATTGGGAGCTCGTAATTAATTGATCACTCTCCTCCTTTGCCTCGCGAAAAAAGAACTGCTGTGTCTTTTGTTTGCATGCTGCTGAGGCAATTAAAAAGATGGTCGTTTTCCGTGCCACTGCTTGGGTACCACAATTTCCTGACACTCTTCGTTCAGGTACGTTCTAGTAGTGACACATATATTTCTTTCTCCTTTTTGTTTTTCTTCGACAAAGTTGTGGCATTTCTTTACGGTGGGCGGGCATTCAAAGTTCCCCAAAAGTTAGTAACTCCTCTTTTTTTTTTGTAAATGTAAGCCGAAAGAAAACCATCCAAGGTTATTCCCAATCCAGGGTAACGTAATCATTTAATACATACCACATAAGTATATTTTATAATGCGGTAAGAGAATTGGTAAGATAAAAGATAAGAAGGTTATATCCTAAGGAAGATACTCCTTATACACGGGATCAGTAACATTGAAATTTGAACTATTTAAGTGACCCACATGTTATACTACCATATATGCTAGCATTTAGGGAGTATTTGAGATGGCTCTAGGTTACAGCTACAGTGTGGAGCTGTAGTTTATAATATCAATTTAAATATTTTTAAAGATATTTTGAATATATATAATAAACAAAATAATTTATCTAAATGTTTTATAAAGGTTTATAGCTCTAGCTCCACGATTTTGTGGAGTACCTAATGACCTACTCCACTAACTCCATTAACGGAACGTTTTGATCCCTTCATTTAAGAGGAATTGGAATTCGCTTAATAAATTAACTTATTTAACTTAGAATTTGACATTACACAACTTTCCAAAGTTTAGATATAAGTCTATCTCAAATTCATGGGGTGGAGGATGAGAAATGATTTTGTATATTAGTACAATTTGTTTCTAGTCTGTAATTTATAGGACGCTATTCGACTCACTCTACTATAGTAAAAATATAGCACATAATTATCTCCAACATCTTGTTAATAATAGTATACAAATATATTTTGCATAAAACCGAATTAACTTAATTGATATATGTCTAAATTATTATTATTAGAATGTAATTCAATTCTAATTATCTAAATGGGACATAAATTTTCTGGAGCTGAAGTTGGGGCTGTCCAAACCGGACCATAATATTCTATAGAGAATAAAAAATATATGATACTAAGTATTAATATATTTGTATCTCGTGTAATTTTATATGATATTACCGTTTTGGATACTATGACAAGATATAATAAGCCGATACATTTATTTCCGGGACAATTTAGAAGTCCTGAAAAGGGGAACAAAATGCCACAAAAAAATAACGAACGCAAGAAAGACAGCTTTACATGTTCACCCCTCTACCTATTTGAAATCAAACAAGCTTCTGCAACTCCGGGCCCGATTGCCATCCCTAACTCCGACCGTGGCTGACGTACCCAAACGGCGGCGACGGACGACTGCAATGTCGTGCCCAAGCCCAGTTCCAATCATCGCCGTACACCGGAAGCTCATTTTCGAATGTTCTACGGCAACCGGAGATGCCGTTCACTGGAGCGAGGGCTGCGAGGCTCTCCAGTTCGAACAGGTCGGAGCTTGCGTCGCTGCTCTCCTCGCTGCCACCGCTGTCCTTCACTTCGACCACCGGGAATCTCATGCAACCGGCGGCTGCTGCGGCCACAGCAACATCGCCTTCGATGTCCAAGAAACGCACGGTCCTGCTCCGGCTCTGCCTCCGGGTCACCCGCGCCCGCGCCGACGGCAGTGTCTTAGCGAGGCAGGGGCGCACGCTGGAATTGGATGGAGCCGTCGAGCACGCCGGCTCGTCGTCCGCCGGAGCCGGGTGCTGCCGCTTGCCGGAGAAGATTGCGCTGAGCAAACTGGCGAGCCGCGCGCCGGGAGAGGCCGGCCTGCGGCAGTTGCCGCTGTCGCTGGCGGGGGTGGCGAACGGCTTCCGCGCCCTCATCGCTGCACCAGGCGGTGCCGGCTGTTGCTTCTCCTCGGGAGCCACCGAGGCCGGCCCGGCGCCGCCAGAGGTGCGGATGGGGCGGAGGCGGCGGAGGGAGCACTCGACCTCGGACGACGAGAAGTACCCACGGCCGGACAAGCAGTCGTCCGCGCGCGCCGCGCGGTTGCTGGCCGCCAAGGAGGGCTTGTAGTAGTAGTAGTAATGCAGGGGCGCCTGTTGCTGCTTCTTGGCGCTCCCACGCGTTGGTGCTGCCGTCGCTCCATGGCCGCCGGCCTGCTCGTCCAAGGAGTCGCAGATGGCGTCCAGCAGCGTCGACGAGAAGGACGGCTGGCCAGGCCGCCTCCTCGGCTTTTGCCGCACCGCCGACGGCGGCGCCCACCTCTCCATTGTTGGCGCGTAGGCGAGAAGAGCACAGCAGCGTGCGGCGCAGGGCAATGATGATATAGGCGGGCTAGCTAGTGATGGAAGGGACAAGAGAGCTAGCTAGAAAGCGAAGTGGCCGGGACAGCAATGGCGGGCGCGCGTGAGTCGGGGTAGTGGAATGTGGTGTGGGCGTGCCGCGTGCGTGCGGGGTGAGGCGGCCGTGAGGGAACTTGTTGTCTGGGTGCCCTCCCTGCCCTGTCCTTGATGCTTAGCTTTGTCGGCGCCAGCACCAGGAACGTGCCTCTTGCTGCTGGGGCAAAAAAAGTGCACTCCACGGTTAAACAAACCGTTTTACACCAATTTCCGCTGATCGCCGAGAACGAAGTTTTTAGTTGGTTTTGGAATTTCCCGACCAGTTTCTATTTAATATCTCTTCTATGTTATATTTAAGCATCAGTGTCGTAGTGTGTCACTTGTGAAACGTGTGTAGATTATTTCTTTTTTCCCGCTTATCGCCTAAGGGCATATAAAACTCTAAGTCTTTAGAACGGTTTTCCAAATAGAAGAGATAATTAAGAGACTATGATACAAACCTGAGCCTCTAGATATAGTCAAGACAGTATGTATAGTGTAGAGACGATTTATTCGCAAACAGCATGCTTGATTTTTTTACTTAGCCCCTATAGAACCATCATTTAATTGGTTTGTACATGCCCTAACAAATAGGCACCACCTAAACTCAACACGATAGAAAGCCATACACAGTGTAATACTCTCATATAGTATCATCTCGCTGGCTAAAGGGGATGAGCAATCGAGCGGCCTACAAAAAATGGTTCGAGCTCATATTCAACTCGTACCTTTCTTGACATTTTGACTAAGATAAGGTGTAATATTCACTCTAATATTAAATTTATTTTTTATAAATATAAAATATGATTGTGTGTCGTTGCAACACATGGGCATTGTACTAGTACTATATTAAGCACTAGTTTTGTGTGTCGTGCGTCACGGGCGAAGCGCGTAGGTCTATTCTTCTTCCCACTTATCGCCTAACAAATGGACCATGACAAAACACACAAGCCCTACAAGACAAGTCACACACAGCGGAATACTCTCATATAGTACCACCTCGCTAGTTGAAGGAAGACGAGCCACCTATAAAAAGGGTCGGGCTCCAGTTCAACTCATACTTTTTCTGGCCTTTTGGCTAAGATAAGGTGTAATATTTGTTCTTGTTGGTGCCCATTATTACGAAGGACCTCAAAACATTGTGTCACTAATTGTTTTCAAACATGTTTCAGGTGTTTTGAAGCAGCAATAAAACCGACCTCCGTTCGAAATCTTCGTCCGAAATAGTGCATGTACAAAAACAATGCTAAAAAGCTTCAGTTTTGTGACAGCATCGCAAAGAGTATAGACGAAGGCAACGGAGATGGATTTAGAAGCTTGGCTAGCACGTCTTCAAAGGAGAAAGACAATATTATCCTTATGAGATTTATAGTTCATATGTATATACGAAGATGTATTGTGAGTTGTCATTATAAATAGAGGTATGGTGTAATGTATAAGAAAGTCAGTCTAAGGAAACTGGAATTGCTCCACCTTCGAAGTTGTGACCCTTCTATCTTTGTATTGTTGCTCATATTTTTAAGGTACATTTGTAATTATTTGTGATGGAGGAAGTAATAAAAGAAGCACGACAATAATTCTCCATTTCAAGTGGTTTTACTTGATCTGAAGATCTTTTATTCTTATGATCTTTTTTCCTTTAATCTATCCTTAGGATAAATTAAAGGAATGAGGGTCTCCCATTATTAATTGTGTTGTCGTGTTTTGGTTTATCCTTAGGAATTAAAGCAGGTGACCAATCATTCCTATTATCAGTTTAATATCTGATATGTGGACTATATGTTCACTCTGATATTAAATTTATTTTTATGAATATTAAATATGATTGTGTGGCATCGCAACGCACGGGCAAGGGATAATATTTGTTCTTATCAATTTAATGTGTGATATAAGGACCATATGTTCATTCTCATTAAACTTATTTTTTATAGGAATCAAATATGATTGTGAGCTGTCGCAAAATATGTGCATTGTACTAGTTCAAATTAAAAAAACAGTTTTCGTGTTTCTTGGTCAAACTCCATGTATCCCAGTCGGTTTTCATTGCTAATTCATCGAGAAATGAAGAATAAGTTTGAAAAAATATTTTACAGTTACATTGTACAATGAATAATAATAGATTCACACATATTTTGATCACCAAAATTATATATAAAATATATATTCAAATAGAAAATGAAATTTGAATGCAACACAAAGCAATAGTTATTCACAATAGTAAAATACAAGTTCATGTAATGTTTTTCCATAACATGTAGGTTCACACAAGTCGAATAATAAAGCATTCAAGTATGCATAAGATATTTACCTCGAGTCATAATCTCCGGGCACAGTTAAAGCATCTAGGTATGGTGTCACACCCGATTTTAAAAGGCAAACCGAATGCGAACCGTGTACGTGTCAGGATCAGAAACTCACGTACACAACGATTACATAGTTGGACATCATCACACATTGCTCAAAATAATAGCGGAAATAATACTTTATTACATTAAGATGTCCAAGACATTCACAGAGTCATTAACTTAACATAGTCATCAACATACTTAAAGTGCGAAATACGAAACGTAGAAGATTAGGCCTTCACAGGTAGCTGACAGGGGGTTGCCACTAAACACGACTAAAACTCATCGAAGTCCTGAAACTTCTCAAAGTCCTCCATGTTGCCTTCATCTCCTCCCGAGCGCTGATTACAATAGGGACAACCTGGGGTTGGAGTTTTTTAAAACAAGGCTGAGTACACATCAATGTACTCAGCAAATGTCCCGTTTGGCTAAAGTGGTCTAGCTGTATGTGGGGTTGAGATTAAAGCAGTTGCTTTTAGTTGGTCAAATATTTATTACTAGTAGTAATGCCAAGTTTTAGTAATAAACCCAGTTATTACCCAAAAGTACTCCCTCCAAGAGGAAATACCAGAAACCAGAGTTATAATCATCACCATTTACCATCATCATAAAAGCATCCAAAGTTATTCTAATCAAAGAGGATCCCAAGGCTGCTCATAACCGTGAGCACGACTGTAACACCCTGAATTTGGGGTATAAAATTTCTTTCCTAATATCCACCATATTCAGGTGTTACCTCTGTTTCTCTCTCTCTCTCTCTAATTTTCCTCGCTCTTCCTTTTTGTTAGAACTATGTCTATTAGGTGGGAGATTAAATATTTCTTTACTATATCAAAACCTAAGGGAGTCATGAAATGTTGCATCACGCTGAGCCTAAATTATTCTTTTGTTTGATATACATATTTGAATTTGAATTTGAAGCATGCTTGAATTTGAATTCAAAAGTGAAAATAAAAGAAAAAGGGATTAGAAAATTTGAAATAAAAGAAAAGCGCAAAGAAGCCTAGTCGCCTCCCCTTTCTAGGCCTTTCGGCCCATTCGGCCCACGAGCGCGCGCCCGCCACTTCCCTCCCCCGCTCTCGCTGCCATGTGGGCCCACCTTGTTGGCCCAGTCGCACGCCCGTGCACGCCTCTCCGCTCTCGCTGCCGTGTAGGGCCCGCCTGACATGCGCCTCGCTCGCACGCGTCCACGGCCTCGGGTCCGCTGACTAGTGGGTCCCGCCTGTCAGCTCCCCCTTCCTTGCTACAACCGCCATCCGCGCCCGTCGTGCCCACGTTCGTGTGGATCTTGGCCACGACCGCAAGCAGGGCAGAAACCCCCCTGACAATCACCCCCTCCCCCTGCTCGCCTCATTTCTCTACAGCACACAGCCAATCCTTTTCCCCTGCGCTCGTCGTGCCTCACCAAAGTTCGTCGAGGATCGTCGTCGTCCGCGCGTTCGTCGAGCCTCGAGGCCACCGCAGCCGCCGTTCGTGCGCTTGCCACGCCCGGAACACCAATGTCCTTCTGTTGAGCTGCTCGGCCGAGCTTCACCGTGGGTGAGAACCGCCAACCCTCTCTCCCCTCTTTCTCTCCCTCACCCATCCTCCCCACTCTTCTCTATCGTCGCCGGTTTGTGCCTAGGGACCGTGTCGCGTCGAAGAGGCGAGCTCCTCGAGCAATACCCACTGGCCGACCCACCCTCAGCCCTCGCCATTTGCCGATTCCGACCATGGCACTCCGCGTCGTGCGTGGGCAGGAGGAAGACGAAGGTCCCGACACCCGGTGCCCTCGGGTCAGCCTCTTCCGTGCCGCCGCTCTCTTTTCCCCCTTCGAGCCTCTGATGAGCAGACCCCACCCACCAGGATGCACCGTGCCCCACCCTTCGCCGCTGACCTATGGAGCCTCGTGGCCCCACATGTCAGCATCGCGCGCTGCGCGCCCCACACCGAACCCGTCACTGACTAGTGAGCCCCGTTCCGCTGGGGCCCTCCAGTAAGTCCGACCTGCGCCCAAGCCACCCACCCGATCCACTGACTTGTAGGCCCGATGCATCGGTGTCTCGCCCCGCCTTGGGTCCACCTGTCAGCCGCCCGTGTCCCGGGCGCCCGCGCCCTCGCTAGTTGTTTCTAATCTGGGCCATTGATCGGAGATCGGACGGCTGGTACAACCTCGTACCCCTTCGCGCGGTAGATTTGCTAAAGAAACCCTCGACTTTGTCAGAATAAACTCGTCACCCTTTAATTTCGCGCACAGGCCCCTGTAATTTTGTAGAAAGAACCCTAGGCTTTTAGTTAATCACAGAATTAGACCTAGTTTTGTATTTTGAATTCCAAAAGTTGTTTATTTCATATCTTTTGTATATGAACTCCAAATTGAGTGATTCAAATTGCAAAATGTTCATAAGATTATTCTCTATCTGTTTAAATTATAATCATTCATTGTCTGCACGTATTAATTTTATGCCTAGACTATAGATTAGTATTAGTGATGGTTTGTTTATTAAAAAGAAAACCCTAATGGTAATTATAAGATTAAAGTTGTGAGTTTAATATCATATGAACCCATCCCTGGTATAATTTTGGTGATTCATTAAGATAAATGAATTTAAGTTATGTGATCCCCGAGTTAGACGGTACTTAGAGTCACGAGCCTCTAGGTGTGTTAATCCACCCTAGAACCTAAGTTTATCTCTTGTGTTTATATTGTTCTTCCGAGCTTGTGTTCACTTGATTGTACATGTTTGGTGTATTGTTTCTTTGCCTTTATCCAAATGTATTGAATGCATAATCGCTTTACGTAGACAACGAGTAGCCCATGGTTCCTGAGTGTGTTGCCGAAGATCTTCCTGAACAACAACCTAGTGAAGGCAAGTGTCCTCTGACCCATTATGTCCTACTTACTTTATAATTCACCGTCCCACATTACTTTATTGAAACCTAAGGATTGACAAGTCTATATTTACCTTATCCTTGTTTACCTTTTGGGTTATTATGGTTAGCTTTATGCTATTGCTCTACTTTAATCAACGAACATGATGCCAATATCTATTATACGATGATATTATCTTGATGATGGTCTTGTGATACTTTAGGGGACTCAGGTTGTTTTCTGAGTACCTCTCTGTAAGGACTTGTTCGTTGAGTGACCACTAGGGATAACAGTACAACCATAAGGGTGGAATGGGATGCCCTTAGCTGAGTAATTAGAGGAACTTGAGGTGTAGTCGGCTTCGCCATAGGGTCGTCAATGGGGTCCGGGCTCAGCACTTGCTCTGCCGAGGCTGGTTGCCGAGGTTCTTTTGATTTGGTTTTTTAGTCACCCTTCCTATGGAGAGAAGTGTTGTGTTTATCAAACTGGAGAAACCTAACGGGCGGCTATGACCTCGAGGGAATCTTTGTAAAGGCTACGTAGTGAATCCCTGGCCATTCACCACGGTAGTGAAGATCGAGTCTGTACAACCCAGGCTGGAAAGGGATCACGACTCGTGGGTAAAGTATGCAACCTCTGCAGAGTGTTAGAAACTGGTATATCAGTCGTGCTCACGGTTAAGAGCAGCCTTGGGATCCTCTTTGATTAGAAGAAATTTGGATACTCCTATGATGATGGTTAATGGTGATGAATATAATTGTGGTTTCTGGTATTTCCTCTTGGAGGGAGTAATTTTGGGTAATAACTAGGTTTATTACTAAAACTTGGCTCTACTACTAGTAATAATTACTTGACCAACTAAAAGCAACTGCTTTAACCTTAACTCCACATACAGCTAGTCCACTTTAGCCAAACGGGACATTTGTTGAGTACGTTGATGTGTACTCACCCTTGCTTTAAAAACCACCCCACCCCAGGTTGTCCCCACTGTAATCAGTGCTCAGGAGGAGATGTAGGCAACATGGAGGACTTTGAGGAGTTCCAGGACTACGATGAGTTCTAGTTGTGTTAGTGGCAAACCCCCAGTCAGCTGCCTGTGAAGGCCTTATCTGCTACATTTCGTATTCTGCACTTTGATCACGTTTATGACTATGTTATGTTAATGACTATGTGGATGTCTTGGACATCTTGATGTAATAAAGTACCTTTTCTGCTATTATTTTGAGCAATGTGTGATGATGTCCAATTATGTAATCGTTGTGTATGTGAGTTTCTGATCCTGGCACGTACATGGTTCGCATTCGGTTTACCTTCCAAAGCCGGGTGTGACATAAGTGGTATCAAAGCATTGCTGACTGTAGGACCGCTAACCTAGACTAGAATGGTCGCTCTAAGGACTATAGACCCTTATTATCACCTTGACCTTTGGTGTCACTTCAAAAGTTGGTCATCTTGACCAATTCTATGTTATATTACAATATATACCCTTATCTTACAAAATTTTAATCTCACTTTGCTTTTGGTTTACTTGCTGGTCATATAGTTCTATTCTCGCTCTTGTGCTTATGATATCTTTTGTAGATGGCCCATTGTAGATGCACTGCATGTAAGTCGGTGGTTTCCTTTTTGCCCTCTCGCCTTGTGGAGCGCCCACTATGTCGTACTGTGACAGGATAGTCTAGCCACCTGGAGAGACTGCATCGTCGCCTACATGAGGAGTAGGAGCACCGACACTAGGAGCAGGAGCCGCAGGACTCTTCCCCCTTGCCTCAGTAGGAGGTGGAGCCTATGAGGCAGCCCTTCCCTGCACCTCAGCTAGAGATGCCCCCTGCACCACCACAGGGCATCCCGGCTGCTGGAGGAGACCCTAACAGAGACGGAGACAACAACGACGACAGTGGTGGTAGTTCGATCCACAGCATGGAGCTCTCGGATGAGCAGGAGCCGAAGGGATGGATCGCCCGAACCATCACTCATGACACCACTCACGGCTGTCATTTCCACGACGCTCTCGACACCTTGTTGTGTCGGGCCTTCGACCGACACACTTGGTCCATTAAGTACCGTTGTGTGGTCTACCAGCATCGTCGCGGGTTATACCCGGACCAGTGGGAGGCTACTTGCTTGGTGCGCCATCTGGACGATGATCTCCGGGGTGCAGAGGCTTCTCAGAGCATTATTCAATCACTAAGAGGGATACTATAGAGGCAGACATGCAGGATGCTGCATGGCGTGCGCTTTCGCAGTACTGTTTGTTGTTCAGCGAGGTAGCTGATGGCCTTGACCTGAAGTACTACCCTCACCATTCGACCGGCAGTGCCGGAGGTGTGATTGTCTCACCCGTTGGTGAGGGAAATCTTAGGCTGAGCAGCATGGTCAACCTGGTCACTGTGCTCAACACCGAGCTGGACCACGCCCTTGACGAGTTGGGAAAGGCTCGGGTGGAGATTGCGGAACTGCGTGTAGCGCGGCACCATCAGGAGGATGGGTCCCCGGCTCTTGTCGGGATTCCGCACCCTTACCGCTTGATGCCCCATGGTCATTATGCTTATGGCACCCCTGACTACAGGACCCAGATAGACTTGGAGCCATAGATCGACAGAGTCGGATTATGTAATAATGTTTAATTCAGTATCTTAGTCTTAGTTAGTCTTAGTAGGTTTTAGTTTGCTTATCAGATGTTTTGATGCCTGCCGTGATGAACTCGTGATGAGGTTTGATCTTTGTAATGATTGTCACCGAGGTGTGGGCATTCCCCGCAACTTGGTGTAGTTATTAATAAAGTTAGTTATTTAGTTGGGCAAACTTTTATTTCCACTTTCCTCTTTATCTAAGAAGTTGTGTTTGGCTATGTTGAGAGTCAGTGAAGATGCTCATTTGTTCAGTGTTGTGAAGACTTCTATATATCTTTTCTTATGCTGAAAGACTGCAGAGTCAGATCTAATGTGTGTATGCTTTCTACAGATGTCTGACAACAGGTGCAGATGTGGAAGGCATGCTCAGCAGGAGTAGCAGGCACCCTAGGAGGAGGCACATCGGCAGTAGTTGCCACCGCTACCCTCAATGACCATTAAACAGATGTTCCTGATGCATACCCAGGCAGTCCAAGTGATTGGCCAGACTCTAGCAGCTATGCAACAGGTGCAGCAACAACAACCCCCCACCTCAACCTCAGATGCAAGTGCAGATGCCTAGGGACAAGCGGGCGGAGTTCATGAGGGGTCACCCCCAGTCTTTGCCCATTCTACTGACCCCATGGATGCCGAAGATTGGCTGCATACCGTGGAGCGTGAGTTACACATTGATCAGTGCAACGATCGCGAGAAGGTTCTGTACGGTCCCTACCTACTAAGGGGAGCAGCACAGTCCTAGTGGGAGTCCTACCTCGCCACCCATGTCGACCCTGAAGCCATCATCTGGGAGGAATTCAGGGACAACTTCCGTCGGTACCACGTGCTGAAGGATTGATGATAGTAAGGAAGGAGGAATTTCTGGCATTGAAGTAAGGTCTCTTGTCTGTCTTTGAGTACAGGGACAAATTTCTACAGCTGTATCGTTATGCACCCGAGGACGACAACATAGATGCCAAGAGGCAGTACCATTTCCTAAGAGGTTTGGTTGACCCCCTTCACTACCAGCTGATGAACCATACCTTCCCTACCTTCTAGCATTTGATCGACAGAGCCATCATGATCGAGAGGAAGCGCCGGGAGATGGAAGACAGAAAACGCAAGATTGGTGGATCTCAGGCTGGGAGCAGCAGTCGTCCTCGTTTCTCAGGCAATCCACCCCAGCAATTCAAGCAATGTCACCCTCAAGGTCACCAGCATCAGCACCAGCATCAGCGTCAGCACCAGTAGCAGTTCTAGAGGCAGTTCCCTCAGCAGCAGCAATACCGCTAGACCAACCAATAGGGAGGAAATCAGTACCAGCGATAGAACAACCAGGCACCTCACCTTCTTGTCCCAACAACCAATCAGAGTAACCAGGCAACACCAGCGCAAGGAGGAGGTCGTGGATGTTTCCATTGTGGGAAACAAGGTCATTGGATGAATCATTGCCCGAAGAAAGCAGCTCAGCAGTAGCCAGCTTCCAACACCTCAGCAAGACAAGGAGCACCACAGTAAGCACCAGGAGGTCGTGCCCAGGCCTACAACCGTGGAAAGGTGAACCACTTGGAGGCCAAAGCAATCCAGGATGCATCAGATGTGGCAGTAGGTATATTTGCAGTCGAATCCTATCTAGCAAAAGTACTATTTTATACTAGTGCCACACATTCTTTTATTTCTACATCATGGGTAGAAGCACATAACATCCTCGTAGACTAGTGATTCCACCTTTAAGAGTTAATTCTGTTGGGGGAAAGTTCAGTTCGATAAGATGTGCCCGAATCTAAGGATTAAAATAAGGGGGATAGATTTCCCCGCTAACCTAGTAGTAATGGGTACTCAAGGGTTAGATGTCATCCTAGGGATGAATTGGCTGCATAGAAACCAGGCAACCGTCAGCTGTGACAAGAGGACAGTAAAGTTAGTGTCCCCCTTCGAGAAAAAATAGTAACTAAACTGTTCATGCCTAATCTAGAAGAAGGAGCTTGTCACCATATGTCTGTAGATGGTAAGGAGGCCGGCCTTCTTGAGCCAATCAGAGTTATGTCGAAGTTCCCCGATGTGTTTCAGGAGGACTTACCAGGCATGCCACCCGAACTTAAAGTTGAGTTCGCCAGAGAGCTTGAACCTGGCACCGCCCCTATTTCCAAGAGAGCCTACAGAGTGTCTGGACTAGAATTGGTCGAACTCAAGAAGCAGATCGACGAAATGTTAGAGAAAGGCTACATCAGACCAAGTACTTTGCCTTGGGCTGCCCTAGTATTGTTCGTGGAGAAGAAAGAAGGGACAAAGAGAATGTGCATTGATTACAGAGCTTTGAATGAAGTCACCATCAAGAACAAGTACCCTCTGCCAAGAATAGAATATCTGTTCGATCAGTTGAGAGGAGCCGGAGTGTTCTCGAAGATAGATCTGAGGTCAGGTTACCATCAGCTTAGGATCTGACCTTCGGACATACTGAAGACAATATTTATCACCAAGTATGGGCTATATGAGTACATAGTTATGTCATTTAGATTGACAAATGCGCCCGCCTTCTTTATGTACTTGATGAATAGTGTGTTCATGGACTACCTCGACAAGTTCGTAGTGGTGTTCATCGATGATATTCTCAGAATGAGGAAGAGCATGAGGGGCATTTGAAGATGGTATTACAATGGTTACAGGAGCATCAGTTGTATGCCAAGCTGAGTAAGTGTGAGTTATGGATCAGCGAAGTCATGTTCTTGGGTCATATCATAAACCGAGATGGATTAGTTGTGGATCCAAAGAAGGTATCAGATATCCTGGACTGGAAAGCACCAAGAGATGTCCGGGGAATCAAGAGTTTCATTGGAATGACCGGATACTATCAGCGTTTCATTGAAGGTTTCTCCAAGATTGCCAAACCAATGACAGCCCTTCTAGCTAAGAAGGTTGAATTCAAGTGGACCCTAGAGTGGCAAAAGTCCTTTGAGACATTGAAGAAGAAGCTGACTATAGCACCGGTTTTGATTCTGCCAGATGTTCACAAGCCATTCTCAGTGTATTGTGATGGTTTGTACACTGGTCTGGGGTGTGTATTGATGCAAGAAAGGAGAGTAGTGGCATACTTGTCCCGATAGTTGAAGATTCATGAGAGAAATTATCCAACACATGATCTGGAGTTAGTAGAAGTGGTTCATGCACTGAAGACCTAGAGGCATTATCTATATGGGAAGAAGTGTGATATCTATACGGATCACAAGAGTCTCAAGTATATCTTCACCCAGTTAGAGTTAAACATGAGGCAACGAAGATGGATGGAGTTAATCAAGGACTATGAGCTGGAGATATATTATCACCCAGGCAAAGCAATTGTGGTTGCCGATGCGATGAGCAGAAAAAGTCAAGTTATGGTCGCTCATCTGATGTCGTATGAGCTAGCAAAGGAATACGATAGGCTGAGTCTCGGATTTCTAAACAACACCCAAGGACTGATAGTGGAGCTGGAACCCACCTTAGAGCGAGATATCAAGGATGGGCGAAAAGATGATGAGAATATCAACGAGATTCAGTAGTTGATCATAGATGGGAAAGGCAAAGATTTCTGTGAAGACGTGGAAGGCGTTGTATGGTTTAAAAATAGACTGTGTGTTCCTAACATCAAATCGATTTGGGAGCTGATTCTCAAGGAAGCTCATGAGACCACTTATTCCATACACCCTGGTAGTGAGAAGATGTACCAAGACATGAAGAAAAGATTCTGGTGGTACGGTATGAAAAGGGAGATAGCAGAGTATGTTGCCATATGCGACAGTTGTTAGAGAATCAAGGCAGAGCATCAAAGGCCCGCAGGTTTGTTGTAGCCATTACAGATTCCTCAATGAAAATGGGATGAGATTAGGATGGACTTTATAGTCGGTTTGCCTCGCACTCGAGCCAGTTATGACTCAATCTGGGTAGTAGTGGACCGCTTGACGAAGGCGGCTCATTTCATACCAGTCAAGACCACCTATAATAGTGCAGTGTTGGTAGAGCTATATATGTCACGGATTGTATGCTTGCATGGTGTTCCAAAGAAGATAGTATCAGACCGAGGAATCCAATTCACTTCTCACTTTTGGCAGCAGTTACATGAAGTTTTAGGCACACACTTGAAGTTCAGTTCAACTTATCACCCGCAGACCGATGTTCAAACTAAGAGAACCAACCAGATCTTAGAAGACATGTTGAGGGCTTGTGCTTTGCAAGACAAGTTAGGTTGGGACAAGAGGCTACCCTCTATAGAATTCTCCTACAACAACAGTTACCAAGCTAGTTTGAAGATGGCACCATTCCAAGCACTCTATGGGAGGAATTGTTGAACCCCGTTGCATTGGGATTAACACAGCAAAAGGCAGGTGTTCGGTTCAGACATTTTGCTTGAAGCCGAAGAGAATATCCGAATGGTTCAAGAGAATCTGAAGACAGCATAATCCAGGCAGCGAAGTTATGCTTACACAAGAAGAAGAGATCTGAGTTTTGAAGTGGGAAATTATGTTTATCTGAAGGTGTCACCCATCAGAGGAATCAAAAGGTTCGGAGTCAAGGGCAAGCTAGCACCTCGATACATCGGTTCGTACCAGATTCAGGCAAGACGAGGAGAAGTGGCATATCAACTCAGCCTACTGGAAAGTCTGTCAGCTATGTATGATGTGTTCCAAGTGTCTTAGCTGAAGAAATGCTTGCGAGTACCAGAAGAGCAACTGCCAACCGAGGACCTCGAAGATCAAGAGGATTTGACTTATATTGAGAAGCCAACTCAGATTCTAGAAACAACAGACAGAGTCACTTGAAGAAGCACCATCAGGATGTACAAAGTCAAGTGGGGCCATCACTCAGAGGAAGAAACAACTTGGGAAATATCTTTTATTCTTATGATCTTTTTTCCTTTAATCTATCCTTTGGATAAATTAAAGGAATGAAGATCTCCCATTATAAACTGTGTTGTCGTGTTTTGGTTCATCCTTAGGAATCAAAGTAGGTGACCAACCGTTCCTATTATTAGTTTAATATCTGGTATGTGGACCATATGTTCACTCTGATATTAAATTTATTTTTATGGATATCAAATATGATCACGTGGCATCGCAACGCACGGGCAAGGTATAATATTTGTTGATATCAATTTAATGTGTGATATAAGGACCATATGTTCACTCTCATATTAAACTTATTTTTTGGGTATCAAATATGATTGTGAGTTGTCACAAAACATGTGCATTGTACTAGTTCAAATTAAAAAACAGTTTTCGTGTTTCTTGGTAAAAAACCATGTATCCCGGTCGGTTTTCATTGCTAATTCATCGAGAAATGATGAATAAGTTTGAAAAAAATATTTTACAGGATTTGTTTGTAATTTTTTCAATTCACATTGTACAATAAATAATGATAGATTCACACACATTTTGATCACCAAAATTATATATAAAATATATATTCAAATAGAAAATGAAATTCGAATGCAACATAAAGCAATAGTTATTCACAATAGTGACAAACAAGTTCATATAAAGTTTTTCCATAACACGTAGGTTCACACAAGTCGAATCATAAATCATTCAAGTATGCGTCAGATATTTAACTCGAGTCATAATCTCCAAGCATAGTTAAGGCATCTAGGTATGGTGTCACACCCGGTTTTGAAAGGCAAACCGAATGTGAACCATGTACATGCCAGGATCAGAAACTCACGTACACAACAATTACATAGTTGGACATCATCACACATTGCTCAAAATAATAGTGGAAATAGTACTCAAAGTGTGGAATATGTAACGTAAAGATAAGGCATTCACAGGTAGCTGACTATGGGTTTGCCAGTAAACACGACTAGAACTCATCGAAGTCCTGAAACTTCTCAAAGTCCTCCATGTTTCCTTCATCTCCTCCTGAGCATTGATTGCAATGGGGACAATCTAGGGTTGGGGGTTTTAAAGCAAGGGTGAGTACACATCAACGTAATCAGCAAATGTACAGGTTGAGGTTAAAGCAGTTGCTTTTAGTTGGTCAAATATTGTCGGCGTTTCGAGATCGGGGGGTCCCTAAGCCGACGAGTGAATGTCGTCATGTGCCCCAGCCCAGATGGGTCGACGCGAGGCCAAGCGCGAAGGAGGGAAGTGAGGTGGTCGGAGACAGGCGTGAGAGAGGTGGGAATCCCGCGGCCTTCGTGTTCGTCCCGCGCCCAGGTTGGGTGCGCTTGCAGTAGGGGATTACAAGCGTCCACGCGGGAGAGGGAGCGAGCGGCTCCAAGCGAGCGCCTGTCTCGTCCTCGTCCCCGCGCGGCCAACCCCCTCTAAGAGGGCCCTGGTCCTTCCTTTTATAGGCGTAAGGAGAGGATCCAGGTGTACAATGGGGGGTGTAGCAGAGTGCTACATGTCTAGCGGAGGAGAGCTAGCGCCCTAAGTACACGCCATCGTGGCGGCCGGAGAGATTTTGGCGCCCGGTTTGTGTGATGTCGTGGCCGTCGGAGGAGCGCTGGAGCCTGGCGGAGGGACAACTGTCGGGGCTGTCGAGTCCTCGCTGACGTCCTCTTGCTTCCGTAAGGGGGCCGAGAGCCGCCATTGTCAGGGAGCGTGCGGGGCGCCATCATTGCCTATCCGGCGGAGCGAGCCAGATGGGACGCCGGTCTTGTTCCCCGTAGCCTGAGTCAGCTTGAAGTAGGGTAATGATGGCGCCTCCCATTGACGTGGCTGGCCCGCGCCCTAGGTTGGGCGATGTGGAGGCTCCTCCGAGGTCGAGGTCGAGTGCGTCTTCCGTGGCCGAGGTCGAGTCCGAGCCCCTAGGTCGGGCGAGGCGGAGGCCGTTGGCTGAGGCCAGGGCGGAGTTCGAGTCCTGGGGTCGGGCGAAGCGGAGTTCGTCGTCTTCTGGGGCTGAGCCCAAGTCCAAGCCCTGGGTCGGGCGGAGCGGAATTCGTCGTCTTCTAGGGCTGAGCCCAAGTCCGAGCCCTGGGTCGGGCGGAGCGGAATTCGTCGTCTTCTGGGGCTGAGCCCAAATCCGAGCCCTGGGTCGGGCGGAGCGGAGTTCGCCGTCTTCCGGGGCTTAGCCTGAGTCCGAGCCCTGGGTCGGGCGGAGCGGAGTTCGCCGTCTTCCGGGGCTTAGCCCGAGTCTGAGCCCTGGGTCGGGCGGAGCGGAGTTCACCGTCTTCCGGGGCTTAGCTCGAGTCCGAGCCCTAGGTCGGGCGGAGCGGAGTTCACCGTCTTCCGGGGCTTAGCCCGAGTCCGAGCCCTAGGTCGGGCGGAGCGGAGCTTCCTATGGTGCCTGCGGTCGGGCCTGACTGCCTGTCAGCCTCACTCTGTTAAGTGGCACCGCAGTCGGAGTGACGCAGGCGGCATTGTCTTTCTGTCAGACCGGTCAGTGGAGCGGCGAAATGACGGCGGTCACTTCGGCTCTGTCGGCTGAGGGGCGCGCGTCAGGATAAAGGTGTCAGGCCACCTTTGCATTAAATGCTCCTGCGATTTGGTCGGTCGGTGCGGCGATTTGGTCAGGGTTGCTTCTTGGCGAAGACAGGACCTCGGGCGAGCCAGAAATATGTTCGCCGCTAGAGGGGGGCCTCGGGCGAGGCGGAGATCTTCCGGGGTCGGCTGCCCTTGTCCGAGGCTAGGCTCGGGCGAGGCGTGATCGAGTCCCTCGAATGGACTGATCCCTGACTTAATCGCACCCATCAGGCCTTCGCAGCTTTATGCTGATGGGGGTTACCAGCTGAGAATTAGGAGCCTTGAGGGTACCCCTAATTATGGTCCCCGATAGTATCCGCCGAGCCTCGAAGGGAGTGTTAGCACTCGCTTAGAGGCTTTCGTCGCACTTTTTTGCAAGGGGACCAGCCTTTCTCGGTTGCGTTTGGTTCCGGTGGGTGCACGCGAGCGCACCCGCCGGGTGTAGCCCCCGAGGCCTCGGAGGAGTGGTTTGACTCCTCCGAGGTCTTAATGCCTCGCGCAATGCTTCGGCTGGTCTGGTCGTTCCCTCATGCGAGCTGGCCGTAGCCCGGGTGTACGGTCGGGTCCCAAGTTCTCGGGCTGGTATGTTGACGCTGTCAACGGTTTGGCCGGAGCCGGGTTTACGAGAGCAGCCCCCGAGCCTCTGCACAGGGCGAGAGGGCGATCAGGGACAGACTCGACTTTTTTACATATGCCCCTGCGTCGCCTTTCCGCAAGGAGGAGGGGGGAGAGCACCATGTTGCCCTCGGTGGGCGCCGAACATGGTGTCTCCGGTGAGCTGCAGGCGGGTGATCTGAGCGGACGTCCGTGCCCCATTCGTTAGGGGTCGGCTAGAGGCCCAGAGGCGCGCCCAAAAGTACCTGCGGGTGATCTGCCGGACCCGGTCCCCTAGCGACGGGGTCCGAGGGCCCGATGCCTCCCTCTGGTGGGATTCTGTTACAAGATCGTTCCCGCTGGTCTCGGAAATGTCCTAGGGTACCTCGGGAGCGTAGCCCGAGCCTTGGTTATGTATCGAACGTACCCATGGTCATCCCTCGCTCTGTGTCTGAGGCGGCTGTGAACCCTTCGGGGGCCAGCCTTCGAACCCCTGATCAGTAGTGGGCGCAGAGCCCTTGTAGCCTGAGGCGGCCGTTGAACCCTTCCGAGGGGCCGGCCTTCGAACCCCTGACCAGTAGTGGGTGTGGAGCCCACGTGCTCTGAGGCGGCTGTTGAACCCTTCCGAGGGGCCAGCCTTCGAACCTCTAATCAGTAGGGAGGCTCGGAGCCTGGTTCCTTCACGGGGAAGGATCCTTTTCGGGGTATCCCCCTTTCCCGGTCCCTATTGCAAGAGAGAGAAAGAGGAAAAAAGGAAAAGGATA
Source organism: Zea luxurians (assembly GCA_029449295.1). Taxonomy (NCBI): domain Eukaryota; kingdom Viridiplantae; phylum Streptophyta; class Magnoliopsida; order Poales; family Poaceae; genus Zea; species Zea luxurians. The sequence continues at coordinate 377,866 of JAOPSE010000586.1, forward strand.
CGAAATCGAACGACGCGGCGTACCTTCTTTGACGCGGTCATTATGGCGAAGGCGAAGCGTCGCTCGCTTCTCCTGCCAGAGGCGCCGCCTGTCCCGCCGCGGAGTTAATGCGACGGGGCGAGTGGTTCGCGGGGTGGCCGTTGTGGCAGAACCTCCCAAGGTATCGGGCCCACATGCACTTGTCCTTGTCCCAAAGACCTCAGACGGCCATGCATGTGCACCAGATAACTTAACAGGATCCGTCCGATTGCCCCAAGGACATCGGATAAACCACTTACAACCAGAACCGCGGGATTAAGTAATACAAATCACACACACCAATATTTTTGCAGCGGAAATCTTATTACCAAATTTTACAAGTTACAAAAATTTTACATTATTTTATCGGAATGATTACAAAAGTATAAGTTTGAAATATATGCTAGCTTAAGAGACCATCCTCAATAAGAAGTATAGAAGGGTTACTTAGACTTATAAGAAGGCCGAGCCCACCGGCACTTAACACCATCATCAGCAGCACAAAGCTATGACCTAAAAAACAACAGGGAATAAAACCCTGAGTATGGAATTACTCAGCAAGTCTTACCCGACTACGGAAAAAACTCTCAAGGGTATGCTGGATAAATAGGAATCAAGGAGAGGCTTTAGCAAGAATCAACTTAGATACTTTTGCAGAAATAGCTTACTAAAGTGAGTCCTTACTTTCAACATTTTAACGCCAGATTAAATATTAATAGACTCTGTTTTCCTCTAGTCTAATTTCATCATCTCATCAATACAACATCATTTTTATTCATGAAGTTCACATCCTGACTTAGGTTGTAGGTCAGTGATCAAGTCTCCACTCTCCGGGGATATAACGGCGATCCGAATCGATTTACTCAGCTGAGGATCTCTAACCACACGACATATGTAGCACTTAATCCTTGCATATGTCAACTTGACCCCAAGGTTCTTAAGACCAGATCAGGTTCACGCAAACCGAGAGCACAGATACACCACCGTCCAGCCTCTTGCCACGGAGGGTACACGCTACTCCCGCCACCGCTCCACGCCCATTTCGTGTTATCTTATTCTGGCCTTAGTCTGCCCGAGGCAAAGCTTACCCTGTCCCATTTCCAGGGTATGCGGCTAGCTAAGATAGTCCTTGCGCTAGCAGGCCTACATACACATCCAATCCTTAATCAACCTGGGTAGAACATCACCTGTTCCTAACCCAAGTCTCGATTTAAGTACTTCCATCCTTAGGATTGTTTCTGTTCCTTAGGATGAAAAGAGCATCACAGGGAGCTTTGCAGTAAGATCCCACCACGCTCTCAATGAAAGTATTCTTGCAGGTAGAAGCCATCTTTCCTCAGGATAACCCCTGAGCTAGGCAGTATTGCAAAAGACAACCTCTATCCACAAGATCTAAGCAGGGCTAAGCATTTTTGTAAATCAAATTTTGATACTTCACCAGAAGTATCTATAAAGGTATGGATATCAAGGAAGGCAATGCATTAAAGGGTTTCAAGCAACTCCTATAAACCTAATGCACATTTCACTAGACTTAAGTGTGCGAAAAGTATTTAAAAACACAAGGAAGGGGTTGCGTGCACCGGGGCTTGCCTGGAAGAAACACTAGGTTAGTGTTTGTTAGACGATGTCCACTTGACGAGCACCTCTCATCCTGGCACTTGATCGGACAGGTTCGTCCATCAGCACCACCGCGCGAAGTAGTCCACCTGTTACGTCATCTTGGGGTCGACTTGGCTCAGGTTCTTCACATCACGTAGTCAACCAACGTACCTAAATGATTTGCATAATGCACATGAATGCATATAGGCAGGAATAGCACAAATCTAAATAGTGCTACGTGATAGCGAATTAAACACCTAACGGTGAGGCGTTGTATAAGTTCATACGGAAATACTAGTTATCGATATACGACTACGCGCAATAATTACGCTTCTCGAACCTAACACAAACATCACGAACAACAAACTATACACATTAAACACAATTATCATACACAACTCATCGGCTAATTAATTAAATGCTAACTTTATCTCTCGCTTTATAAATGATACTACATCGTTCACAAAGAACTATTTTAATTTTATTTTACCCCTCACATAATTTACATGTCCACAATTAATCAAACATTTCTTTATCACATAGGCCTACTAATATTCTACTCGGTACATTAATTCAGCTAATTAACCGGAATAGCGAAATAACTCGCCATACTGAATTTGGCTCGATAATCGCAAGAACTGCGAAGTCGACGAGAGTTTTGTGACTTACACAATTTATCGAGCACCCTAATGAGCCTTTCACTAACACATTAATTTATTCAACGATCGAACTATTCTAAATAAATTATCAGCTTACCGTGACCAGAATGATTTGATAATCGCAGATCGACGATGAGTATTGGTTCAGACCTCCCAACGAACACTTGGCAGGGGTTGCGCTCAAAGGCGACTTCCAGGGGAAGAGCTCGACAGGGGGCTTCAGAGCTCAACACAAGTAGCGCGTAATTGGAAGATAGATCGTCGGGGTCGACGAGCATGTCGCGGACGTGACGTGGATTGACGACGAGGAACAAGGGGGTGTTACAGCACACTAAGGGCGACACAAAGATGTTGGGCACCGACTATAACGTGCATGCAGATTCCTAGGACTTGATGAGCTGGGCAGAGCAGAGAGCTAACCACGCGTTGCGTCGATGGTAGCGCGACTCCAGCGAGACCCGTGTCTGTATGGGGCGACAGCATGGACGAACAGACACGACATGGAGGGTGCGAGTCCGCCAAGGACGCGACAGGAACAACTCTGCGCGCAGGACGCAGATCAGGGAGTTTGCTTGGGAGTCGAGTAGGGGATGATGGGTTTGATGACTCGACGGCAACGACGCGACGGCGAGGACATAAGACGTGGGGCACACGACATGGACAAAGGACGAGTGATGGGGCTGTCAGCTCGTCGCACGATCGGTGACGACGACTACGAACAACCGAGCGCGGTAAGGAGCTGGAGAACGACAACGGGCCTAGCTGCTGTGGGGAAGAGCTCGACGTGGCCATAGAGATGAGATTGAGGAGCGCGGCAAACCGAGCACTGAAAGCCACGGCGAGCAGGAGGGCACGCTGACTGGAACTCGACCAGGCTGACGTCGAGCTGTAGAAAATGAACAGGGCAACATCCATGGCCAAAGCGAGCACTGCCGAGGGAGACCGAGCTGGGGCTTCAGGGAACGATGCGTGGACGAATTCCATGGGGGCTAGGGAAGAGGAGGTCGACGGCATGGCTAGGGGAGGCTCTGCACGACCAGCAGGGGAGCACGGCTGCACCAGTAAGCTTGGATGAGGAGCGGCGGCCACGACAAGGTGGAAGACGAGCTGGAGGCCGAGTGCCGCAGGGAGAAGCCAAAGGGAGGGCGTACGGACTTTGCGCAGGACAGCAACATGGCTTAGAGGAGAAGCTCGTGCGGTGGTTTTTTTTCCTGGACGCTAGCACACAGCCGACGGAAACAACAGCACAAGGAGCATCGGCATATGGAGCTGGAGCTAGGTGAGGCCGCTCCACCGGCGTGAGGGAGATGATAACCGAGAAGATATTTCCATGGAGCCGTATGGGATGGGATAAGAACCAGGACTGAATTGAGCAGCGGCTAGGAGACGCGTGGGGAAGATAAGAGATGACGTGGTAGCAGGATGGCGTGAAGAAGAATGCTCCAGTGGAAAAAAAATCAAAGTGGAGAATAGGTGACGTCCAAATGAAAAGAAACGAAAAAAAATATTTTCTCAGATTCTGGAATAGGAAACTGAGTCGACTAGCAACTAATTTGATCTTACTTAGCTTTGGATTTGGTTTATTTTTAAACAACTTGCTCCAAATAGTGTCTATACTAAATTCGTAGAGATCGCTCGGATAAGAGCGAAATACTTAGGTGACCTTTTTAATCTGCCTTAATCAGTTAATTTTAAACTGGTACTAGACCACGTCATTATCTTCGTGGTTTTAGACTGTGCTAAATTTGATTTGAAACCAGAAAATTTTATCCGCAGTCTGAACAGGGAAACAGATTAATTATGAATACTCAATACCAGCTCTAATTATTTTGATCCAATTTAATTTTGCGTTAATACTTTTGTCGTTGAGTTCTAATTAATTTGTTTGGGATGAACTCAGAGGGCTGAACTAAATTTTCAAATTCGTCTTTGCGCAATCGATGAATTTTATAATATCACCAGACGCACCGATTTTCGGAACAACGATGTTCCGAACATTACGAAAATTTAGGAAGAGCCCGGATAATAAAAACGATGTCGAACTCGCGATAGATGAAACAAATGCGATATTAAAATAGCGATAGGCGAAGATGATTAAATTTCAGCATCTGTTTTATTCACTGATATTACGTGCTTAAATTCATACTCGTTGTCGAGCGGAATATAAACAGCTGGGGTGTTACAGCCGTTGCGCGTGAGTGAGCCGTTCGAGGAACGAAACACGGGCGCGTCGTCTTCACGCCGTGAGAGAGGGTTCTCTTGCTGCCCCCGGATGGGACGTAGGCTTGGCTGACGACGTGACCGCTGCCCCTGCCCGCCTGCCACCGTCATTACTGCCGGCCCACTTTTGGCCACATTGACCGTCGCGCTAGGCTGGCGCTGCTGGGTCGTGCGTTGGGTCGCCTCGAGTCGCGGTATTGGTTCCGCAGTCGAGGAGGCGCGGTGGTGGCGCAAGTGGCGGTGCAGTTGTATGCACGAAGCATTCGGCGCGCCGGTTGCCTGACGCGTGGGCCTGGGCCTCCATGCTGGGCGTGTTGGGAGTCAGAGAAGTGCGCCCACTTGGCGCGGTTGCATGCCGCCTGCATGGCTACCTGCCCTTTCGCCTGTTGGTCTGGGCAAAAGCGGAGAGCCGCTTGTAACCGCTGGGCGGTTGCACGCACCGCGCACGGCGGTTTGGCTTCTTCTGCTCTGGGCCGGCTTGCATGACGTGTGGGACCCAGCCCCCGCGCCGTAGGGGAGGACCTTGGAGCGTGCTGGAGAAGACTCAGCCCACGACGGCTGGGGACACAAGTAGGGAGAGTCGCCTTTAAAACGAGGGTGACCCCCCTTGGGAGGCGACCATGTCTTCGCGCTCCCTTATGCATCGTGTCTTTCCACCTTCTAAGCCCCCGGATGGGGGATACCCGCCGTCTTTCCGCCTCGTCGTTGGAGGAACACAACTCCGCAGGAGTTGGTACCTTTCAGCCATCGTTCGGCTTCAAGGATTTTCATCATGCAGCCCGGTTGCACCCCTCCGCCGCGCGGTCACCCAAGATGGTGACCTCCAGTTTGATGGCGGGGGAAAGCGAACCGGGCCGCGGCCTTTGCCCCTCCCTCAGCCTCAAGGATTTTCATCACCAGGGCTGGGGAGGGGAGTGTGCCGAGTTGGGGTCGGCCCCTGTGTGGGCGGTGACCCGCTCCTTCCCTCAGTGATCGAGGGGAAGGGCGGTTGTCGTCCGTGGCGTTGGCAGCTGCCGCGTGCCTGGCTCTCGGGCCCGAGTGGCTTCGGAGCCACTCTCGGCGCCAGCTTCCGCCACGGCAGCTGGAAGAGGTTCTTCCGCCGACGAGATAGCCAGGGCCACCCACGGACCGACCTCCAACTCTGCGGCCTTCTGCCCGTCCTTGCCTCACGAATTTGGGCATGGGCGGGGGCCTCCTGGCGGCAGCATCCGCCCTGAGGTCATCGCTGCCGCTGTTCGGCCCCCCGGAGCAGAAGTCGTCGTCGTCGCCGCTGCCGGAGTGGGCGACGGCGCGCCGTTCGTCGGTCTTCCGTTGCTCCGCAGGGCCCCCCCGTCGAGTGGGGTTGTTCGTACCTGCGGAGGTGGAACCGTAGTTCCGTTTGTAATGGCACTTTGAATGCCAGTATTTTTGTTCATTGTGGCTGTCGAGGCCTGAACATGTATGTAATTTCGGCACAGAGCCATGTTTTTTCCTCATTTTCGAGCACTAAGACTCGCATGTTGGTTGTCTGAACCGCTTCACCAAGTGTGAGTCGCCCCGTGTAAAGGTGACGAGTGAGGTATCCGTATCCCGGAGGCGTAGGAGTCCCTCGGCTCGGTCAGTCTTGTTGTCCGAGGCTTCCCTTGCTTAGTTAGAGGAACCCCTCGGCCGCTCTTCGATGAGCCGAGGCCAGGGGTAGCGGTGTCAGCGCGAACAGAGGCAGAGTTGGCTCAAAGAGAAGACCTGGTCGGCCGGAGCCTGGCCGGGTCGTCCGTTAGCGGGACCGACGCCGGAATTGATCTGCCGAGGCCTCAGGCCGGGCTGATGTCCTTGGGGGACAGCTGGCCGAGGCCCCGGGGTGACCGGCCGAGCCGCCTGCTCGGGCCGGATTCTCGGAGAAGACCCTGGCGGCGATGGCCTGGGCTTGATGATGACGTTGTCCTTCAGAGCGGAGACCCTTGGACCGCGTCGCCGTCCGAGGCTAGGTCGGACCTCACCGAAGGTGTTGTCGACGCCGAGGGTGCTGCTGCTCCCTTTAGCCGTCAAGATCCGAGCCTGCAGGATCGGATTATCTTGTAGCGTGTGTTTTCTGCGGCCGCCGAGGCCAAAACACACCCTCGCCGTGTTGTAAAGCTGCGTCTCCTTTCCTCTTGTTCCGAGTATCCGGACTTTTTTGTCGGTAACAGAATTGTGTGTGCGAGCGAGAGTTGCTTCTCACGGAAGGCGATGAGTGAGGTATCCGTATCCCGGAGGCGTAGGAGTCCCTCGGCTCGGTCGGCCTTGCCGCTTACGCGCACTCTTACCCGTCCATGGGGTTCTGTCACCGACGCAGTCGAGAAGGCTCGAAGAATCGCTCCGGCAGAAGAGCTGCCGAACGTGAAGACTTGTTCGGTCCGTGGAATCACTTATCCGAACGTGGGTTACTTATCACAGAAGGTGATGAGTGAGGTATCCGTATCTCGGAGGCGTAGGAGTCCCTCGGCTCGGTCAGCCTTGGCTGCTTACGTGTACTCCGTCGTTTTCAGGATCCACTTTCGAAGTAGTCGAAAAGCACGAAAGACATTCTGGAAGAAAAGATCCTTTTTTCGAGGAAAATTTCGACGCAGAGGGGGTTCCCCCCTTTTAGCCCCCGAGGGAGGGTCGGGCTTTGCCGAGGCAAGGCTGACCCTTCCTTGATGACTAAACTTTGCGTGGGAGCGAGGTATATGAACAACTTGAAAACATCTTAAGGGTAGAAGCGACGTAGCTGTTGGATGTTCCAGGCGTTGCTGTAGACCTCGCCTTGATTGTTGGCTAGCTTGTACGTTCCGGGCTTCAGAACTTTGGCGATGACGAACGGCCCCTCCTAGGGGGGCGTGAGCTTGTGTCGACCTCGGGCGTCTTGTCGCAGCCGAAGCACCAGGTCGCCCACCTGGAGGTCTCGGAACCGGACCCCTCGGGCGTGGTAGCGTCGCATGGACTGCTGGTACCGCGCCGAGTGTAGTAAGGCCTTGTCCCGAGCCTCTTCCAGCTGGTCCAGCGAGTCTTCTCGACTAGCTTGGTTGCTTTGGTCAGCATAGGCCCTCGTCCTCGGGGAACCGTATTCCAGGTCTGTGGGCAAGATGGCCTCGGCCCCATAGACTAGAAAGAACGGCGTGAAGCCCGTGGCTCGGCTCAGTGTTGTCCTCAGACTCCAGACCACCGAGGGGAGTTCCTTCATCCATCGCTTGCCGAACTTGTTGAGGTCGTTGTAGATCCGAGGCTTGAGTCCTTGCAGAATCATGCCGTTGGCACGCTCTACTTGCCCATTTGACATGGGGTGAGCCACGGCGGCCCAGTCCACCCGGATGTGGTGATCCTCGCAGAAGTCCAGGAACTTTCTGCCGATGAACTGGGTGCCGTTGTCGGTGATGATGGAGTTCGGGACCCCGAAACGATGGATGATGTTGGTGAAGAACGCCACCGCCTGCTCGGACCTGATGCTGTTTAGGGGTCGGACCTCGATCCACTTGGAGAATTTGTCGATGGCGACCAACAGGTGTGTGTAGCCCCCGGGTGCCTTCTACAAGGGGCCGACGAGGTCCAGACCCCACACAGCAAAAGGCCAGGTGATGGGTATCGTCTGTAGAGCCTGAGCGGGCAGGTGGGTCTGCCTTGCGTAGAACTGACACCCTTCGCAGGTGCGGATAATTCTAGTAGCGTCGGCCACCACCGTGGGCCAGTAGAAGCCTTGTCGGAAAGAATTCCCGACAAGGGCTCGAGGCACTGCGTGATGGCCGCAAGCCCCCGAGTGTATCTCTCACAGGAGTTCCTGACCTTCGGCGATGGAGATGCATCGCTGGAGGATGCCAGAGGGGCTGCGGTGGTAGAGCTCCTTCTTATCTCCCAGCAAGACGAACGACTTGGCGCGCCGCGCCACCCGCCGAGCTTCGGCTTGGTCGGAGGGTAGCTCTCCTCGGTGGAGATATTGCAGGTATGGGGTCTGCAAGTTTTGATCAGGCGTGACCCCGCTTCGCTCCCCCCGACGTGCAGCATCTCACCCTCGGGGGCCGAGGGTACCTCGGGCTGAACCGAGGGTGCCTCGGGCCGAGCTGAGGGTGCCTCAAACTGTGCCGAGGGTACCTCGGGCTGAGCCGAGGGGGCCTCAGGCTCGGGCGTGTCGTCGATCTTGACGGAGGGTTGATGCAGATCTCGGGAGAAGACGTCCGGGGGAACCGTTGTCTGCCTCGAGGCTATTTTAGCCAGCTCGTCCACAGTCTCGTTGTAGCGCCAAGCGATGTGGTTGAGCTCGAGCCCGTAGAACTTGTCTTCCAGGCGCCGAACCTCATCGCAGTAGGCCTCCATCTTCGGGTCGCGGCAGTGGGAGTTCTTCATGACTTGGTCGATGACGAGCTGCGAAATGGAGGCGTTGATGGCAATCCGTAGTCCGTTGACCAGAGCCTCGTACTCAGCCACGTTGTTGGATGCCAGGAAATGGAGGCGTAGCACGTAGCAAGGGTGCTTCCCGAGGGGCGAGATGAAGAGTAGGCCTGCGCCGACTCCTGTCTTCATCAGCGACCCGTCGAAGAACATGGTCCAGAGCTCTGGTTGGATTGGAGCTGTTGGGAGCTGGGTGTCGACCCATTCGGCCACGAAGTCCGCTAGAACCTGGGACTTGATGGCCTTCCGAGGGGCAAACGAAATTGCTTCACCCATGATTTCCATCGCCACTTTGCGATTCTACCCGAGGCCTCTCGGCACTAGATGATCTCCCCCAGGGGAAAGGACGACACCACAGTTACCGGATGAGACTCGAAGTAGTGTCACAGCTTCCGCCGCGTCAGGATCACCGCGTACAGCAGCTTCTGAACTTGTGGGTAGCGGATCTTGGTTTCGGATAGTACCTCACTGACGAAGTAGACTGGCCTCTGAACGGGCAATGCATGCCCCTCTTCTTGCCTCTCAACCACAATCGCGGCGCTAACCACCTGAGTGGTCGCGGCGACGTAGATCAAGAGGGCTTCTCCGGCTGCTGGGGGCACCAAGATAGGCGCATTCGTGAGAAGCGCCTTCAGGTTCCCGAGGGCTTCCTCGGCCTCAGGGGTCCAAGTGAAGCACTCGGCCTTCCTTAGGAGGCGGTACAGAGGCAGGCCTCTTTCGCCGAGGCGTGAGATGAAGCGGCTCAGAGCCGCGAGACATCCCATGACCCTCTGTATGCCTTTCAAGTCCTTGATGGGCCCCATGCTGGTGATGGCTGCGATCTTCTCCGGGTTGGCTTCGATGCCCCACTCGGAGACGATGAACCCCAAGAGCATGCCTCGGGGCACCCCGAAGACACACTTTTCGGGATTGAGCTTGACGCCTTTCGCCTTGAGACATCGGAATGTCACTTCAAGGTCGAAAAGGAGGTCGGAGGCTTTCCTCATCTTGACTACGATGTCATCGACATAGGCCTCGACCGTGCGGCCAATGTGTTCGGCGAACACATGGTTCATGCACCGCTGGTACGTCGCGCCCGCATTCCTCAAGCCGAACGGCATGGTGACATAGCAGTACATGCCGAAGGGTGTGATGAAAGAAGTCGCGAGCTGGTTGGACTCTTTCATCCTGATTTGGTGATACCCTGAGTAGGCATCGAGGAAAGACAGAGTTTCGCACCCAGCAGTGGAATCCACGATTTGATCGATGCGAGGCAGAGGGTAGGGAACCTTCGGACATGCTTTGTTCAGACCAGTGTAGTCTACACACATCCGCCATTTCCCCCTTTTTTCTCACAAGCACAGGGTTGGCAAGCCATTCGGGATGGAATACCTCTTTGATGAACCCTGCCGCCATTAGCTCGTGGATCTCTTCGCCTATGGCTCTGCGCTTCTCCTCGTCGAATCGGCGCAGAGGCTGCTTGACGGGTCAGGCTCCGGCTCGGATGTCCAGCGAGTGCTCGGCGACATCCCTCGGTATGTCGGGCATGTCCGAGGGACTCCACCCGAAGACGTCGGCGTTCGTGTGGAGAAAGTCGACGAGCACTACTTCCTATTTGGGATCGAGCTCGGAACCGATCCGGATCTGCTTGGAGGCGTCGCTGCTGGGGTCGAGGGGGACGGACTTAACCGTCTCCGCTGGCTCGAAATTGCCGGCATGACGCTTCACGTCTAGCACCTCCTTAGAGAGGCTCTCCAGGTCGGCGATGAGGGCCTCGGACTCGGCGAGGGCCTCAGCGTACTCCACGCACTCCACGTCGCATTCGAACGTGTGTTTGTACGTGGGGCCGACGGTGATGACCCCGTTGGGGCCCGACATCTTGAGCTTGAGGTAGGTGTAGTTGGGGACGGCCATGAACTTCGCGTAGCATGGCCTCCCAGTATCGCGTGGTAGGTTCCTCAGAACCCGACCACCTCGAACGTCAGGGTCTCCCTTCGGAAGTTGGAGGGTGTTCCGAAGCAGACGGGAAGATCGAGTTGTCCGAGGGGCTGGACGCGCTTCCCAGGGATGATCCCATGGAAAGGCGCAGCGCCCGCCCGGACAGAGGACAGATCAATACGCAGAAGCCCGAGGGTCTCGGCGTAGATGATGTTGAGGCTGCTGCCTCCGTCCATGAGGACCTTGGTGAGCCTGACGTCGCCGACGACGGGGTCGATGACGAGCGGGTATTTCCCTGGGCTCAGCACATGGTCGGGGTGGTTAGCTCGGTTGAAGGTGATGGGCTTGTCGGACCAGTCTAGGTAGACTGGCGCCGCCACCTTCACCGAACAGACCTCCCGGCGCTCTTGCTTGCGGTGCCGAGCCGAGGCGTTCGCCGCTTGCCCACCGCAGATCATGAAGCAGTCGCGGACCTCGGGGAACTCTCCTGCCTGGTGATCTTCCTTCTTGTCGTCGTCGCGGGCCCTGCCACCCTCCGCGGGTGGCCCGGCCCTGTGGAAGTGGCGCCGAAGCATGACACACTCCTCAAGGGTGTGCTTGATGGGCCCCTGGTGGTAGGGGCACGGCTCCTTGAGCATCTTGTCGAAGAGGTTGGCACCTCCGGGGGGTTTCCGAGGGTTCTTGTACTCGGCGGCGGTGACAAGGTCCGCGTCGGCGGGGTCGCGTTTCGCTTGCGACTTCTTCTTGCCCTTCTTCTTGGCGCCGCGCTGAGTTGACGCCTCGGGGGCATCTTGTCCTTCTGGAAGATAGCCTCGACCGCCTCCTGGCCGGAGGCGAACTTGGTGGCGATGTCCATCAGCTCGCTCGCCCTGGTGGGGGTCTTGCGACCCAGTTTGCTCACCAGGTCGCGGCAGGTGGTGCCGGCGAGGAACGCGCCGATGACATCCGAGTCGGTGATGTTGGGCAGCTCGGTGCGCTGCTTCGAGAATCGCCAGATGTAGTCCCGGAGAGACTCTCCCGACTGCTGTCGGCAGCTTCGGAGGTCCCAGGAATTCCCGGGGCACACGTACGTGCCCTGGAAATTGCCGGCGAAGGCTTGGACTAGGTTGTCCCAGTTGGAGATCTGCCCCGGAGGCAGGTGCTCCAGCCAGGCGCGAGCGGTGTCGGAGAGGAACAGGGGGAGGTTGCGGATGATGAGGTTGTCATCGTCCGTTCCACCCAGCTGGCAGGCCAGACGGTAGTCCGCGAGCCACAGTTCCGGTCTCGTCTCCCCCGAGTACTTTGTGATAGTAGTCGGGGGTCGGAACCGGGTCGGGAACGGCGCCCGTCGTATGGCCCGGCTGAAGGCCTGCGGACCGGGTGGTTCGGGCGAGGGACTCCGATCCTCCCCGCTGTCGTAGCGTCCCCCACGCCTGGGGTGGTAGCCTCGGCGCACCCTCTCGTCGAGGTGGGCCCGACGGTCGCGGTGATGGTGCTCGTTGCTGGGGTGTCCTGGGGCCGCAGGCGCTGTGTTGCGCGTGCGCCCGGTGTAGTCCGAGGCTTCCCGCATGAATCGGGAAGTCGCAGCATGATGTCCCGAGGGGTGCCCCTGCCTTCGGGAGGCGGAGCTCTCGGCCCGTCGGACCGCGGCGCCTTCCAGGAGATTCTTGAGCTCTTCCTGGATTCGCCGCCCCTCGGTGGTTGATGGCTCTGGCATCGCGCGAAGAAGCATTGCTGCTGCAGCCAGGTTCTGGCCGACCCCACTAGATGCGGGTGGCGGCCTGACCCTGACATCATCGGCGATGCGGTGCTGGAAGCCCTGGGGTAGATGACGTATTTCTCCGGCCGGAGGTTGGCCCGCCCATGCCATGCGGGACTTTATGACCGCATGCGACTACTGCCTTTCCGACTGTTTCGACGGTAGCCGCACACGATACCCCAGAGGGTTTGGACTCGCCTCTACGAGAGCGTCCGCCAAAGCGAGGTCGCTTGGCGGTTCGAGGCTGAATCTGAAAGGCGTGAGATGGGAATCGGTCGGTACCTCTTGGTCGATGGGCGGCGATGAAGTCACGTCGGGGACTGACCGCACCGTTGTCTCAGGTACGAGGGTGACGTCCAGCAAGCCTTTCGCGAGCGCGCTGGCGTCGTCCATTTGCCCGGAATCGGCGCGTTACGGGGAGACGGCGCTTGTCCTCGTCTCAAACGCGAGGTCGATGCCCGACGCGCCCCCCGTTAAGGCGCTGGCACCGTCGACTCGCTCGACAGCCGACGAGGCGCTGCCTCCTGCTTGGCCTCGGTTGCCCCGCCTCCTCCTCCGTCGGCGGGGGAGAGGACGGGGTGAGCTCGAATGTTGTTCTTCCACCACGCGGGGAAGACGTCGTTGATTCCGCCGCCGGCGGGCGGGTTGTCGGCCGCCATTGTCGTTGTCGCACGGCGGTGGAAGGAGTATCATGTCGTAGCTGCCGTCGAGGGACACGAACTCAAGACTCCTGAAACGGAGCACCGTCCCGGGTTGGAGAGGTTGCTGGAGACTGCCCATCTGGAGCTTGACGGGAAGCTGTTCGTCAACACGCAGCATGCCCCTACCTGGTGCGCCAACTGTCGGCGTTTCGAGACCGGGGGTCCCTAAGCCGACGAGTGAATGTCGCCGCGTGCCCCGGCCCAGATGGGTCGACGTGAGGCCAAGCGCGAAGGGGGGAAGTGAGGTGGCCGGAGACAGGCGTGAGAGAGGTGGGAATCCCGCGGCCTTCGTGTTCGTCCCGCGCCCAGGTCGGGTGCACTTGCAGTAGGGGATTACAAGCGTCCACGCGGGAGAGGGAGCGAGCGGCTCCAAGCGAGCGCCTGTCTCGTCCTCGTCCCCGGGCGGCCAATCCCCTCTAAGAGGGCCCTGGTCCTTCCTTTTATAGGCGTAAGGAGAGGATCCAGGTGTACAATGGGGGTGTAGCAGAGTGCTACGTGTCTAGCGGAGGAGAGCTAGCGCCCTAAGTACACGCCATCGTGGCGGCCGGAGAGATTTTGGCGCCCGGTTTGTGTGATGTCGTGGCCGTCGGAGGAGCGCTGGAGCCTGGCGGAGGGACATCTGTCGGGGCTGTCGAGTCCTCGCTGACGTCCTCTTGCTTCCGTAAGGGGGCCGAGAGCTGCCATCGTCAGGGAGCGTGCGGGGCGCCATCATTGCCTATCCGGCGGAGCGAGCCAGATGGGACGCCGGTCTTGTTCCCCGTAGCCTGAGTCAGCTTGGAGTAGGGTAATGATGGCGCCTCCCATTGACGTGGCCGGCCCGCGCCCTAGGTTGGGCGATGTGGAGGCTCCTCCGAGGTCGAGGTCGAGTCCGTCTTCCGTGGCCGAGGTCGAGTCTGAGTCCCTAGGTCGGGCGAGGCGGAGGCCGTTGGCTGAGGCCAGGGCGGAGTTCGAGTCCTGGGGTCGGGCGAAGCGGAGTTCGTCGTCTTCTGGGGCTGAGCCCAAGTCCGAGCCCTGGGTCGGGCGGAGCGGAATTCGTCGTCTTCTGGGGCTGAGCCCAAGTCCGAGCCCTGGGTCGGGCGGAGCGGAATTCGTCGTCTTCTGGGGCTGAGCCCAAATCCGAGCCCTGGGTCGGGCGGAGCGGAGTTCGCCGTCTTTCGGGGCTTAGCCCGAGTCCGAGCCCTGGGTCGGGCGGAGCGGAGTTCGCCGTCTTCCGGGGCTTAGCCTGAGTCCGAGCCCTGGGTCGGGCGGAGCGGAGTTCGCCGTCTTCCGGGGCTTAGCCCGAGTCCGAGCCCTGGGTCGGGCGGAGCGGAGTTTGCCATCTTCCAGGGCTTAGCCCGAGTCCGAGCCCTAGGTCGGGCGGAGCGGAGCTTCCTATGGTGCCTGCGGCGGGGCCTGACTGCCTGTCAGCCTCACTCTGTTAAGTGGCACCGCAGTCGGAGCGGCGTAGGCGGCGCTGTCTTTCTGTCAAACCGGTCAGTGGAGCGGCGAAATGACGGCGGTCACTTCGGCTCTGTTGGCTGAGGGGCGCGCGTCAGGATAAAGGTGTCAGGCCACCTTTGCATTAAATGCTCCTGCGATTTGGTCGGTCGGTGCGGCGATTTGGTCAGGGTTGCTTCTTGGCGAAGACAGGACCTCGGGCGAGCCGGAAATATGTTCGCCGCTGGAGGGGGGCCTCGGGCGAGGCGGAGATCTTCCGGGGTCGGCTGCCCTTGTCCGAGGCTAGGCTCGGGCGAGGCGTGATCGAGTCCCTCGAATGGACTGATCCCTGACTTAATCGCACCCATCAGGCCTTTGCAGCTTTATGCTGATGGGGGTTACCAGCTGAGAATTAGGAGCCTTGAGGGTACCCCTAATTATGGTCCCCGACAAATATTTATTACTAGTAGTAATGCCAAGTTTTAGTAATAAACCCAGTTATTACCCAAAAGTACTCCCTCCAAGTAGAAATACCAGAAACCAGAGTTACAATCATCACCATTTACTATCATCCTAAAAATATCCAAAGTTATTCTAATCAAAGAGGATCCCAAGGCTGCTCATAACCGTGAGCACGGATGTAACACCCTGAATTTGGGGGTATAAAATTTCTTCCCTAATATCCACCAAATTCAGGTGTTACCTCTTGTTTCTCTCTCTCTCTAGTTTTCCTCTCTCTTCCTTTTTGTTAGAACTATGTCTATTAGGTGGGAGATTAATTATTTCTTTACTATATCAAAACCTATGATAGTCATGAAATGTTGCATAATGCTGAGCCTAAATTATTCTTTTGTTTGATGCACATGTTTGAATTAATTGAAAATAAAAGAAAAAGGGATTAGAAAATTCAGAATAAAAGAAAAGTGCAAAGAAGCAAAGTCGTGTCCCGTTTCCTGGCCTTCCGACCCATTCAACCCGCGAGCGCCCGCCGCCTCTTCCCTCCCCCACTCTCCCTGTTGTCACTGCTGTGTAAGGCCCGCCTGTTAGGCGCCTCTCTCGTGCGCGTCCGCAGCCTCGGGTTCGCTGACCAGCGGGTCCCGCCTGTCAGCTCCACCTTCCTCGCCGCAACCGCCATCCGCGCCCGTCGTGCCCGCGTCTGCGTGGATCACGGCCACGACCGTGAGTCAGGGCATAAACCCCCCTGACGGTCACCCCTCCCCCTGTTCGCCTCATTTCTCCACAGCACCCAACCAATACCTCTCCCCTGTGCTCATCGTGCCTCGCCGAAGTTCGTCGAGGAGCACCGCCGTCCGCACGTTCGTCGAGCCTCGGGGCCACCACAGCCGCCGTCTGTGCGCTTGCCGCGCCCGGAACACCGTCGCCCTTCCGTTGAGCTGCTCGGCCGAGCTCCACCATGGGTGAGAATCGCCAATCCTCTCTCCCCTCTTTCTTTCCCTCACCCGTCCTCCCCTCTCTTCTCCGCTGTCGTCGGTGTGCGCCTGGGACAGCGCAGGTAGTCGCTTAGTTTCTTTCCCTGGTTGGCTAATGCTTAACACTGGTCAGATACCATAAGTTAAGTTGAAGTTGAAGTTATGGTAGTGCTCGCTCGACAAATCCTATCGGTTCAGCAGCGTCCTTATCCTTAGTAGGAGCAGAAGGGATGTAGCGAGGAGCCAAAACCTACCGTTATGGAACCATGGAAAAAGCCAAAACCTAGGGTATTCCCTGATCTGAACTTCAATAACAACCATTGCCTTACGTACGGAAAGGAAGGTGTCGTTTGCCGCAAGTAGATCTAGCTGATTGACTCGTTCATAGGCGAAAATCAATGCATCGAACCCTTTGTCGATCAAAAGATTAGGAACCGTCCTCCTTTTACCAGATACGCTTGTGGCTCTAAATATCTCGTACGTATGTTTCCTAGGATCTACTACGTTAAAAAGTATTGGCTTGAGTTCTTTCGCGATAGGCCCTTGCAAGAAAATGCTTTGAAGGGGACCACCCATCTTTTCTTTGTTCTTCGCCCATTTTTCTCTTTCAAGTTGTCAAAGGAGAGTTTCTCTTTCCACCTTGTAATGGGAATGTAAGCTCTGACTTTGCCCTCATCGGATAAAGAGAGTACTAATCCCTATACCTGACTGGTATTCCTCGGTTCCTTCTTCCCCCAGCCTGTTGCCCTCCATCCTGGACCATCTTATTCGAATACCGAGACTCTTGCATACTGAAAGAAGAAGGTTCCTTACTTTATCTCGCAGCAGGTACCCACATCTATCCATTCTTTTGATCCTCGGAATTCCTATTAGTATGCCCTCCGCATATCTGACATAACATAGTTTCGTATTGCATCCCCCAAATACCAAATCTTTTCTCAATCACCATCACTCCCTCTGCTACCTTCTTGTCAAGTAGGTGGAGGTATAATGGTGAGAGTGGAGGAAAATGAGGGATTCGAACCCCCGACACCGTGGTTCGTAGCCACGTGCTCTAATCCTCTGAGCTGAGCTACAGGCCCACCCCAAAGGGTTAAGCATAAGCATCGTTGGTCCGATGTGCTCAAAAATAGAAATGAAATGGTGAACTTGCCTTAGAGAAAGAGGAATTCTTACTTCCAATCGGAATCGTTTTTAGGCAATAGAGGGAACCGTCTTAAAGGGGCTAAACTATGTGTGGGTCTTTCTCATCGAGTAGACCTTTTCTCGCTCTCTTTTTCTTGCAAGAGTTGTACCAGCTTTGAGTGAGGGGTTGGATCAAATCAAGAAGCTCAGCATTGAGGGATCAAGTCTTGCTTGAATCGATTTTCTTTGACTACCTGAGTGCATATCCTCACTCTGTCTCCAGCTTTTCCGAAGGATTGCTTATCCCGTGCTTTGAGCGCTAGTTTGGTCTAAAACAGTTTCTTCTTTTTTCAGAAACATTGGATTTCCTGTGACCGGGAGCTTTCTTCACTACGGGGTGGGTTTCCACATGCTCAATTCATGGCTTTGGTCTAGAGCTGGCAGCCGGAATAAGACGAGGATTGGGGCATGATCAATGCAGCCCCGCGTAAGATATTCAGCACAGGAAAGGAAGCTTCATGCTTTTGGATCCACTCAGGATTCACTAAGGCTCGCTCTAGTCTGCCGACGATGCGTCTGGCTCCACCGGATGGATTGCTCCAATAGAGTAATTGCCCCAAGGAACGAGATCGGTCAGGTTCGCATTCTGCAGACAGTCAAGAAATCCATGTTTCTGGCACCTTCTATAAGAGATTCTTGAATCGAAATCAATGAATCGTATTTTACCTTTGGGATGGGAAGTAGATTGCTGGAGCAAAAACTTCTAGAGTGAAATGAACAACTAACACCTAGGTTCTTTTACCTTACCTCCTAGGCTACGCTGCGAAAAGCTTAGAGAATCAAGAATCATTCTCTGAGACTAGTTTTGTACACGCGCTAAAGTGGCGCTTGCTTCAAACTGGGTTGCCAGAGCTGGCACTTATTGATATAGAAACAAGAGCAGGGCTTGATATGATACAAACACAATCAACTTCCGCATTCGAGGGCAGAGGTATTGACACTTGTGGACTAAACCTGACTCCATTCGTGTTAGGACATCCACCCTTCCACTCACAGCTATCAATCCGGTATTGGAAGCTCAGATCCTCTTCTCTTCCACTCCACATGTCGAGATTGCATTGCAGTAATAAGTTTGTCTATGAAGAGGTAATCTAATTGTATTAGTTTCTATAATGGATTTCTTATGTGGAATACTAATGGATAGGGCCTCATTGCTAAGTGCTACAAGATCGAGTGCACTGGAACTCATGGTTATGGACCTGAATCCTTTAGTATGGAACATTGTATTTTCCAAGTAAAAACCCCTAGTATATGAAAGAATGAAAAGGTGCTTTCGTTCTTATGGAATAAGAAGCCCTTGTACCTTAATGAAAGGAAAATAGGAAATTTTCGTTAGGTATTTGACCAAATAGGATTGTCCAGTTCCTATAGAATCTATCACTAAAATACCCTATAGGGCTAAGCTTTACAAAAAGGGTTTTCCATTGATGGGCGTCCATTCCACCCTCATGGTTGTACTGTTATCCCGGGTGGTCTCTCAATGAACATGTCCTTATGGAGAGGTACTCAGGAAATGGCTTGAGTCCCCTAAAATATCACAAGTTCATCGTCATAATTAAGATAACATCATCGTATCATAAATATTCTCATCATGTTCATTGACTTAGAGTAAAGCAATAGCATGAAGCTAACCATAATAACCCAAAAGGTAATCAAGGACAAGATAAATATAAAGCTAGTCAATCCTTAGGTTTCAATTAAGTAATGCATGACAGTGAATTAATAAGTTAGTAGGACATCGTGGGTCAGATGACACTTGCCTTCACCAGGTTGCTGCTAAGGGAAGTCTCCTGCAACACACTCGGAAACCTCGGACTGCTTATTGTCTACGCAAAGCAATCATTCATTCAACAAATTTGGAAAATGACAAAGAAACAGTACACCAAACATACACAATCAAGTGACACAAGTTCAAAAGAAGAGTATAAACGCAAGAGTGCAATCTATGTTCTAAGGTGAACAATTACACTTAGGGTTTTGTGGTTCTCTAAGTACTGCCTATCTTGGGGATCACATAACTTAACTTCATTTATCTTAATGAATTATTAAAATTATATCGGTGATGGGTTCATAAATTACATGAGATTACTTTCACAAAGTTGACCATCTAACTATTAATTAGTGTTTTCTTTTTATTTTCCTATTAATAAATAACACATCACTTTAAATCAACCTATAGTGTAGACATAAAATTAGGACAAGCAGATAGTGAAAGATTATAATTTAAGCAGGTAGAGAATAATATTATGAACATTTTGCATCTTGAACCACCTAATTTGGAGTTCATATGCAAAAGATATGAAATAAACAAGTTTTGTAATTCAAAATACGAAATTAGGCCTATTTCTGTAATAAATTAAAAGGTTAGAGGCTTCTCTGCAAAATCCCAAGGATCTGCGCGCAAAATACAAGGACGGCAGGATGATTTCCTAAAAGCCGAGGGGGGTTTTAACAAGTTTTCCAAACAAACGGGTATCGAATGATCTCGACCGCCCGATCGCAGATCAACGGCTGAGATTAGACTTGAGCGGGAACGCGCGCGCGGACGCGCGGACGAGCGCTGATAGGTAGGCTAGGGGGTCAGTGACAGGCAAGGGGAGGGGACTGACCGGTCGGGCCCCACGCCAGAGGACATAGGCGACTGGTCGATGAGGTCCAGTGGCAGGGTGCGCTAACGCGAAGCGGTATCCAGTGATCTGGATCGTTGGATCGGGGACAAGTGGTTGGGATTTGGCGCATAAGGTTAACAGTGTTGTGACCGGCACTGCTTTACCCGCGGCGGTGAAGTAGCCGAAGACGGGGCAGGAGCGGCCTCCGGGGGGTCTGGGTTCACCGGGGTTGGCTGGAACTGGTAACGAGGGTCTGGCGAACTCACCAGCAGGACTCCGGCCGCAAAAACGGGTCTGGAGGCGAGAGAACGGTGGAGGGGGTGCTCCGGGTGGGTCGGGGTAACTCCGGCGAGGAATCCCAGCCACGGGGAGGGGAATCGGGCATGCTAAGGCTTGGACTAGCTCCAGCGAGGTAGGGGGAACGCTATGGACCAAAGCAAGGGCTCAAAACGGTGCCAAACCGACCGATCATCGTGTGGGTGCGACGAACCAGCGCAGCCAAACTATGGCGAGCACAAAACAGCTAAGGCAGGGCAGAATTGAGGGAAACCGAGCACAGGAGCAGGTTTTCACCTCAGGACGTTGCTCGGGAGGGCTTGGCTCGGCTTCTGGCGAGTTGGACGGCCGACACAGCGGGCGCGGATCACCAGCGAGCACTGGCGGCGGCGGCAGAGCGCGAGAGAGGGCGAGCATTGGCGAAATGAGGCAGGGGAGAGAGAGAGGGTGCAGGCGGGGCTCAAAAAGGAGCTGGGGCACGTGGGCAGGCGACGTGGCCAGCCTTTTTTGCGTGTGTGCGGACGTGGGTCAGCGACGGTTGCGGGGAAGACAGTGTTGATAGGGCTAGCCCACCGCGCAGAGAGAGAGAGAGAGAGAGAGGGCGCGGGGTGAACGGTTCGTTGCAATGACGGGTGAGGCCCGTGGGACAGAGAGAGAGCGGGGCACACGAGCAAGGGGATTTGGCACTAACACAGGGAGAGAGAGCGAGCGGACGCGGGCTGGCGCTGACAGGCGGGTCCCACATGTCAGGGGGAGCGAGCGCGCGACCGGTTGGGCTGAGCTAGCCTGTTTGGGCCAAATTGAGTTTTCCCATTTTCCTGAATTTCCAAATGCCTTTTCTTTTTATTTTCTCTATGGAATTCAAATCAAGTTCCACCACAATTCAAATTTAAATAATTCAAACATGTGCATCAAACAAAAAGAATAATCTAGGCTCAGCATGATGCAAACATTCACATATACCCTAGGTTTTGATATTCTCAAGAAATAATACATCTCCCACATAATTAACCCAAAATCCTATTAAAGAGAATAGAAAAGAAACACTATAGAAGTGAGAAAAGAAGTAACACATGAATTTACTAAGTATTTAGAGAAGAAATTTTATACCCCCAAATTCAGGGTGTTACAAACCTATCCCCCTTAAAAAGAATCTCGCCCTCGAGATTCAGGGTTGGTTAGCAAAGAGTTTGGGATATTTGGCTTTTAAATCATATTCTCTTTCCTAGGTTGTTCTTCCTCTGAATGATGACCACACTTGACTTTGCACATCCTGATGATGCTTCTTCGAGTGACTCTATCCGCTGTTTCTAGAATTTGAGTTGGCTTCTCGATATAAGTCATGTCTTCTTGAACCTCAAGATCCTCGGTTGGCAATTGCTCTTCTGGTACTCGCAAACACTTCTTCAGCTTAGACACATGGAACACATCATGCATGGCTGACAGACTTTCTGGTAAGCTGAGTTGGTATGTCACTTCTCCACGTCTTGCTTGAATCTGGTACAGTCCGATGTATCGAGGTGCTAGCTTGCCCTTGACTCCGAACCTTTTAATTCCTCTGAGGGGTGACACCTTCAGGTAAACATAGTCTCCGACTTTGAAACTCAGCTCTCTTCTTTGAGTGCCAGCATAACTTCGCTGTCTAGACTGCGCTGTCTTTAGATTCTCTCGAATCATTCTGATATTCTCTTTAGCTTCAAGCAAAATGTCCGGACCGAACACCTGCCTTTCACCGGGTTGGTCCCAGTGCAACGGAGTTCGACAATTCCTCCCATAGAGTGCTTGGAACGATGACATATTGAAACTAGCATGATAGCTGTTGTTGTAGGAGAATTCTGCATAAGGTAGCCTTTTATCCCAACCTGACCTGTCTTGCAAAGCACAAGCGCTCAACATATGCTCAAGGATCTGGTTGGTTCTCTCAGTCTGACCATCTGTCTGCGGGTGATAAGCTGAACTGAATTTCAAATGCATGCCCAAAGCTTCAGGCAAATACTGCGAAAAATGAGAAGTGAATTGGGTTCCTTTGTCAAACACTATCTTCTTTGGTACTCCATGCAAGCATTCAATCCGAGACATGTATAGCTCTACCAACACTATACTGTTATAGGTGGTCTTGACTAGTATGAAATGAGCCACCTTTGTTAAGCGGTCCACTACTACCCAGATGGAGTCATAACCGGCTCGAGTGCGAGGCAAACCAACTATAAAGTCCATCCCAATCTCATCCCACTTCCATTGAGAAATCTGCAACAGCTGCAACAAACCTACGGGCCTCTGATGCTCTACCTTGATTCTCTGACAACTGTCACATATGGCAACATACTCTACTTCTCCCTTTTCATACCGTACCACCAGAATCTTTTCTTTAGGCCTTGGTACATCTTCTCGCCGCCAGGGTGTATGGAATAAGTTGTCTCATGAGCTTCCTTGAGAATCAGCTCCCGAATCGATTTGATGTCAGGAACACACAACCTATCTTTGAACCATACCACACCTTCCGTGTCTTCCCAGAAATCTTTGCCTTTTCCGTCCAGAATCAGCTGCCGAATTTCATTGATCTTCTCATCATTTTTCTATCCATCCTTGATATCTTATTCTAGAGTGGGTTCCAGCTCAATGGTTATGTGGGGGACAGATATCCCCCGGGTCCACTAAAGGAGTAAAAGACCTCACGAAAGGCCCAAGGGCCCAATAAATCGTAAGGTCATTCTTTCGTGGGCCTGGGGAGGAACAATCAGCAAAGCAGATCGACATGAGGCCGGATTGATGCCAGCCCGGACGACCCACAACATCGAGCGA
This sequence comes from Zea luxurians, assembly GCA_029449295.1. Taxonomy (NCBI): domain Eukaryota; kingdom Viridiplantae; phylum Streptophyta; class Magnoliopsida; order Poales; family Poaceae; genus Zea; species Zea luxurians. The sequence goes on from JAOPSE010000586.1 coordinate 400,813, forward strand.
GCGACCACAACAGAGATCCGACTTTCCCACGCTGGAGCCCCCATGCAACGGAGCCATGCGAGGATAGGTCGGCAGAACTATAGGGAGATAAACTCAAACAGTTCACTATCTTTTAGCTACACATTGTTATCATATCCACGTGTATTGCCCCACGGTCGAGTATATAAGGCCTAGGGGGCACCCCTTTAGAACGATCGACCTCATTATTTAGCCACCTACTTCAACTCTCTGCATCCTCAATTCGGAGAGCTCTCTTGTAACCTCGTTAACCAAGCATACTCACCAGGACGTAGGGTGTTACGCATCTCTAAGCGGCCCGAACCTGTAAACATTGTCCACTGTCCCTTGTGCAACTGGCACGAACCATTTTGCTACAGTCGTCGACACCGTCCTACTCCTAAAAACACCTTGAGGGGCAACCCTGGGTGTGCGGTCGGACCCAAAACACCGACAGCTGGCGCGCCAGGTAGGGGGTGTGTCGACGATCCAAGCTAGCTCAATGGCCGTCACCTTCCACAGCGAGATCACCCTCCGTCCCGGATCCGTATTCTGCTTCGGAACAATCTCATCCGTAGCAGATGAAGAGGGAACTCTACACCGCATTGCGGATCCACCGGAAAAGTAGTCTCCTCCGACAAACTCCGAAAATGTCGGAGAAGCACAACCTCCAGCTCTCCGGAAAAAGATCGTCTCCGGAAAGTCAGGGGCCAAGGGCCCGCTGACCCGGAGAACTCCACTGTCTACTTCCCCGACAAAAGAATGGACACAGATCGCGAGGAAGAAGGAGACCAAGGGGAAGCAAGTTGTTCTTTCCATTCCTCCGCCCTCAGAGGAGAGCGGAAAGAAGGTCGCCACGGCAGCAGTGCCATTCTATCCCGACGTCCTCTTCATCGGGAGAGTGGAGTCGCCTACCGTCTCCGATGACGAGCCGACCGCACCCGGAGAGGAACCACCTCAACGAGAATCCCGCCGACGGAGAAACCGGCACAGGAACGTTCGACGACATCACGCGGCCAGAGAACGGGATCCGGAGCAACCTGTCTCGCGAGACGAGGTCTCGGAGATAGGAGAAACTCCGGAGGAACGCGTCTTCAGAGAACGAAGGAACTCCCGACGACGTGATCGCCGCCGGGCTCAGGAACAAGCCGAGCAAGATGCAAGGCAACGCCGGGAGAATCCATTCTTCGGGCGCAACCTGAACCCCGACTTCGCCCGAGCCATGAACACGCCGAGCGAAGTTGGAGGAGTACTAGCTCGGATAGCTGATGGACTCCCTCGGACTCCCGACGCCGAGGGCTACCGACGACTGTTCACCCAGGCAGCCAGCCATCTTCTACTGCTTGCTCACCCGCCGAACAATCTACGACACGCCATCAACAGTCGCCGAGACGCGCGAAGCAACATCAACACTTCGCGTGAACGACGGCATGAGAACGAGATCCACCGCCGGGAGGAGTACGACAGGGATCATGGCATCCCAGCTCGGAGCTAGGCCACCAGAACTGAGTCGGCAACGGCCTCAACTGGCAGAACTACCCGGGGACGGTCGAGGAACCACAACAACTACTCCCCTCCCCGAGACAGACATCATCCCCGACGACAGGAGGACACATGTGGAGTGTCTGCTCTTACTCCGCGCCTTAGGGCCATCCAATGGCCTCCTAACTTCAAGGTATCCAATGTCGACAAATATGAACCTAAGCAGGATCCAGGGGGCTGGCTGGCCGTCTACACCACCGCTACTCGGGCTGCCGGGGCGTCCGAAGACGTGATGACCGCGTACTTACCCATTGTCCTTGGGCAAGACACGCTGCAATGGCTGCGACATCTACCCCGACACTGCATCGACGACTGGGGCAACTTCAGTCGACGCTTCACCGCCAATTTCCAGTCCCTCTCCGACAAACCGGCGCAACCATGGGATCTCAAATCCATCAAGCGTCGGGGGGACGAAACTCTCCGGTCGTACCTCAAAAGGTTCTAGACCATGAGAAATCGTATCCCCGAGGTCACGAAGGCAGCCGTGATCGAGGACTTCTACAGAGGATCCAATGACTCGGCTTTCGTCCGAGCCATATTACAGAAGGCGTCGACTACCTCCGAGGAGCTGTTCTGGAAAACCGACCTCTACATCACCGCCGACGAGCGGGCCCAGGACCTCATCGGAGGAGCAAAGCCCGCACCGGCGGCACCACGACGCGACGTGAACCAACAACCCGACAAACGCTGGGAGAAGAGGCCCCGCGAAGAAGTACACGCCACCGGGCCACCAGCTTCTCGCGCCCGAGGAGGACCTCGCGGAGGCGAGCGCACGCTGGACGACATCCTCGATGCCCAGTGCCCGTACCACAAGGACATGCGCCACACTCTTTGTAACTACCGGAACTTCAAGCACTCCGTCGGGCACGGCCGACCCTTCCAACCTCTACCTCCTCCTCCGCCGAGGGGAGGACCAGATGAACCACGACAACCCCATCAGCAGGAGGAGGGAGGAGGAGGAGCTTTCCCGCGCGTGGACAGGGAGGTCAACGTCATCTTCGGCGGACACGGGTCGCAGGAGAACAAAAGACAACAAAAGCTTAACGACCGCCAGATACTGGTGGCGACCCCCGGTCCTCCCGCCCCATACCGGTGGTCGGAGCACCCGATCACTTTCACTCGGGAGGATCAATGGCTCAACTTCGACCATCCAGGCAAATACCCGCTCCTCGTCGATCCGGTGATCCGAGAGAGCCGGGTGAAGAAGGTGCTAGTGGACGGGGGGACCAGCATCAACGTCACCTTCCCCCGGACACTCCAAGGCTTGGGAGTTCACCTCAAAGAGCTCCACGAGTCGGACACTCCCTTCTTTGGCATCGTGCCGACTGAAGGGGAATACCCGCTGGGCCACATCTACATGCCTGTCACCTTCGGAACTCCGGAGAACTACAGAACCGAGTTCCTGAGGTTCGAAGTGGCGAACTTCGACTGCGGGTACAACGCCATCATCGGGAGGCCGGGATTGGCCAAATTCATGGCCATTCCGCATTACATGTACATGATACTGAAGATGCCAGGACCGCAAGGAATCATAACTGTGCGCGCCGACTTCCAAGGCACCGCAGAGTGTTTCCGAGTGGCCATCCAAGCAGCCCTCACCACCAAGCCGTCGACGATTTCTTCAACACAGGCGAACTCTAAGCCTGAGGAAGACCTTGCAGTACCGGCAAACGAAGCTCAGGCCGCGACCTCTATGCGGCCGACTGAAGAAACTAAAAGGATCAACCTGGGGTTCGCTGATGAACGCAAGACTGCCATCATCAGCTCCAGCCTGGACGACAAATAGGAAAGCGCGCTCGTCCAGTTTCTGCAAGATAACCGAGACGTATTCGCGTGGCAACCTGCGGATATGCCGGGAGTCCCAAGAGAACTGGCCGAGCACAAACTGAAGGTCTATCCCCAGGCGAGGCCGATCCGGCAAAAACTACGTCGTTTCACGCCCGACAAGAGAGAGGCCATTCACACCGAGTTAGCCCGCTTGGTCGCGGATAGATTCATTAGAGAAGTGTTACATCCCGAGTGGTTAGCCAACCCTGTTCTTGTACTCAAAAAGAATAAAGTGGATTGGTGCATGTGCGTCGACTATACTGATCTCAACAAACACTGTCCGAAGGATCCCTTCGGGCTCCCGAGGATAGATCAAGTGGTGGACTCCACCGCTGGATGTTCTGTGCTGTCTTTCCTGGATTGCTATTCCGGATACCACCAGATTAGTTTGGCAAAGGAAGACGAAGAAAAAACAATGTTCATTTCTCCGTTTGGTGCTTTCTGTTATACCTCCATGCCGTTCGGCCTCAAAAACGCTGGAGCGACCTATCAGAGAGCTATTCAAACATGCTTAGCCGATCACTGGGGCAAACGTGTGGAAGCCTACATAGATGACGTGGTAATCAAAACAGAGAACTCGGAAAACTTCATCGAAGACTTACATCTGGTTTTCAACAGTCTGAGACGGTATAGATGGAAGCTTAATCCCGAAAAATGCATTTTCGGGGTACCAGCAGGAAAGTTACTCGGGTTTATTGTCAACCACCGGGGAATTGAGGCTAATCCGGATAAGATTGAAGCTATCATGAAGATGGAAGCTCCTCGATCACAAAAGAAGGTTCAGCGACTTACTGGATGTATGGCAGCTCTGAGCAGATTTATATCCAGGCTGGGGGAAAAAGGTTTACCATTTTACAAGCTACTCAAGAAGGTGGATAAGTTTCAGTGGACTTCAGAGGCACAAGAAGCTCTAGATGCACTGAAGAAATTCTTGACAACACCACCAGTACTGAAGCCACCACGATGAGCTACGTCAACTCAACCAGCTGAAGATCTACTACTGTATATCTCTTGCACGACTCACGTGGTAAGCACCGCGTTGGTAGTCGAGCGAGCAGAAGAAGGACATGCCTACCCAGTGCAACATCCTGTTTACTTCATCAGTGAAGTTCTGGGCCCCTCAAAGAAAAAGTATCCTCAAGTTCAGAAGCTATTATATGCAGTACTTCTAACTGCCCGCAAGCTACGTCACTACTTTGATGACCACAAAGTCATAGTAGTCACTGGTTTTCCGATAGGGGATATTCTTCACAACAAGGAAGCCATTGGCCGAATAGCCAAGTGGGCTTGTGAGCTGGGATCTCACGACATCGAGTTCCAACCTCGCACTGCCATCAAAACTCAAGCACTGGTTGATTTCGTATCAGAGTGGACTGAACAGCAAGTACCAGATAACCTAGAGACTGCAGAAGTGTGGCGAATGTATTTTGATGGCTCGCTGAAGCTGCAGGGAGCAGGAGCAGTAATTCTCTTCACCGCACCTGGAGGCGAGCACCTCAAATATGCCCTCCAGTTGCTGTTTCCGGCCTCCAACAATGCAGCCGAGTATGAAGCTCTGATCCATGGATTGAACATCGCCATATCATTGGGCATCAAGAGATTGATGGTGTACGGAGACTCTCTGGTAGTCATTAGCCAGATAAATAAAGAGTGGGATTGTTCAAGCGATTCAATGGGAAAATACTGCACTGCCATCCGAAAGCTGGAAGATAAATTTGAGGGTCTGGAATTTCATCATGTAGAAAGAGATCGAAACACAGCAACCGATGTATTGTCCAAGCTAGGATCCAGTCGAACTCAGGTCCCACCTGGAGTCTTTGTGCAAGAAATACTACAGCCGAGCATCTCAATGGATCAAACAGAAGAGTGTAATATTATAGATCAACCCGAGTCAGACTCTGATGACTGGAGAAGGCCAATCATCAAGTATATAAAGAATGAAGAGGAACCAGATGACAAGAATTCAGCCGAGCGCATTGCCAGACAGTCGGCTCACTACACACTCATTGGGGAGACATTGTACAGAAGGGGTGCATCAGGCGTCCTCATGAAGTGCATTCTCCCATCTACTAGGAAGCGACTTCTGGAGGAGGTCCATGCTGGGCAATGTGGAATACATGCAGCATCCAGAACACTAGTCGGGAAGGTCTTCAGGTCAGGATTCTATTGGCCAACAGCGAAGAGTGATGCAGCCGAGTTAGTTCAGAGGTGCGAAGCTTGCCAATACTTGTCAAAACAACAACATCTACCAGCACAGCAACTGCAGACCATACCAGTAACTTGGCCTTTCGCATGCTGGGGACTGGATATGATTGGACCTTTCAAGAAAGCTCAAGGAGGATACACTCATGTATTGGTAGCAATCGACAAATTCACTAAATGGATAGAGTTCAAGCCCATTGCCTCTTTGACCTCAGCTAAGGCCGTGGAATTCATACAAGACATAATATTCAGATTCGGGATACCAAACAGCCTCATAACTGACCTAGGATCCAACTTCACAAGTTCAGAGTTCTTCGACTTCTGCGAGCAAAAAAGCATTCAGATCAAGTATGCTTCTATAGCACACCCGAGAGCCAACGGGCAAGTTGAGCGAGCCAACGGGATGATACTGGAGGCACTCAGGAAAAAGGTCTTCGATAAGAATGAAAAGTTCGCAGGAAAATGGATAAGGGAATTGCCCTATGTCGTCTAGAGCCTAAGAACCCAACCTAGCCGAGCTCTGCATGGAAACACTCCTTTCTTCATCGTCTATGGGTCGGAGGCAGTGTTACCCGCCGATCTCAAGTTTGGGGCGCCAAGGTTGATCTTCGAAAACATAGCAGAAGTCGAAGCCACTAGGCTGGAAGACATTGATATACTCGAGGAAGAACGGCTGAATGCAGTAATCCAATCAGCACGGTACCAGCAGACTCTAAGGCGCTATCACGACAAGGTCGTGCGACAGCGATCCTTCTCAGTAGGAGATCTCGTCCTCCGCCGAATTCTAACGGGGGAGGGACGGCACAAGTTATCGCCCTTATGGGAAGGACCCTTCGTAGTAGCAGAAGTCACTCGGCCAGGATCATATCGTCTCACTCAGATGGATGGCACAGAAGTCGGGAACTCCTGGAACATAGAACACCTCAGGAAGTTTTATCCCTAGCTATATTTCAAAAGCTATCGGGACGACGATGTACTCTGTAAAATGGAAATATGTCATCAATAAAAAAAGGGGGGCTTCAAAGATACTCAGTTTGTTCACGATTGACTTGCATTCTTACTTAACTCGAGGTGACCACTATGCCCTGCTAACGGAGCAATCGGCTTAAGTCGGCAACGACTTAAGGCGGTGCAACATGCTCACGCTTACTTAACTCAGGGTGACCACTATGCCCTGCTAACGAAGCAATTGGCTTAAGTCGGCAACGACTTAAGGCGGTGCAACATGCTCACGCTTACTTAACTCAGGGTGACCACTATGCCCTGCTAACGGAGCAATTGGCTTAAGTCGACAACGACTTAAGGCGGTGCAACATGCTCACGCTTACTTAACTCGGGGTGACCACTATGCCCTGCTAACGGAGCAATCGGCTAAAGTCAGCAGCGACTTAAGCCGGTGCAACATGCTCACGCTTACTTAACTCGGGGTGACCACTATGCCCTACTAACGGAGCAATCGGCTAAAGTCAGCAGTGACTTAAGCCGGTGCAACATGCTCACGCCTACGCAATTCTGGGTGACCACTACGCCCTATTAACAGAAGCAATCGACTTAAGTCAGCAGCGACTTAAGGCGATCTGACGTGATTACAATTACTCATATAAGGATGACCTCTATATCCCGCAAACAAATCTCAAAACCATCGCACATCATTTTACTACTACAAATTTATGAACTGATGAATTCTGAAACAATACGAAAATAACAATATCGTCCAAGTACTGAAATGACGTCCTCTAACAAATGTCTGACCATGCTAACCGCGCGCTCAAAGCACGCAAAATGTTTCTCTATTTTGTGATATTTTTCTCAGGAGCAATCGATGAGGAAGGACGACTCGAGGAATCAGGGGTAGCATTCACATCAGCCCTTATATCTTCGGGAACAACCACGCCGGGTCTCCTCATCAAGATTCGCCCCGCCCGAATAGCCTTGTCCATGGCTCTATCACGCTGGGCTCTGAGAGTAACAGAAGTTTCTTCGGCAACCTTGGCAGCCAGCCGAGCAGTTTCTAACTCTTGGGCGATGGATTTCTTGGAAGCTCGGAGTTCTTTGATAGTAGCGTCCTTCGCTGATATCAACTGCTTGAGCCGGGTCACTTCATCCGTGGATTCCTGCAGCTTACAGCGTTGATTGTCTAACTCTTCCATGGTGAAGCGATGACTCCTCTCCAGGATAGTCAGCGAGTTGCTAGAATCACGATACAATCTGTCAAGACTGTCGCGAGAAGCAGCAAGGATACGTTTTCTTCCTGCAAACAAAAGTCAACTCCCTCAAACACCAAGCAAGTAATATTAGCACAACAAGGCAAAGCACAGTTTCATAAATCACCTTTTCAGAATTGAGCTGAGCGTGAAGAGAAGAACTCAGTGCATTGGCGTCATCTAAGGCAGCGAAGACCTGACCAATTCAGCCTGATCTCGGGAATGTTTTTCCTCAAGAGTGGAAATCTGCCGAGTCATATCTAGCAGGAGACAATCAAACAAAAAGGGGTCAGAATGTAAAGCAGTCTACAGTGAAGACAAAGAGAAGCAAAAAAACACTAACCAGCGTTGGTCGCCTCCAATTCAGAGACACGATGTTGAAGTGACACTGGATTCCAACATGCAAGTGATGAAGCTACTTCTGGGACAGAAGCACCCTGTAACCTCAGCTGGCTAGCCATCCCATCCACCAAAGCCTGATGAGGAGAACAGATGAGTGTAATGACAGCAGTTCATGCAATGTAAAAACCAAGCTAAAATACATCACAGTACCTAGAGGTTGGAAAAGAACGAAGGGATCCCCAAATCAGGAGAGATCAATTGATAACCGGGCGTAAGGCCACCACCCAAAGCAGCTTGCAACGAACCAGCAGGAATCAACTCGGTGCCATCAACAGAGCCCAACACTCGGTCAGCGGGGACGCTACCCTCTAAAGCGACTCCCTGATCCAAGGCTTGGGCTACCACCATACAGCCGGAGTGTGGAGGCGATCCCGCATGAACGTCCATGGAAGTACAAGAGAGAGACCCCGCTCGGACATCCTCGGGGGCTGGGTCATAGTTTGCACTGCCCACTTGAGCCGGATCATCCCAGGCAGCACCCTCGGGGGCTGGGCAGTGGCTTGCACTTCCCACCCGAACCAAGTCATCCCCGACAACATTCTCGGGGGCTGTGCACGTGTCAACACCATCCTTGGGGTCCAAGTTCTCTGCGGTAGTCACCTCTAAGGCTGATGGGCCCTCAGTTACTTCCATGGGACCAGGACGATCCAAGTCAGTCTCCCGACCCTCGAGATCACGCTCTAAGGTCGACGAGGCACGGGATGACCTCAACCCAGCATCAAGCACATCAGCACAAACCTCCATCGCACCATCATCTGCTGGCTCTGATAACAAATCCTCTGGAACCATATCCTCAAGAGTCTGATCAAAATTGGCCAGGGACAGTTCTTGCAGACCAATGAGAGCAGACAAAGAAGGAGAAGGAACTCCACTACTTTCACCGCTAGCGATGAACTGCCGACTGTTTTTCCGAGTCAAAGGAACTTCATCTTCTTCCTCCTCGTCGTCCACATTAGCAACGCAGGCAGCACACCCATTGGGGTCAGCAACAGATGGAGCACCCCCATTGGGATTAGCAACAGATGGAGCACTCACATTGCGATTAGCAACAGATTGGGTACACCCATTGGGGTCAGCGTCAGTAAATTCAGTCACAGGCACTTCTTCAGCAGCAGGAACCGAGGTACCAACGTCCCGAGCCAAACTGGATACTCGCCGGAGGCGTCTCTTTTTCTTTTTCTGCTCATCAGCAGAAGGATCAGGTTGATTGGCTCGGCAAGGGCGCCTCGGGCGAGTACTGGCAGGCTTATGAGTATCCAAAGTTGTATCAGCTTCTGGGAGGGGCGCCACTACCAATGCCCCAGCAGGAGCAGCGTCAGAAGAGTCCTCAGCCAGCAAATCAAGCATAGCGCTTATCTCTGCATCACTAGGGTTCAGGGGCACCTCAAAATGGACATGTCGTTCATCATCAAGAATCTCCCCGAGCGAGGCAACCAAGGCACTAACTTCTTCAGCAGAGGGCCGCACTCTAAGGCCCAAACTGTCATCAGTGGCAGGAGGATTCGACACAAAAAGAGTGAAGGCTTTGGGAGGAGGCAAGTTCCAGGCTGAGAATGCCACTGGGGCACCAATATTTGACACTTTGCCTCTAAGGATCATCTCAAGTCGGCTCACCAAGTCCATAGAGGGAATTCTTCTGTTAGTAACCCGAGTTGAGTCAGCTAGGCCTCGATACAGATAAGCCGGGTATGCCCTGTCTTTCAACAGCTGAATATTCTTGAAGACAAAATCAGCAACCACAGCTTCAGCAGTCAGACCCCTCTCTTTCAGCAATCCAACTTCAGCCAGAAAAGCACCTGCCTCAGCTACCTCCTGATCTGTGGGAGACTCGGTCCAGCTTGAGGTGCGAACATCCGGCTGTCTTCCCGACCGGGGGGGAGAGAGTTTCCATAATTCTCAACTTTGAACCACTCCAAGCGTCATCCCTTGATACTGTCTTTGAGAGGGATTTCGAGATACTCAGTCTTCCTCCCGTGGCGCATCTCCAAGCTAGCACCCCCAACCAACTGATGTTGTCCCCCGGCCATCCCAGGGCGACAGTGATACAAGTACTTCCACAACCCGAAATGTGGCAGCACGCCAAGAAAGGCTTCGCATAAATGAACGAAAATGGAGATTTGCAGGATAGAATTGGGATTCAGATGGGTCAAGTTAAGATGGTAGAAATCAAGGAGGCCGCAGAAAAAGGGAGAAATGGGAAGGCCAAGGCCGCAGAGAAGGAAAGGAGCATAAATCACGGACTCATGGGTATCCTCAGTTGGGACAGTAACCCCATGGCAAATCCGCCAAGAGCAGAGTTCCCTCGGAGGAAGAATCCCGATGGACACGAGGTAGAGAAGTTCGGGCTCAGAGATGATGGACATGTGGTTACCTGCGAAAGGCAACTGGCTGTTGGGGTCGATTGGAGGAATCACCACGGCAGACGAACTCGAGGCCTTCCTCTTGGGCGCCATCTCGATTCTACCGGCGAGCAGAGTAGGAAGCGAATTGCGGAGAGGATTCGGAAGCAAGAAAGCAAGAACTAGGGCACGGAAAGCAGAGGCGACTAAAAGCGCAACACTTATGGGATATTCCCGAGCCAGATACCGTTTCAAAAAGCGCCCAGTCAGCACCCGGCGGTTATTTCCAAAACACCAGCGTGCCACATCATCACCCGGCAGTTATTTCCAAAGCACCGGTGCGCCACATCATCACTCGGCTATTAACCTCAAAGTGGCCCACGTAGCCCGCTATCGCTCGGCAGTTGACTCTAAAACTCCGACATAGTATTAAGTCGCTCGGCATTACCTCTAAAATGCTGACGTCGCCCTCAGGTCGCTCGGCAGTTGACTCTAAAACTCCAACATCGTGTTCAGTCGCTCGGCGTTACCTCTAAAACGCTGAAGTGGCCCACGTAGCCCACTATCGCTCGGCAGTTGACTCTAAAACTCCGACATAGTATTAAGTCGCTCGGCATTACCTCTAAAATGCTGACGTCGCCCTCAAGTCGCTCGGCAGTTGACTCTAAAACTCCGACATCGTGTTCAGTCGCTCAGCGTTACCTCTAAAACGCTGACGTCGCCCTCAGGTCACTCGACAGTTGACTCTAAAACCCCGACATAGTATTAAGTCGCTCGACGTTACCTCTAAAATGCTGACGTCGCCCTCAAGTCGCTCGGCAGTTGACTCTAAAACTCCGACATCGTGTTCAGTCGCTCGACGTTACCTCTAAAACGCCGACGTCGTCTTCAAGTTACTCGGCAGTTATCCCTAAAACTCCGACATCGTGTTCAGTCGCTCGGCGTTACCTCTAAAACACCGACGCTGTCTTCAAGTCGCTCGGCAGTTAACTCTAAAACTCCGACATCGTGTTCAGTCGCTCGGCAGTTACCTCTAAGACACCGACGTCGTCTTCAAGTTACTCGGCAGTTATCTCTAAAACTCGGACATCATCTACAAGTCGCTCGGCAGCTACTTCTAAAAGCATCGATATGATGCCCGAGTTATTCACTTACTATTCCAAAGGAATCAACTTCACGAAAAAGGCGGGAAGAGGAATGATTCAAGAACTTTGAGTTATGAATATCAACGAGCAATCATCACAGAGAAGCCAACATCATTTCTTCATTAAAGGGAAGACATCATACTTACAAATCAACTCATTATGAGTTGATACTTCCCTACTACTACTACTACTACTACTACTACTACACTACACTATACTACTCTACACTACTAAATACTACTACATTATTCTAACTATACTATACTAACGTCTAAAGGACCAGTGGCATCTAGCCACTGGCCCTGTTGCTGCTACCGCCGCTGCCGCCCCTGTTACTGCCCCTGCTGCTGCCGCCACCGCCGCTGCCGCCCCTGCTGCCGCCGCCGTCACCGTCCTTGCTACCGCTGCTGCCGCCCCTGCCGCTGCCGTCACCGTCACCGCCGCCACCACCTTCGTCGTCGTTGTCGTCGTCGTCGTCCTCGTCCTCGCCGCCACCGCCCGAGTCCTCCTCATCCGAGGAGTACTTCGACTCATCCGAGCCCTCGAGCCCGGAGCGCTCGATGGCCCGGATGTACGTCCAGACCTCCGCCGCAAGCCCCTGGGAGTCGTCTGAGTCGTCAGACGACTCACGCAGGGGGATGGGAGCCGGAGACCCCTCAGACTCAGAGGAGAACTCCTCCTCTGAGTACTCCGAGTCACCAAAGTCCTCCGATGGAGGAGTTAACTCACGCTTGCGCTTGTTGTTCTTGCCCATGGTGGAAGCGAAAGGGAGAGAAGAAAAGCAAGCAACAGAGAACAGCAAGAGATGTGGAAAAGCCGGAGAGACAACGACATTATTTATAGAAGGAGAAGGCAACTGCTCACCTCCAATCGCGGTCACTGAACAGTCGCAAAGCATTCAATAAGCACTTCAACCCGTCTAAAGACACGTCAGGCGGCTGACGCCATTTCACGCAACACAACACCCATTGGGACTCCAGTCAACAGCGCGGAGGATATGATTACACCCACCGTCACATCACATTACTACTCAGAAGCAGCCGGCCAAAACACTCAGCGTACCAAGCCATCCCTTGCCCACACCCATTGGGGGGGACGCCCAGGAATTATCAGTATATTTTTCAAAACGGTCACATCTGTGCAGGGCATGCAGTGAATACCTCAAGACAAAAATGAGATATCAGTAAGGATCAGAGGAAAGCCAAATATAGCCAGTGAAGTACAAAATATGGCCGACAGAAGCGACGTGAAGACTAGACAGAGAACGTCCATCAAATGTCCAATCAGTCGCAGAGCAAATAAATTACACTACCAAGAAAGATATGGATGGATTGCGAGCTCGGCTGCAAAAGACAAAATACATGCTGACCTCTGAAGCATAATATTGATGACATAATGCTGACCTCCAAAGCATAATGAGGATGGCATCATGCCGATTTTTACAAGCAGAAAGGATAATCTTCAGCAAAAAGACACAAAAGGAAGACCTTCGAATGGATTATCCTAAAAAATCCACTTGAAGGTCGAGGGCTACACCCATTGGGTGCACCTTCGGTGCACCCCATGGATCATCATTCCAAGCCAAGATAGTGCCGACTTCTAAGGCATGGGACAAGATTAAAGACATGGCTGGCCCTCAACCAAAACGCAGGAGTAAAAATGGAAATAATTTCTGGTGAAGACCTTCGAGTAGATTATTTTCTAAAATCTACTCGAAGCTCGGGGGCTACGCCCATTGGGTGCACCTCCGGTGCACCCAATGAAGTTCAGGGTCCTACAAAACGAAATGCCGACCTCTAAGGCACAAGCACGAAACAAAGCTTCAGTTTACGAGTGATCAAAGCAGGAGGAGACAGTAAGAAGTCGTTCTCTTCAAATCGCCTGCAAGCTGGACCTGGGATCTTTGGGCTGATTACCTCTAAATTAACCCAAAGATCGGGGGCTTGTGGGGGACAGATATCCCCCAGGTCCACTAAAGGAGTAAAAGACCTCACGAAAGGCCCAAGGGCCCAATAAATCGTAAGGTCATTCTTTCGTGGGCCTGGGGAGGAACAATCAGCAAAGCAGATCGACATGAGGCCGGATTGATGCCAGCCCGGACGGCCCACAACGTCGAGCGAGCGACCACAACAGAGATCCGACTTTCCCGTGCTGGAGCCCCCATGCAACGGAGCCATGCGAGGATAGGTCGGCAGAACTACAGGGAGATAAACTCAAATAGTTCACTATCTTTTAGCTACACATTGTTATCATATCCACGTGTATTGCCCCACGGTCGAGTATATAAGGCCTAGGGGGCACCCCTTCAGAACGATCGACCCCATTACTTAGCCACCTACTTCAACTCTCTGCATCCTCAATTCGGAGAGCTCTCTTGTAACCTCATTAACCAAGCATACTCACCAGGACGTAGGGTGTTACGCATCTCTAAGCGGCCCGAACCTGTAAACATTGTCCACTGTCCCTCGTGCAACTAGCACGAACCATTTTGCTACAGTCGTCGACACCGTCCTACTCCTAAAAACACATTGAGGGGCAACCCTGGGTGTGCGGTCGGACCCAAAACACTGACAGGTTACTCCTTGGGTGTTGTTTATAAATCCGTGACTCAGCCTGTCGAATTCCTTTGCTAGCTCATATGGCATCGGATGAGCGGCCATCATGTTGACTTGACTCTTTCTGCTCAAAGCATCTGCAACCACATTAGCTTTGCCTGGGTGATAATGTATCTCCAGCTCATAATCTTTGATCAATTCCAGCCATCTTCGTTGCCTCATATTTAACTCTGACTGGGTGAATATATACTTGAGACTCTTATTGTCTGTGTAAACATCACACTTCTGCTCGTATAAATAGTGCTTCCAGGTCTTTAGTGCATGAACCACTGCTGCTAATTCCAGGTCATGTGTGGGGTAATTTCTCTCATAAATCTTCAACTGTCGAGATGAGTACGCCACTACTATCCCTTCTTGCATTAGCAGACATCCCAGTCCGTTGTACGAAGCATCACAATACGCCGAGAATGGTTTATGAGCATCTGGTAGAACCAACATCGGTGTTGTAGTCAACTTCTTCTTCAACATTTCAAAGGACTCTTGGCACTTTAGGGTCCATTTGAATTCAACTTTCTTCACTAGCAGGGTTGTCATTGGTCTGACAATCTTGGAGAAACCTTCAATGAAACGTCGATAGTATACGACCATTCCAATGAAACACTTGATTCCCCGGACATCTGTAACACCCTCAATTTGGGGGTATAAAATTTCTTTTCTAATATCCACCAAATTCAGGTGTTCTCTCTCATTTCTTCGCTTTCCTTCTCTTTTTCCTAAAAATGGATAATCATTTTGTTTTATATTGGCGTAAAACTAGTGGAGTGAGCCCTAGAGGTGCTTTGATTGTTGCATCCATGTCGTTGTATAATGTTTAGGCATGCAAAAGGTTTTCGAAACAAGTTAGAATATCTCGACGATGTTTTCGGGAGTCTTGGAACCTTCTGATCGTTTCTTTTGGTTGTAAATGTGAATTTCAGTTGTTCTAATAATTTTTTAATCCCTCAAATTTAGTATTTGCGAGAGCCGAAGTATTTTGAAAAACCCGATGTTTATATATATATTCCTCTCGTTGAGCCCATTCTAGATCTCGTGTACTTTTCGCGGGAACGTTAAAATGTCTCTTCTCGCAAACACTGTGCTGCTCGTGTCTACCCTCATTGTGCTCGCAACCGCCTCTCTTGCTCGATCGCGACACAATTGATGACGAATTTGGCAACCACCTCCCACGTTCTCTTCTATATGCCCACCCCACCGTCGCATAACCTCTCGTCTCCC
The DNA here is from genome assembly GCA_029449295.1 of Zea luxurians. NCBI lineage: Eukaryota > Viridiplantae > Streptophyta > Magnoliopsida > Poales > Poaceae > Zea > Zea luxurians. The sequence goes on from JAOPSE010000586.1 coordinate 416,301, forward strand.
TCCCCAGATCCAAATCGCGTACAAGCAAACATCACTGCACATGGCAGTTCCAGGTGAGTCCTCTCCCTTCTCTCCCCTCCCCATCCTCTCTCCCCCACGATGTGTTGTGCCACACTGGAGCTGCACCGTTCACCGGAGCCCGCTGTCCGCGCAGCCCGCCCGTGCAACAGCGCCACTGTCTGGAGCCGCGTCACCCGTCCTAAATTGTTGTCCGTCCCCGGAGCTCCATTCCGTGGGTGAGCCCTTCTCCTTCCTCCCTCCCATGTGTCGAGCCCCTGGCCACACGCGTCATCGGTGAGCGCCGGTGCCACACACTAGCCTACCCTGCGCGCGCGACCTTGCCCTCAGCCTCGCACGATCCTGGCCGCATGCCGTCTCCTTTCCACACGTTGGTGCGCTCGCGGCTGCCTCCCCTGTTCTTCTCTGGTTCAACGCGCAGGGAGCAGTGCTCTCCCAGCCGATCCCTCCCCCTGTCGTGCCCAAGATCCTAGCCACCAAGGAGCTCGACGCCCAACCCCTGCCCTCCTGCTCGCTGTTCCCCTACCCAGCCCCTGCACGTGGATGCTCCCGACGCCGTCCTGTGAGGCCGACGGATGGCCCCAGCCGGTGACCTCGCCTCACCTTCCCCAGCCGCGCTGCTGCGAGGTCGGTCGCCGATGAGGCGACGAGCTTCACCGCCCTGTGCGGTTACAAACAGCGCTTGTGCCATCGAGGAAGAAGAACCACTTGTGCGCTTACATTAGAGAGGAAGAAGACCCTGTGACCACATTTGTTCCCACTCACTATGACCAGTTGTGGCTGAGATCCATGTGACCCTTTGTGTGGCACGGTTCTGACCGATTGGATCGCGCCACATCGTCGTTATTACTCTATTTATTAAAATATGTATTAACTTTGGCGTTAGATATTCGATTCATTCTGTTCCAGTTACACCAACCGTGTAATAATCTTGTGCACACGTTAAAATTATTATGTTGCCACCACACATGTTTTAGTTAAATAATTAATTATTGGTTTGTTCGAGGGTTATTAAAATAACAATTCAATTAGAACGAGTCTATAGTTTTAACTCGTGCTTTTATAAATATAAATGTTAATTAACTTGATTAATACTAGCTTAAATACTTTTATTTAATTATTTGTTTGTTGTTGTTCGCGCGTGGCATCGTTTGCGCGTCATCAAGCTGTTCGCGCGCGTAGTTGCGTTGATTCGCGCGCTGCTCGCGCGTTGTCACGCGTATTATTTCGCGTGTCAATCGCGCGCTGTTTGCACGTCGCTGTTGTTCATTCGCACGTTCGCGCCGCGCATCTAGTGCGCGCGTTGTCGCGAGCTGTTCGCGCGCATCGTCACGCGTCATTTGCTCATGGTCACACAAGTGGTCATGCGCGCTTTCCGTGTGCTCCTTCGCACGTGACGCGTGCGCTGTTCGTATGTGTGGCGCTCATCGTCGTCGTGTTGTTCGTGCGTTATTCACGTGTTGTCACACGCGCGTATCTTGTGTGTAGATCACGTGGGTCGCGCGTCGTCTGCTTGTGATAATAAATTATTTTCGCTTATAATCACTCATGCTAATAACGTTAATATGTCAGGTCACATATTTTAAATAATTTATTTAATGTTTGCTCGACTAATGTTGATTGGATTAATATTCCAATTAGATTATGTATAGTTTGTGACTTGCCCTTTTATAATAAACATTAACATGACTAATATTAACTTAACTACTTTTTATTTAATTAATATTTGTTTAGTATAAACGTGTCATCTATTTAGTTTTTCTTGACTATTGGAAGCCAAATTCATCGAGCCAATCGCCTACCCAACATGGCTCGCCAACGTCGTGATGGTGCAGAAGAAGAGCGGAAAATGGCTCATGTGCATTGATTTCACAAGCCTTAACAAAACATGCCCCAAGGAAAACTTCCTCCTACCGCGAATCGACAAGATTGTCGATTGCGCAGTAGACTGCGAAGTCATGTCCCTCTTAGATTGCTTCTCGGGCTACCACCAGATCCATATGAAAGAGGAAGACAAGGCCAGCACCAGCTTCATCACCCCTTCGGCACATACTGTTTCGTACAAATGACCGAGGGACTCAAGAACGCCAGATCAACTTTCTCCCGCCTCACCAAGAAAGTCCTCGAAAACCAAGTAGGCCGCAACGTCTTCACTTATGTGGATGACATCGTCGTGGCGAGTAAAAGTAAGGAGGACCACCTGCCTGACCTCGTTGATTAACTAGGAAAGCTAGTGGATGACTATCATACCCGATAGGGGCAAGGGCAGCAGGGGAGTGGTCAGTGTAGGGAGGTCCTTGGGTTGATTTTGCTGCGATGGCAGTCAGGCGAGGGATCCCTGCACTGGAGCTTCCTATAAACTGTAGCGGGTTTTCTGAAGCTAGTGGAACTTTGTAAAGGCCTTGTAGTGTTACCCTGCCTCGCCTCCTCGGTAGAGGTGTATGGGATTGACCGTCTCTTGGCAGATGGGTAACATGACTTGTGGGTAAAGATGTGCAACCTCTACAGAGTGTAAAACTGGTATACTAGCCGTGCTCACGGTCATGAGTATCTCGGACCCTCACATGATTAATCTATGGAATTAAAATTCAATTTATCATTTGCATCGCATTGGGATTATTTTATTATCACTTTTATTTATTATTAATATGGTTTGGTAGTAACTGCTAATAAAATTTTGACCAACTTATAAAAGCAATGCTCAGCTACAACCTGTATTTTGTTGATCAGCCTTACACTTCACATGAACTCCCACCTTTGGTGAGTTCATGCACATTATTCCCCACAACTTGTTGAGCTATGAACGTATGTGAGCTCACCCTTACTGTCTCACACCCCCACAGGAGAACAACAGGTGGTTCAAGAGGAGCCGGCCAACGAGGAGTTCGACTTAATCTAGGTGGCATCTCCCAGTCAGCTTTGTGGCGCCAGGGAATAATATTTAGTTCGCTTTATTTTATCATTTATTTTGTAAGACTTCCGCTATGTAATAAGTACATTTATGATATTTATGACATTTATCTTTATGCACTCTGTTATTATGTGTGTTGTTCTTCCTTGGCGCACATATGAGATGCACCCGGCTTTATCCCTTAAATCCGGGTGTGACAGACAGCAAGACTCAGCAATGCCCAGTGTACTACGTCTCCGAAGTCCTCACGAGTTCCAAATGCAACATGACTGAACTTGAGAAAATCTCATATGCAGTCATCATGGCTTCGCGCAAGCTACGTCATTACTTTGAGGCATTCAAAATACAAGTCACTTCAAACAGGGGCCTTGGGGAACTGCTCAAAAATCTGGAAGCATCCACAAGAATAGCAAAGTGGGCAGCGGAACTCTCAGGGTACAACATCACTTTCGAGCCCAGAACTGCAATCAAATCAAAAGTCCTAGCAGATTTCATCGTAGACTGGACAGGACCTGTGGGGCTACAACAGGAGCACGCAGAAACGGTCTGGACTATCCACTATGATGGTGCATGGTGTCACACAGGGGCAGGTGCCGCGATGATCATCACATCACCCACCGGAGTCAAACACAGATACGATGCGTGCCTCAGCTTTGCACTAGAGTCCGACAGATGCACAAACAACATAGCCGAGTACGAAGCGGTCATCCTCGGACTTCGCAAGCTGCGAGCCCTCGGCGTGACCACATGCATCATTAAAACGGACTCCAAGGTCATTGCCGGCCAAATTGAAAAGGAATACTCAGCCAAAGAGCCTGTACTAATGCATACCTCGCCGCTGTTTGAAGCCTCGAGAAACAATTCAAGGGTTTCACTCTACAACACGTTGACAGAAACAAGAACGAAGAGGCTGATACATTAGCTAAAGCAGCAGCAAAAGGCGAAGCCCTGCCCTCCGATGTATTCTATCACGTCATCAATACACCAGCTGTCCGAAAATCCTGAAGGCCTACAAATAACGCAGGACGCTGACGGCACCGGATTGTCAACCTTATAACGGCCGAAGACTGGCGTGGCCCAATAACCCTATACCTCCAAGGCCACTACCATCCATCCGATCGCAATGAGGCCAAAAGGCTTAAACATAGAAGCAGAGACTTCGCAATCGTCAACGGCCAGCTATACAAGAAAGGAATCAGCCAGCCTATGTTGAAATGCATAACTGAAACCGAAGGCTTAGAGCCTCTCCGCGAAATCCACAGCGGAACTTGTGGATCACACTCAAGAACAAGAGCCCTTGCAGCCAAGGTCATTCGTCAGGGATTATATTGGCCCGCCATCATATGTACGGCCAACCGAGTAACCCGATCGTGCGAAGCATGCCAGAAATTCTCGCCCCGAACAGGCGCCCCTTCGCAACTCACCAAGCTCATTGCCCACACCTGGCCGCTTCAGCAGTGGGGGCTTGACATTGTCGGACCACTACCCACAGCTCAAGGAAATCTCAAATTCACCTTCGTCGCATCAAAATTTTTTCTGGCATAATATCGTATGTCGGTTCAGAGTCCCATCCGAATTGACAGTCGATAATAGCAAGCAATTCAACAACCAAGACTTCTGAGAATTCTGCAACTCCATCAGCACGAAGGTAGTGTTCGCCTCTGTCTACCACCCACAGTCCAACGACCTAGTCAAGCGCACCAAAAGTAAGATCTTCAGCGCTATTAAGAAAAGGCTACTTGATGACAAAAAGGGAAAATGGGCGAACCAACTACCCGAAGTCATATGGCATTGAACACGACAGAATCCAGAGCAACCGGGTTCACACCCTTCCGCTTGATGTACGGATCCGAAGCAATGACACCGCAAGAGCTAAAGCATGGATCCCCACAAACAAGCCCAACAGCCACCCTGACGTCGATGATCTAACCTCCAAAGACCTTATCGACGGAGACTGTGTCCTCGCTCTAGAAGCACTGAACAAATATCAAGCACAGACTAAGGCATGACGCGACAACACAGTCATCCCAAGAGAGTTCAAATAAGGAGACTTAATACTCACAAGAACCATCAGAACAGAGTCTCGGGGCAAGCTTGAACCCAAGTGGGAGGGGCCCTACATCAAGAACCAAAACATCGTCGAATGCTTACAGGCTCACCTCACCGTCCAGCAAAGACCTAGAGCATTCGTGGAACATAGATAACCTGCGCAAATTCTTAGTCTATGTCCCAAGGCCCGAGTGCCTTTGTAATTCTCGAAACAATGTCAATCAAGCCCGCACTCTTTTCCTCTCAAGGGGTGAGGTTTTTAACGAGGCGGAGCCATGTAATATAATACCGCAAAGCCCCCAAACAAAAGCAGTCAAACTGGCACCACGACCACGGGTGTCGAAAAAGACCGCGGCAACGGCCTTCGACAATTCGACGCATAAAACAGTCATCGCAATTGGCAGCCTAGACTGCCCTCGCGTGCGACACGTCCGAGCAAAAGTTGCCTAAGGGTGCAGCCGGACAAAACCACAATAAGTGTGTGACACCACCCATAGGGCGGCGAAGTCCTTCAACAAAGACACGTTCGAGGAAAAGTTACCTAAGGGTGTAGCCGGACAAAAGCACAATAAGTGCGCGACACCACCCATAGGGTGCGAAGTCTTCAACAAAGACACATCCAAGCAAAAAGTCTCCTAAGGGTGCAGCCGGACAAAAGCACAATAAGTGTGCGAAACCACCCACAGGGTGCGAAGTCATCAACAAAGACACGTCCAAGCAAAAGTTGCCTAAGGGTGCAGCCGGACAAAAGGACAATAAGTGTGCGACATCACCCACAGGGTGCGAAGTCTTCAACATAGACATGTTCGAGCAAAAGTCGCCTAAGGGGTGCAGCTGGATAAAAGCACAATAAGTGTGCGACATCACCCACAGGGTGCGAAGTCTTCACGGAAAGACACGTCCGAGCAAAAGCCGCCTAAGGGTGCAGTCGGACAAAAGCGTAAGTGCGCGTCACCACCGAAAGGGTGTGAAGTCCCCTACAAAATCAACTTCCAAAACAGATATTGCCTAGGGGCGCAACCGTATAACTAAAGTGTTGCGCACTCACCCCTACGGCACGAACGAGGTTACAAATCGAAGCCAACTCTCAATAAGCACAACATACAACGCACAATCACAAATAAACCAACAAACGAAGGGATCAACGGCACCATCGTGCAATAATACAAATCATGGTTGTTACCCTGACAACTCTATTGCGAAGAGGGGGAGGGCAGCGTTTTCACTCACTATCGCAACAAGAGCAGTGAGGGCAACAAAAATGTCACATAGGCTCCGCCTTCGGAATAAGACCCTTCTCCCGGAAATTGAACAACATCATCCTCACTCTTCCCCTCAAATAGGTCTCGATAGTCCCCTATCCAATGCACGTCCCAGACGTCGAGGAAGTAGCTCGCGCTGGCCACCCCGATCCAGTCGAAGACAAGACCTTTCTATACCCATTCGGCGACGGCTTCCACTTCGTGATGACTCACCGGTTGCTCTATTTCGACACAACCACCCTTCGCCTTCGCGAGTCTTCAGCCCTCGCCTCAGCCGAGGTCGCCAGCGCTTCGCGAGGAACAGATTGCGGTGGAGACTCCGACGCAGCCAAATCCAAAGCAGCGAAGTAATCCAAGTCCTCCTCAGAAGATTCCTCAACCCACGAGAAAGGACTCCTAATTCCTCCCCATCCGAGGACCAAGACCCAAGATCAGACCCCTCCGACACATTTCCATTAAGAAGACGTTGCATTTGCAGCCGTTCAAAACATTAGTATCAACATCATCAGGGTTTGTTTGCGCAGGCCCCGGACGTCGGAACCTGCACAGCAACCAACCTTCAATATCACAAAAAGTAAAACACCTAAACCCTAATATCCCTATCGCATCTCTTCAACCTGCGCCGGAGCAGATGCTTGCCGCAGGGTCTTCACCGGAGCCATCCTGATGTGTCGAGTGTCCTTCAACTCCCGCCTCCTCCGCGCCACCCATCCGAGTCATCGAGGCTCTCAGGATCGACAAGGTCATCAACTTCTTCTTCATTCATCTTCTGCGAAGGAAACAAAACAATTCACAGTAAAAAACAAACTACCTGCGCCAGTGCTCGATCGGCCCCTCTCCCGAACAGTGCCACGACCATGAGGACCCCACATCCTATCGTAAAGCGCCCAGCGGGGACCGCTTTAACACATCATCTTCAACCTGGAAAATTCTGCGGTCGAAGTCCTCACTCGCCCGGTAGAAGACTTTGAAGTGCCTACATCCTTCGCGGGACAAGGCATTTGTCGCCCCCTCACAGGTGACAAGAGATGCATAGGACATGAGGCCTGTCACGATGGTACGGGAGTGACTCCAGCTCCTCCTGCAACCACCCAAGAAAGCAAGACCCACCTCCTCCCTAGATTTATCATAAGGAGCGGTCTGTGCGCCGAGCTCGCGGTACGCTTCCACGTACAGCGTGTGCGCCCGCTCAACAACGGCACGAGTGGAGGTCTTCGTCTTCTCGCAATAGTTGCGCAGGCTTTTCAGCTTCGACTCCTTGTCGGCGGCAGCGCTTGAGGGCAAGATCAGCCTCATGCGCGCGACGTCAGAAACTGCGAGGGCAGCCTGGGCCTTCCGCTCGAGCTCTTTCCGCACCCTCCTTTTCCTCAGCAAGTCAGCGGCTCAGGTCTTCCCTCTTTTTTCTGCCGTCGAAAGCTTCTCAAGCAGATTGCAGCTTTTTATTCTCCACCGCCGACTTGTCCCTCACCGCCTCCGTATGTTGCATGTGGATGCGCTCAATCCTTCCCTCAAGCCGCCGCCTTTCGGTGGCCAAATTCCGAGATCAGCGCCCCCGAAGCAATACGTTCCGCGAAGGCGGTCGCCTGACACCAAAACATCTTTCAAAAACAGAACCATGAAAACGACACAGCTACAAGCGCTAATCACACTCACGTATTTTCAGCTGCTACGCGACCGAGGCGGCCACGCGCGTAGCAGCGGTAGAGGAGGCGATTTCGCCGCCAACGCAGAATCTAGCCCACGGGTTCCTTTGAGGCCCTCGTGTCACCCTCGTTCCCGTCACCGCGACCACCGAGCCGGCACACGACGCCACCGGCACAACCACCAGCTGACCAAACTCTGCCCCTACATCACATTCAAGTCAGAAACATGAACCCCATTAAAAAACTAACCAGCAGGCGGCAGCCCCGTCTGGGCATCGAACAATGGCGACCCCCGCCCACCAAGTAGTCATCGACGGATAGCTCCGTGGAGACTCCTTCGGCCCCCGCCACTGCCGTCTCAGCAATGCGTGGTGGCGAGGGGGGCCTTCCCCCACTAGCAGGTGCGGCGGGCGGGGGCATCAACGGGCCCTGATGCGGTGGACTTTGCGCTGGGCCGCGCCACCTTCACCTCCTGCCTCGGGTCCACCAACCCTAACGGGGGCCCAATGTTTCTTCCGCTGCTGCGTCCTGGCGATCTTTCTCCATAACTGCTAATACAACAACACCAACGTTCCTTCCGTAAGGGAAAATCTTTAGTCACAAGCTAATCGAGACGTAAAAAAATCTTCGCCAGCCGCCTGGGGTATTGGAACATTCCTAGGCCAGCAATCCTCCGGTAACCTTCAGCATTCGCGCAGAGGTTTCTCGGAGCTCGGGTGAAGACATCGTTTCCCGGGAGCTGCGCACGTCTCTAGCAAACTCCCCAACAAAATGACCAGAAGCCCTCAACCCCAAATCATTAGCTGGTGTTACCTAATTTTCTCTTTTTGGCGGCCACACCTGGAGCCTTATCCTGTGAGGGGCCTTCATCGGTCAAGGGCCTTGTTTGCTTCCCTCGGCGATCAGTGGTGTCCAGCAGAGTCTCCCTCCGGTGTAAGCGTCGTACGACAAATGGTTCAGCCTCAAAAACGTGGTTCAACCTAGCGTTGGAACCGCGAATATCCCAACTCCTTAAAGTCTCTGTCTTCAACACGTACTTCCCAACAAGCTTGACGGCCTCAGCCTCGACCTCACGCACAAACCGCGGTCGTGTCTTGATCGCGCATATCCACGCCGAAGGCAGGACTTCGCACCAGCTGGCCCCCAGTGTCGGCATCCCACGATGGGTAACCTCACCCAATGTCCAACCATGCGCTAGGGGCCACACCCCGTAGGCAACGAATTCCTTGACCAGGTCGCGTCCGCTACTCAGGCGGGCTGCATATCGAAGGGCCCCTTCATCTTCATCTTCTTCTGCCACCTCAAATTGTTGATAATGCCACATAACAATGTGAACACAGGATGGCGGGGGGCAAACTCGGCAACCCTTCGATATCCCTAGGAGCTACATAAAACCAAAAGTCCCACCACCTGCCCTACTGATTCCTAGCACAGGGAACAATCTCGACAACTTCAGCCGAGGTCTTCCCAGTCCTTGGCGTGGAAAGTGGCATGACCCAAATTGGGCTACCTTATCACATATTTTTCTCTTCTGCCAGTGCAAAGAATAATTCTTAGTGAAGACTTCCATAGATGGTTGCCCGCCGTATGAGGAGACAGCTCAGACGTACTTCGCAGGCGCCACACTGCATTCGGTGTCAACTGATGAACTTGTACCTCGAACTTCTGCAAAACCTCTACTACAAACCGATGCGTCGGGAGGAGAAGGACCAGCAGGAAAAAAGGCTTCAAAAACAATCAATTCCCCCTCGACTCAGGGACCTCTTCTACCCCTGGAGCTCGCCCGACACCATTCCCAAAATAACATTGCCGCTGCATCTCCAGCACGTGGCCCGAAAAAATCCTCGAGGTTCCCGAACACGACGGTTGTGGCTGGGCTGCAGTTCAACCACCGCCAAGTCGCTCAACGTCTCCTCAGATGACGGCCCGTGGTTGGCGACAGGCTCACAGCAGAAGAAGATAGAAGACGACATTATCACGTACCGTCGGCGGCGGTGCGCGATTTGCTTGATACGTGCCAGATCACAGGCGGAGAAGGAGCAAGGAGGGCAGGCGAGCAGTTGTCAAAGCTAGGGTTTTTTCCAGCGCGAGCTCGAGCAGACAAAAGCCTCGGTTTGAGGCCAGGTTTTTTATAGGCACGGCGTGATGCCTCGGGAAACCCACAATCCCATAATAACACGTCCCATCAACGGTCACATTTCAAAAAAACCCCGTGGGACCATTTCGATCGAGGGCAGCGTTTTCACCATCTCACGGTAGTCTTCGACACCAGTTGACTTGGTCAAACTGGCCCCTCGGAGGGCAAATATTGGGGCGAAGGTGAACACGCCACCCCCTCGCTCGAAGGATTTCTACATCAACGGTCCACAGATCGAAGGTCGCGACAGCAGGCTCTGCCAGCCTGGCCGCGGACGTCGTCCATGCGAAGGTCCGAGTGCCCCCTCGCTCCGATGAGCCAAGGCGAAGACCATCAAAGACTTCAAGGACCGAACAACGAGGTCGCGAAGACCACAAGGCTTTGCCTCCCTCAATGCAAGAAGGGGCTAGTGTGCAATCCGGCCCATGTTGTAGGGCCCTCCCGCAGGCTGCCATGTGAGCAGAGCGGGTTGGGCCACGTCTGTAATAAAGTGTGCTGTAATGACACGTTGTAACCCCCCTATGAGGGAATATTCCGGGGATAAACTAGGTAACTGAGGGCCTAATTGTCTTTGACACGGTCGGGCAGTCCCTCAGTTACCTATAAATATCCCCGCACTGTGCCAAAGCAGGGGACGGAAGAAAAGAAACATTGTTGCCCTAACGCCTTGTGTTTAGAGGCATCAAACTACTCCCTTTTCTTTCTATTGGATTCTGTTGTCCCTGGATTGGCAAGTTCCAAATAGCGTCGTCGTTGTTCGTTCGACGCCGCGCGTCTGGTGCGCGTGTTGTCGCGTGCTCTTCGCGCGCATCGTCACGTGTCCATTTGCTCATGGTCACAAGTGGTTCCAACGCTTTCTGTGTGCCTTCGCATGTGTGGTAACTCGTTGTTGTCGTTGTTCGTGCATCTGGTTCGTGCGTTATTCGCGTGTTGTCACACGTCGTTTGCGTGTGTCGCATGTGCCATTTACATGTGTCTCTTGTGCTTGTCGCGCGTCGTTAGCGCTTATCTCGCGTGTCGATCACATGGGGTCGCGCATCGTCTGCTCGTGATAAAAAATTGTTTTCGCTTATAATCACTCATGTTAGTAACGTTTAATATGTCAGGTCACATATTTATAAATATAATTTATTTAATGTTTGCTCAACTAATGTTGATTGGATTATTATTCCAATTAGATTATATATAGTTTCCGACTTTCCCTTTATAATAAACATTAACATAGCTAATATTAACTTAACTACTTTTTATTTAATTAATATTTGTTTAGTATAAACGTGTCACCTATTTAGTTTTTCTCGTCGTCCGTCGCTAAGTCGCGTGTGGCCGTGCATCGTTCGTGCATTGTTTTGCAACGTCGCGCACCTTGTCGCGTGTCACCACGCGTCATTCGCGCGTGACGCACGTGTCGTTTTTGCGTGTAGTGCGCATTGCCGCGTGTTCGTGTATGTCGTGTGTGTCCCACGCGTCGTTCTACACACTGTCGTGCTGTTTCGTGTGTCGTAAATTCGCCTCCCTTAGAATCTCTCGTGTTAATTAAATAACTTATTAACTAACAACTATTAGTGTAGTAGATTAATCGAAACTAGATGGTAGATATTATTTATATATGATAAAGCTGAATTAAATGTTATAGTTAATATGTGTTTAGCGTAAACCCGTTAACTTCTCGACCACAACTTCGAGTTGACGTTCTTCTTTTCCTCGTGTGACCGTAGTAGCGAGCTCTATTTCACACTGCATGTTTCTATAATGTTTTATCCTTATATGGTGTAATGTTCTTATACATGTATATGTTTGTTTGTGCCTGTTTGTATTTGTTGTGCGTCGTGAATAGATTGCGATTCTTTTCCGAGCTTCGAGGAATCGACGGTCAAGCTTCGGCGACCAAGTGGTCAGGTTCTTCGAGTTCTACAAAGTTGAAGACCCTAAGCATCTGTTTGGTGAAGGCAAGTGTCTTCTGACCCATTATGTCCACTACTTATAATTCACTGTCCCGCATTACTTAATTAAAACCTAAGGATTCACTAGCTTTGTATTTACCTTGTCCTTGATTACCTTTTGGGTTACTATCATTAGCTTCATGCTATTACTTTACTTTAATCAATGAACATGATGAGAATTTATGATACGATAATGTATCTTGATTTATGATGATGAACTTGTGATACTTTAGGGGACTCAGGCTGTTTTCTTGAGTACCTCTCCTTAAGGATATTTCGTTGAGAGACCACCCGGGAAAACAGTGCAACAAGGGTGGAATGGGACACCCTTAGCTGATTAAGGCTTTGTTCGTTTACACCAATCTAGCTCTGGATTAACATGGATTGGAATTAAATCCATGTCACAATTCATGCTCCAAATAATCCAAGACTACTTAAAAAATTTATTCGGTTAAACCCATCATGGAATATAGCCCAAGGGATTGGGAATTTTTTAAACTATGGAAGACATGGATTCTATCCATAACTCATTAGGTATGGAACAAATCCATGAAGATATTGCACAAGTTACATTAGAATCCATGGATCAAAAGAATAACTAGCTTTGAGAGACACATGGATTACTTGATGGATTTAATCCCACCATGGGATTGGGTGTGAGATATGGATTCACCCGATCCATACCTAGATTAAATCCATGGTGGGATTTCATCCCATGTAACTGAACAAGGCCTAATTAGATGAACTTAGGGGTGTGGTTGGCTTTGCCGGAGGGCCGTCAATGGGGGTCGGGGCATAGTACTTGCTCTACTAAGGCTGGGTGTCGAGGTTCATTTTATTTGGTTTTGTTAGTCACCCACCTTAGAGAGAATACTGTGTTTGTACGACTGGCGAAACTACCGAGCAACTGCACACCAAGGGAATATTTGTAAAGGCTACGTAGTGATTGAGAGCACCTAGGGGGGGGTGAATAGGT